>JASMMZ010000002.1:578474-915318 GCA_038502455.1 Anisogramma anomala | reverse complement strand
GGGGGGGTGCCGAGTTAACCAGTAGCCAGACTTGCTATAGATTTAACATATCTTGTTACTATTACGACGATAGTATTAGCGGTTAATATGAACTTTTAAAGCTTGGTCTTATTAGCGCTAATATGATTACTGACTTTGGCTTAAGGCCGAGGTCAATGGGTTGGACTTTAGGAATTATAGGCGCCTGTATTTACGGTCTACGTAATTAAACATCGTAAGGTCTTTTAATTTACGTTAATAAAGTTTCTAGGTTAGGATTACATACTAAGCGAGTTTGATATACGCGTTATTACTATGGCAAATAAGGAACTTCACTGGTTAAAAAAGCCTTCTTAGGTAGTATTTAGTTGTTATAAAGCGTATTTGAACTTGCTAACGCCCGTAACTGGTGTCCGTATCTGTTTGCGCAGTGTAGCTTCGTTAATGTAGGCTTTCCCCATTACTTTATAACGTAATATTAACTTGTCAAACTTTTAATTAAAGATGTTCATTGGTATTCCATCCTTTTTTTAGTCTACCATATGGTGTACTAGTCTCTATAATATTATATAAGGTTAAATTTGTATTCGAAGTATTACTTTATGTTATCGTATATTTCGCGAAACGGGGTGGCTTCAGCAAAGAAAGTTAGGTAATAGTTTTTGATGTATCCTGTAAGGATTTTGGGGAATAGTAAGTAAAAGCTTAAAAGGGGAACCTCTATCCATTTTCATATTTTTAAAAATGGTATTATCTTAGAGTTAAGGAGGTTGTAAGGCTTTCCGTCATACTTCTCTACGTTGTTTCAAATTTTAACGAAGTTCGTAAGGAGCTTGTAGTTAATGTTAATTATTCTGATAAGTTTTGGGGAAAGGTCTCGATAATTATCTTAGTCTTAAATAGTGTTTTTTTTTTGGTAGTTTTAGCCTTAAAGTTTCCAAGGCACGGTATTGAGGATAATTGCTAATCTTTTGACCCGAAGGATAATATTTTATGATAAGACGTATAGTGGATTTTCTTGCGTAGGAAAATTTAAAAGAGCAAGGTTTCTAAGGGGTTTAGCGATTGGATTCTTAAAGGGGCAATGTGTATTTAAAGGTTTTGGGAGGCTTAACGATCCTACTTAATTAACCATTGTAAAGCGCAAACGTTAATGCCTCTAACTACATTGACGGCCGTTGTTTTACATAATTTACCGCCGTTAAGAGCGTACTTCGCGTTATTACGTAAAGGTACGAATCTTCCGAGTAGGTTAATAGGTTCTTTATCGCCATCATATAAAGAGGGTCAACTTAACTAAAAGTAAGTTAAAAGTCACCTAAATCGCGTATAAAGGCGGTAAGGTTTTTTACTAGATTTTCCTTTAGGTCGTAGGTTATAAGGGAATTTTTTTAAATTGGACTACGTCTAAAAGGGCTTAGGTTAATATGGTAACACCTTATACTTAAACAAAGATCCCTCGTTTTTCCAGTTCGGACCTAAGTTTCAACTCAACCCCCTGCTAAACTACTTTTCAAATATCCATTATCCAGTCATTAAAGAAGTCGCTATATTTGTTAAAAGTACGGTTAAAGTCGTGGCTATTATTATGCTTAACGATTAAACATCCGAAGAAGTTGATAAGGTGTTTTTCCGTCAATTCTTTATTAATATCCAACGCCTATAGATCGTCGTTATGAAACTTGATAAAATCAGTTCTAAGCGTTTCAATTACATTTTTTACAATGGGGTTAGTAATATCTTCAAATTAAACGCTTACGATATACATCTTGAAGTTTTGGCCTATGTAGGAATTGGTGGTCTTTGGCTTAGGGACTCGGTGTGAAGTTTTGTGGAAACTTAGCAACTTGGTGACTTGGTGATTTGACGTAAGGTCGCGCGACATGGTTTTCTTAAAGAGACTTGACGATTTTTGTAATTTTTGTTTAAATGAATGGACTTAAAGATGAAATTAATGTAAAGGGAATGGGAAGAGTGAAGTATAAGTAGAGGTTTAGTGTAAAGGGTAAAGTTGTAGGTCGTTATTTATTATTGAGACGTAGGCTTTAGTCGTTTTTCGTGTAGTAGTAATACCCTTAGTAATATTAACTTAGTCGGTTTCCAACTTGACAAACTTTAAGACTTTTGATGATAAATTTTAACATCTTTGAGAAAGGTTAATACATATTTATTAGTGATTTTTAATAGCGATACCGTCGCTTACTTCCAAATTGCCATTAGGAACTAACGTTACCCAAAAGTCTTCTCTGTTTTCCTACCGTTAAGAACTGTTGTATTACTAATAGTTGCTTTTCAAAAAAAATCTTTCCCTTGCCCTAACCGCTTTAGCCGTAAATCGTAACTGGAAAATAGCTTCTTATTTTACTTAGCCAATCTGTGATTAACCTAATAATCACTAATTATTGTTGGTAGGCCTTAGAAGTTGCAACGTTGTCGATTTTATTGGTCTTTAAAGTAACAGGTGTATTGCATTGGTCAAGTGGTAGATATATTGTTCTAGGTTTAGTAGACCGCTAGCCGGTCTGAACTGTAAATTGTATGGCCAATTGCTTGGCCCGTGCCCCAGACTAAATTGCAGCATACAGCACTCGACTTACACCCAATACGGTAAGTCTCCATAAAGCAATACACTCAACTTGGGGTACAGTAAACTTTAATATAGATAAATTTGACCTACTGCACTGCATGTAGTAATATTCCAACAGTTGCGTTAATACGCTTTCGCAACGCACCAGCATATTCTAAAAGATCTTTGGACAAATTTTTCAAATATATTCGTTTTTGTTGTTGAGATTTTGTTGATAACGTCATCATTTCGTCAAATACCTTTGAAGAGTACTCTATGTATTTTGATAATGTGATTACGTTTTTTCTTGAGAAAAGACTCTTATTTTCACCCGAATAATCTTTTATAGAATCTCTGTTTATGAAGTTACTCGGCTTTTATATTAGTAAATTCGGTATGTTTTGAAAAGAATAACGTATATTCAGATGCTGTGACTTGACATTTCCTCAAAATTTAAAGGAATTAAAGAAAGTATTCAAATAATATGGCTTTAACATTCGATAATACCGTATTATAGTTTATTTTCCGATTTATCATAAAGATTTGGGACAGAACTATTTTTAAGGAGCCATACGGAGAGACGTTTTCAAATTGGTAATAAAAGTTAACAATAACATATACATAACTTATTAGTATGGAGTAAACTAATAAAAAATTAAAATCATTTAACGAATGACAAAAAATTCTCTTTATATACGTCTGCATGTTTTAGGTTAATCCTTAACGCCCGTTGTTTTTGTAGGTAAATAGTAATTATAAACAACGTTTCAAAATTAAATTGTGTTGGCTAAAGTGAAGTTGGAGTTTAAAACGAGGACAATATATTCTGGTTTCCTTTATTAAGTAAATTCTTCCAGTTACTTTATCAAAATAAATCCAATTATGGTTTATATAAGTACGAGGTTACTTGTTTAGTATATGTAAGTAAGAGTTTTCTTACAATATTCGTGATTAATCCTCATCAAATTCTAATTTTTATGGATTCAGAGTTGATAAAGATTATTCACGTATGAATTCTCATCAAATATTATATCCATACATCGTATGAATAACAAGCTTATTAATTCGTCTATTTACAATAATCGGTACGTCCTGGATGTAGTTCATTCTTTATGGCGGTTAAATTTCATACCGTGCGTATTGTCCTATCTTCTAATACTACGAAATACCAAGACATTTCAAAAACAAACTATGTTTATATTGAACGAAATTTTCTACGAATATCGGGCTAAAACAGTTACTTATTTGGTAAATCTTACTGGAATGTAAACTTAACTCAACGATAATCATAGGTCATAATTATAGGATAGTTACTACAATCATTTAATATTAATTTTAATTTGTATATACCTGATGAATACTCAAGACATTATGAAGGTTTTCAAAATCGGGCACCTATTTTGGTTATTAAATCAATGGTTTGAAAGTCAAATTTGGTAAGTCGGATTCTATTGTCTCTTTCAAAAGCATGAATTTAGTATTTTTTCGGTAACGATTATAATGACTGTTATTATTTAAACTCAAGACGTATAATAATTGCCTAAATAATTTTCATTTTTATTCTAAACGAAAACCTATGCAAATATATTCCAAAAACTATTTGATATCAATATACATTTGACTCGAAAATCTAAAACCTTGGACGATATTCCCAGTTTCAGGGGTATTCAAAGGACTTATGTAAATAATATATAAGGATTTTATTATCTCTTTATTTATTTTTTCATCTAACAAAAGATCGTCAAATATAGCAGGTCGCGGGAATTTCAATTAAATGATCTCTTTTACGTGTAGAACCTCTTGACAAAATTCTGTAATATTCAAGACACATAATAGCAACTGTCACAAAACGGGATTTTTTTTACTCATTACGTAATCTCTATTAAGTAATTAGTGACATGTTCGCGAAATAATTTATCCAATGAAAATAAAAGTTTTTTTTACCTCTTTGGTATGATTTTTGAAAATCTTCTGATATAAAGTTAATGATAATGACTGTATATCATCCTCTTTGTAAACCTATATGCTAATCGGAAGAATTCACTTGTTGAATGAACTTTGATATATTACGTAGCTGAATACTTCAAATCCCTATGAAATAATTTCATACCATTTTCATAATGAAATTTTAATAAAGTATACTTGAAGGCTCTTCAAGCTAATTTTCGTAAAGTTTATTTGATTTCAAGTTGGGTAAACTAGTAGAATATATGACGCAGAATTTCGTATAATGATAAAACAATCTCAGACATACGATTAAAGATTTATGCGAAAATATATAATTCATTATCAATATTATTACAAAAAGTGTAAAAAAAATCATATAATGCTAATTATTTTCCATATAAATTCAAGTTTTGTGTCGAATCATTATTAAAAACTTGAAAAGCTTATAAGTCGTTATATTGCGAAGGGTCAAAGAGTAAACTTTGCCAAAATTAGACCTTAACGTAATTATTGCTATCGTCGAAAACCCAACCTACGTTTTAGATTTTCTGCGAAACTTACGAGTATGTTTTATTGTAAGAATTCTATACCTTATATTTACCGGTAGTAAAAATAAAGATCAATTTCATAGCTTCCCCCTACTTTTTTAACTAGTTCCGAATAATAAGGAATAGTCAAATATAGAGAACTAGACGGTGAAACTTATTCTCGACAAACTCCTGAATTGTAGTACTTACATAGGGTATAGGCAAAATATGCAATTGGAGCTAGAACTGGTAAACAGAAACTTTAGGAAATTATATGTCCGTGCCCTTATATCTTATATTCTCAGTTTTGCTGAGTTCCTAATTTTGGTTTCTTGATTTTTCATTGTAAACATATGTCACTGTTTCTTTAATTCGTTTCCTACATACTTCAGTTTCAGCAATTGGTAGTTTTGAAATTATTAGCTACGAAACATCAAACTTTTTCCAAATATTCTTACAATAAACTACGTGAAAAGTAACTAGTTTTTACAGTTGCAACAATAAGTTTTTATCTTCCCCGCTAACTGCCTACTTCGCTCATTTAGTGAACTTAGCCAACTTTATATTCTACCTTAAAATACAAATCTTTTCCTCCTTATTACCCTCCAAAGTCACGCCATCGCCGCCGCCGTCATGTCATCGCCATTGCAAACTTTGCAGCTATAACCGCTCTTTTTTACGATAACTACTCTATAAGTAAGCGTAAAATGTTGTTTTGGGTATTGATTTAGTTGCATTATTACCTTTGCCACTGTAACTAAGCAGAACTTGTCGCTGTTCTATTGTAACATCTTAGGCAACAGCCGAAAGGATTTCTGCCTCGCAGATTATTAAGACCATCCTTTTTCCTGCATTTTCTGGTTTTACTTCCCCATTTCGTATACCTTTACCATCCGTTTTTAGCGGCTACTTTTCGCTTTTACACGTCTCGTACTCCCTTCCAAGTTAAGATGTATATAATTCGAAAGTAAGTTAAACTTTTGTAAGAGTAAATGGCCGAGATGAATACGGGGTTTAGCAAACAATTGAATGCTGTTAATACGAGTTTTACGTATGAAATAATGAAGAATCAGACAGGTTTTCGGAAATAGATTATGAATAATTATATCATTAATGTTAGCTGTTTCAATTCCCTTACATATAAACGTGATCAGACTTAATGTATTCCTGAACACGTTCAGAATATAGTTAAACGCCCTCGCAACCTTAAGCGTCAGGCTCTCAAATCGGAGCGCTCCATTTGTAACTCTAACTGTTAGTATAGTTATTAAGATTTTGGCACACCAGTTCCTTTTTTTCCTCAGGTATTCATAGCTTATATCATTTGAAAAGCGAGTATATATTCATTTACAATCTTAAGTATCCTGATCCACTTGATATATAAATTGTTACTATATATAGAGATGTCCTTTTGACTAACGTCTAAAGTTTATCAGATCGTTTCAAAAGTTGGGTTAAGGTTAAAACGAAAATAAAAGATTATATAGGTTAAATATTCATAACTTTATTATAAGGTTTGGTTATATTTTGGTATAGTATGAATTTGTTTTATAAAAAACGTATGCGTTTAAATCAACATTTTCATTAATATCTTTTAGAGTCTTTCATTAACAGTTTCTAGATAAACCAGGGCTTCATCACGACAAGATTTCGTAAATTAACTTTTACTTTGCTTGATTTTATATAGAACTACAAAAAAATTCGTAAGTATATACTAATTCATTTAAGGTATATGTAAAGTATATATATTTTCGACCGTATCAAAAATAACTGATGTTAGGTTATAATTTATACTGAAAATTTATATGACCTGTTAATGTGATGATATTTATAGTCCTTTCATTATAAATAAACGTTGTAAGAATATATAATTCAAATTAAAGTAGTAAACCCCATTTCGCTAGCGGTCGCGGCCTATCTAACCTATTTTATAAATTTGTATTAAAGAAAAGACGTCATATATATTACTCACGTGTGTTTTAAGCTAAGTTAAGGAAGAAATATAAAGATGAAGAAAGGTATGATACGTAACTTGGTAAAAGTGATTACCGTAGTTGTGACCGCGATCATATACTTTGCGACCATATTTATAAGCTTTGCAAGGCTTATAGGAAGCCTCTCGAGAAGCGTTGCGATGAGAATTGCCACAACAACAGTAAGGTTCGCCGCCGCGATAACGGTAATCGTTTCTACCGCAGCTCTCGTGATAAAAGTATGAATAATATTTAAATTAAACCGGTGGTTGACTATTTGAAGTAAAGTTATACTAATTCTATTTTTTAAAGGAAATATGAAGGTCGAGATTAACAGTCTATTACCTCGAAAAGTTGCATAGTTCGTATCGAAGGCCGATGTAAACCTTTCAAACCCAAAAGTTAGGATCTTGAAGTCAAAAATTATCCACGAAGTTAAGGGTAAGATTATGGGGCAGCGTATAAAAATTACGCCTAATCGCTCAATTATATGGTAATAAAGGTGAAAATTAAATACTTAAGTAATCGCCAACAATTAAAAATTCAGTTACAGTTTAGTGATCGCTTTAATAATACGTTTTCAAACTAAAGCTAAAACCAAGTTTAAGTTTAATAGCTGAAATATAAAGTAAACCTACACGTAATCAGTAACAGATCTATAGCAGATTATACTACTGAAGTTAACACGAAAACTATGTACCATCTACTATTTAGGTACGGTAATGCGATGTTTTGAGTTACTTTATGGATTGGCTAAAATAGGTGTGTATTAATTCCTAACCTACTAGTTGTACTTGAAATTACGGCTAGGTATAAAGTCTTGAAAATACGATCTGTATTTGCTAGTAACATAAAAGAAAAACTTGAGCCTAGTAGGTATACAAACTGACGATACCTTTTTCGTTAAGACGGCCAGCTTTATAGTACCAGGAAAATAGGCGATTGAGAACTTTAAGTTTTAAAATTCCAAGCTGGTCACAACATTGTCGAAAGGTAATCAAGTTGACTTTAACGGATCATCAATCCGTATACTTGGTATTAGTACTGGCCTCATCTTTCATCAAAAGGTTTAAGATATCAATTTAGCTATAATCTACAAGACTAACGTGGATAAAGCCTAACGGTACCTGAAATAACGTACCTGTGGCAGCTATATTACCACCTTGTATCAACCAAAGACCTTTTACTACCTTTTCATCGCAACGTGAACATAAAATCTGACAAGTTAAGACTTTAACCGACTAAATAGAAGAGTTGATTAGAAGATGCAAAATCTAGGCCGAAGGATTAATATAATCCTAATCAATTTGTCGAATACTAAATTAATAATATTTACAGATAGTTTTTTTGTTTGGAAATAACACCAACTTATTTTCATAGATCGGTTTTTTAATCACCCTCGTTAATAAAAATGGGCGGGAAGAACAATTTAATATCGTTGACAACCAGATTTCATGGACCTCTGTCAAATATAAAAGGATTACACGAAGCTTGTTAGCTTTAGATGTCTACTATATTATTTCAAGCCTTAATATGTGTATAATATTATGAAAGCCCCTTATCGTTATTATAAGGCAGCTTAAAAGAATTAAATACCGGTGGTAATTCATACCGACTAGAGGAGCCTATTTCAATTCCTTTTGAAATTCGAAACCACTAGCGAAAAACGTCTGATAATCAACCCAATGCCATTCTGATAAACCTATAAAAGGAGGAATATTACGGATTTCCGATGAATTAACGGAAAATATAATCCTGCTAATGTTATAATGAAGGCATCGGCCAATAAGACCCTTCAAAAATTTATAGATAATAATAGGCTAATTATACATATCAAAGGCTACGTTAATAGGCCGCCCGGCAAGCACAAGCTACGTAACGGCGGTCAGGAATGTACTGGCGAACTAAAACACTACTAAGGGATTAACGATATTAATTTAGTTAATTAGCGCGCCTAAATTAAAGAATTATATAGGTTTGTAACGCAAAAACCTCTTTTAAAAGTCGATAACGTCAGAAATCGGAGCCATGAGGCAATTAACGGCAATTGAGGTCAATATACGTACAAGAAGGTGGATTTTAATACGGAGGTTAATTAAAATTAATCGGACTTTAACTATTTAACGAGGTCGCAGTTTAGCGTTTACCGGAAAAATTTGATTAACTATATTCGCGTGCGCGTAGAAACTAAAAAGCCGCCAGTATTGGAATAGTAGTATTTGCAGTATAGTAGATCAATTTTACTTTCAATAAAGTTAACTATACTAACTGTAAGGTTAGTGTATTATTTTTTATATGCCTATTATATTGGCTGCAAAACAAGCACAGTTTACGCTCATTTTATACTAGAGCATGGGACAAGCATTTGGTCATGAAAATTCCAACGCAGATCAGCTAGCAGTCTGCCAAACCTAAAAAAATACATCCACCACTTAACTACAGCAATAATACTGTTACTTCGACCAATCTAATCAACAACTTTGCAACATCGAAAGCGTTACAAAAAATAAGCGTATTATGAAAAAAATTGTGGCTAAGTCATATTTTAACAAATATTTCCCTAACTATATCATAATTGACGTCTTGCCGGGTAATAGAATCTCGAGAATTATGAGACCCCTTATGAAACTTACCAATAAGGTTTGTAAGTCACTTTTGACTTATAGCTATTAATCAGAAGGTATAACTAGTATACTCAGGGATATTATCGAATCATGGGTTATCGATTAGCTTAACACATGTTTTTTGCTTTCGAACAATGAGTTCAAACCTCGTAAAGCAAATATTTTCGTATCAAAAAACATCGTTAGCTTTGAAATCAGCTATTTCGAGATACCCTTTACCATATAAAAAGTTACATCAACTTTTATAAGTTGTAAATTACTTACCAAGGATACTGTAGGCTTTATTCTGCTAGAATAAACCATTTATTCTTCCGTCGAGTATGATTAACCTTTTAAAAGATGTATTTTCATGTTTACTATCTAATATTTTTATATATTGAACGCCATTTTGGATTTTACTGCACCTTACATCATTGAGCTTTACAATCCTGTCAATGCTCTAATTATCGTCTCTAAACATACGCGCTTAGATACTATTACTAAGTACAGGGATACAGCTGTCTTATAAGACTTTGGAAGAATCCGTTTGAATGTTATCGAAGGTCGCGAAAGTCGTTAATATATCCTCCGAAATCATTTAAACATTTTGCAAGGTATTCGGTAAATATTACGTGGTATTCATTACCACTGTCGAGATGTAATCGCCAGTCGTTAAAAATCCATTTATAGGATTATTATTATAGTTGGCTTTTCTTATAGCCGAGATTTCAAAAGCTTTAACACAATCCCTACTTCTCTTTAAAACTTTCGTTAAGCTGGAGTCGAACACCTTATTCAACCATATTATTACATATTTAATCGAAAATATGCAAGAAACTAATCTCGAGAAGTAAAGGGACAAACCATATTTTAAAAATTTCATAACTTTATTTGGCATTGAGACTATAGACAACATCTACATACTTAGAACGAAATTTGAGGTGAATATTAATTCAACAAACGCTTTTAATATATACAAGCTAGGCAAAATCAACGACAAGTTAACAAATGTTTAACAAAACTTGGGCTTCATTTACCTTCCAGTCGACCAAATAATGAAAATACGTTTGGTTGAAGATTTGTAAAACGTGAAATGAACCGTTGTCACTACCTAATTTCGCGACAAAATAAGGTTTTTATAGACCAATGGATTGACGACTTAATTGTGAAGTCGTATAAAATATGTTGACAATTTATCGCCATTTATTTTACTAGTTTTTGTTATGTTGAAAAGATTATATCATATTAAAAAAAAATCCTTGTTGTAATCGAGATTAAGCTTTTTAATTAACATGCCATATCCGAGAGTTATTCTCTACCTTCATAAGCGAATGTTATTAATTGGATAAAAAGTCGGTAAGTTAATCTATGTAATTAATATTACGAAATCATGTTTTCAATTTCTTATATATCCATAATTTGAGAATCGTTTTTTTTTTTCATTGAATATTGGAGCCTCAAACGTTGTAGGGTAGATCTTATATCATTTGGAATTCTATTGTTATTGTCTTAAATATTGGAAAATATTGTTTTAAATTTTTAACCGGTATCTTTCTAATTTTCTTTAATAATATAGTTATTCTATCAAATATCCTCAAAACATAGAAAAACACTTCGCTGAAATCTTTTCGGTTTTCTTCCAAAGTTAAAGTTTTGTCATGTTGTGACAAATTCTATATAAGATTTCAATTTAATAGTTTATTGGGTTTCTATTTGAATGGTTTTGAAATTTTTACTACTGTATACCAAACTTCAACCTTTCAAAAAAAAATTAACTTTCCCATATCTCTGAAAGCATTAGAAACATATATGAGCACAGAGGGCTTCCTACGTTTTATAGTACCTTATTTCGCGGAATTACCTAAGCTATTAAAAAACCAAAATATTTATTTACTGGCCATATATTGTTAAACTTACCGAGTAGAATATGAAAATTGTTTAAATATTATACACTATACTTAGACTACGAAAATTATTCCTACAAATGAAGCCAAAGATTTTGGCTGAACCGTGAGAGTACCTGTATGAAAAATCATATCTAAATAATATAAACCTTACTCATTCATTATTTTGACAAATCAAGATAAGTATTTAAAGGTGTTTCGGCGTTATATAATTTGAATTTGACATTTGGTATGTTTGGAAACTAGGGGAGATGATTCACGCCACAACTATCCAATTTATTTTGTGAACAATTTTGAGAAAAAACACAATTAAACGACAGTTTATCGGAATATAAGTCATTATAACTCATCTAAACATGTAAACTCTTCAGAAATACCTTAGTAGATAACCTATATCCCGTTATAATTGGTATCGATCATAAATTCATTATATGAACTAGTAAACAAACTTTATTTATTATAACATATACAGAGTGGTAAAATGAAGGTTTTCATAATATTTTAATTAAATTCAGCGTACATAATTTTGATGTTATATATCTTTTAGGGCGGCTCAACTTGATCTCAAATAAGCTCTCGTAACTCCCAATATTAATTAATAAAAAGATTTGAATCTCGAATAAGGTACCTATATTCTATCAGATCTTTTATAATCTCCTTATCAAACCTAATAAAGTTTACTTTTTTATTCGTTACCAAGGAATTATTACCAGATTCAAAAGGCTTTGAATTTAGGTTAGTATATAACATGGAGGTAATTTGGTGAGCTGTTATAGATAGAGTAATTAGGAACGATAAAAATTAAATAAAATATTGGAAATGGCATAACAACTAGTTATCTTTTTGTTCATTTATTGGGCCGTTCATTTTATATTAGAACTAAGCGAATTATGAACTGCTCGTAATCTTGAATCATTTTATTGAAGAATTGTTTATAAAATAATCACAATAATAAACACTGTTTTGATCTAATTTTTATAATATTCATTTTCAACATATTATATTTTCATTATATAAAATATATTGAAATGGTAGTATAGCTATCATATTTGCCACGGATAATTACGAAATGATAATAAAAGCCAATGAATAATTTTCGTACAAATGAAACCTTTAAAAAGCCTATACATATACTATACATGTTGGTAGGCCTTCATCGCTGCGACATAGTCGATTCGAATCACTGTAGTCGAAGTAACTAGTTCTGCATTAAAACTGGTTGATTGATGTTCAAAGTTCTAAGTTTGGCAGACCGCCAGCAGGTTTGCACGCTAATTTGAATGGCCAACTGCTTTGGCCCGTGCCCTACTTTGAAGTGGGCACCTACTTCACTAGACTTGCAGTCAATCCCACAAACTGCAGTCAATTTTCAATTAGTACAATCAACTAACTGTAGGTATAGTCAACTTGACTGCATTGCATTTGACTTCTATTCCAATAGTAAATGAGTTTTATTATAACAATTTCAAACGGGATTTTCGCTATTTTGTCGTTGGTATTGTCCGGTTATAACGAGTTTAATACTATTATACCTATTATTTATAAGACAAAAAAACATACTTTTTTACTTTCAAACTTTATTATATATGTTGTCTTTAATCATACCTCAATTCTATGTAGTTATTTATTATTTTTTAAACTGGTTATATTTGAGAAACATAATTTTGTATCACGACGTTGAGTTTTCTTTCATATTATTCAAAGGTTTTGTCCGGGTTTCAATACAAAATAATTAATAATAACGGTATATAATTTTTTGGAACAATGAAAATACTAAAAGAAAGATTTTAATAACTTCATTTTCCTTTGTTATTGTATCACTCATTTTTTGATCAATAATAAATTTAATATATTTCAATATAATATTAATAATATGTATTTTGGTGCTATTGATATCATACTTTATTAGCACCCATTCAATTCTGACATACGCGTTACTTTAAATTGTTTTAGTATCTTTCTACACTTCAAACAATTTTCAATTCGTTTTAGAAGGGAGTATCCACATTACAATGTTTGATTCATAATGAATATCGTCGCCGCGAAAGCTTAACGTCGATACGGATAAAAATAACCGTTAACCGGAATTCAAGATGGGAAGTATTATGTAACTACGTATTTACGAAGTATATAAGCGTTTAAACAAATAAGGAAAATTTAATATTTTACAGTTAAGCCTATATATTTTGTTAAAACGAGAAGAAACCTCGTTTAGATTGTCAACTTTCCTACTACTTTACATATACATCATGCGAGAAACTTTTAGTACTTATTGATTAGTTATAAGTTTAAGTACAGTTCTTATACACGTAAGCTTTTATCTTCAAAGCCTCAATATTTCAAATGCAGATTTAAAGAAAAATAAGAAGATTTTAAATAAACGCTTCTATCGTTACTAATGAATGGGTTAACAACTTGAATATTTGATTGGTAAAAAAAAGTATACTTTTCAAGATAACAAATAGAAACCTGTAGAAAAGTTATATTACTATAAAGACTTTATCGATGTTTATTAGCAGAGCCTTAAATAAGTTCTTACGACTCGTTTTTCATGACTTTCGTCTCGCGACTCGGGTTTCGCATCTCGAGTTTCGCTCTTCATGTCTCGCTATTCGTTTCGCATCTAGAGTCCCTGTTATTTTTGTGGGATATTTCTATATTATGTAATAAGGAAATTACTTTTTTTTTTAGTCTTAGAGTCTTGTTGTACTTATATGGGGATACTGATATACATACGATAAGGGCTAGGACTGGTATACAGCAACTTTAGGAAGATACATATCCGTGCCTCTATATCTTACATGCTCAACTCTTCTAAGCTCTTAGTTCTAGTTTCTTCCTCTTTTATCATCAAATACTACACTATTTCAACAATACATTCCCCTCATACTACGGTTCCAACGTGTATCGTAGCCATAGTCTTGCCTATTAAATACAGTATTTGGCTAGAGGGAAAGGTTTCGGAAGTAAGGACGATAAATGGACATCTTTGGAAGATTTGTAACATTTTAAATAATTTATTGATGAGTATAAGGCACAATTGAAACATGGTTCTTACGAGATCTTATTCTTGTTAGAACTTGTTTTCGTTAGACGAATTAATTATGAGTCTTACAATAAGAACATTATTGTCCTTTTATTGGGCCATCATTTGTTGTACTGGCCTAGGGGGGTCAGTGAAACAAACTAATAACAAGAATATCTGCAAGCATTGCAGGTGGTCTGGGCATGACTGTATATACTCAGTCTTTCTTGTTCATTTGGTCCTACAAGATCAACTTAAACTTATTTTCTTATGCTTTTTACTACAATTGAACAATGCAATACCATCTTTGGTTTGAGCCTACATACTACCAAAAAATTTTGATGGTGTTTTTTGTGGTTAATTGAAGTTTTAGGACTCTAGAATACCATAGTCGTAGCTAATTGCCAGTGATCGAATATAACGATTAAAGTTTTGTAATAAAATCTAAAATTAGCTTCTGCGTATAAAGCTATCTTTTTATGGTAGTTATGTTAATCTAGGTTTTGTGTAGTCGCGTTTTTCGCGGCTTTATTATATTAACAACCTTAATGATTACTTTAGCGGTTTCGAAGATTTTCATAAGTGCTGGATTATACCAATATTAATTCCCTTTATTACGCTAGAAACAACTACTTTATATGTTTTTTATCACTTGAACTCGTATTTCTTGTGGTCCTAGCAAGGTGCTAGATTGTTTAACAAATCAATAGATTTTCTAATTTGTGAACTAGAGTTGAAATTTGAACTTATTTGGGGATGAGGGAGTGGTTACCTGAAACGTGTATGGTGATAGTCACTAACAATGTTTTTTTCCCCTTTATAGTTTTGTATCAATCTTAAGGCCAATTTTTCAATTAAGTTAAGTTCAAAGATGAATTTTTTAAATTCTACCTTTTGCTTGTAATTAAGATGTCATAAATACAAATGATTGTTTTAAGAATGAACTCTATTATTGTTGGGAATTGAATCTATATTTTAGTGGTTTAATTAACGAATTTTTTTAAAGATTTTTTAAACCCTATATACTTGAATTGATAATTTTATGGATTGAGTAGAATATAGATAATATGATAAAGGGGATTTCGTTTGTTTCAGTTGAGTTGGTATCAAAGTTTTTAATTTAAAGATTTTCATTTTGGTACTTAGCAAAAAGTGATCCGAATACCCTATCAACCTTTATCCTTAAGTATTTTTGTGTTATTTCAACATCTTAGCTGACAGGTTAAAAAAATTGGATATAGGAGGAAACTTAGAAATCTAAGCGTCGCTTAGGATTGCATAACGTGGTAATTTATTATATTTTGACGATTTTTCACATAGAATTAACGTATTTGTTCATTTACGAATTGGTGATCTTGTAGTGTTTTTCGTTCGGCCTATGTATTCTAAACTTATTTTCTGATATACTTAATTTTCGATTTCGTATTGTAGCTAAAAAAACTGATGTAGTTAAGGTAAAGGGAAAGAATTTATGTGGATAAAGATGTTGTAGGTTGTTTTCCATTATAGGGTCTTAGATTTAACGGTTCACAATTTGCAAAATTTAACAGTAGTAGTAACGATTTATTCGTTTTCCAATTTTGAAGGTTTTCAAAAGTTGGTAATCGTTGTCGAACAATTTTTTGGAGACTTTTGCCGGTCAATTGAAACGGTTTTCAAGACTTGCAGAATTAAAATATATTTATATTATTAATTGCGATGTCATCGCTACCTTTCAATTACTATAGAAACAGTTGTAATTTATTACTTGATTTTACCTATTATTTTTAAAACCTTTGGTTTTTAAAAGATCCCTTCGCAAAAACTTTCCCTTTTCTTTCATTTTACAAATTGCTAAAAGAAGTCGCTTCTTTTTCTTTTTGGCTATTTTTTTTTCGAATTTACCGTGAATGATTTATTCACATTAATATGTTTTTTTTTTTTTTTTTTTTTTTTTTTTTTTTTTTTTTTTTTGATATTTTAACGTTATCGATTCAAATTGTGGTCCAGTTAATAGTAGTTTTGTAACGTTTAGGTGGTGTATTGTTGTTTCTTTTAGATTTGGTAGACCGTTATCTGGTTTGTATACTACTTTATTTATGGAATTTCTTCTCACATTCTCCATATTTAATCGAGCACTTTGTTCAAATTTAATTGCATTCAGTATAGTTAACTTGTACTGTATTTTACTTGAATACTATCCCAACAACTTCAACGTTTACGATATTACGGTTATATCTTTAGGACAAAAAAAAGTTTTTTATTGTATACTAAAAGAAATAATGAAACGTATCGGATATGTTATTAACTACTTTATTTTTAACGGAGAACCTCCCTTGGTCAATTATTTACTTCAAATGATTGATATCAAACATTCCTTCAATTTAAAGTTTATCTAATTATATAGCCTAAAAGAAAATATTATTATTAAACGCTTCAATAAAATGGTTATTGAGAAATATGGGAATTTAAACCGTTTTTGAAAGCTGACTTATTACTCATAGGCTAATAAATTAAAGCCACTAGTTGTGCTGCTAAACTTAAATATCAACAATTGAAAAAAATGCTTTACCTTTTACGAAAGAATTTATATTAAATATACGGAATATTAAAATATAGACGGAATGTTAAATTCATGTTTACTTATAGTTTCGTCATTTCTTTTACATCCTTTCCTAAAAACAATTGAAAAAATCAAATCAACTTCTTAAAGTGAAATATTATGAATTTTTCTAGCCAGTATTCTGATATTATCAAGAGGTGATCCATTGTAACGGTTTACTTTCTAAATTATCTAAAAAATAAAAATGAAATAATCGTTATTAATTTTCGTTTGACGGTTTTTCAAATATTTATTAACATCCTTCGTAATTACACAATGATACACGAGTAATAAAAACATGTTTGAATCTATTAAGGTAGTTATTCCTTATTGTGGTTTAATTGCTGCACTGATGTCAAGCTCTAGAGAAATTATTGTAAACTAATAAGAAATATATCAAACACCGACGATTATATGATCTAGTTTGTAATTCTTATAAACAAGCAAGGAAAAAATTGGTAAAGAAAGAAGTATTGAAGGTCTATTACGCTGAATACTAGAAAAAAGCCATCGAAATGATAATACGAAGCTTATTATTATAAAAGGATCTGAAATAAGTTAAAAGAATCATTATTGCGATACATTAACTGTTCAAGATTTCGAAGTAAACCCATATATTAAAATAAAGCATAAAGGTATGAGTTAAATTGGTTATATGAGGATTCAAATAACGTTATATTATTGATTATATTAAAACTTCTTCTATCAATACAAAACCTTTTACATGGAGAATTCTTATCACTCTGACCTATTTTTACAGTATATATATCAACCAAATCGATCTGAATTTCACGTTTATTAATAAGGAATTCAGGACAATAATATTAATAGAAATCACAACTATCATGGGATTTTTTTTTTTTTTTCAAATTCTCCAAGAAAAACTATATGTATTTCAACTTTATTACCAACCAATTCTTCCAGGTTTTGACTTGTATGGATTTGAAGAAAATAAATTATAATGATTCAAAAGGTTAGAGATAGGTTTTGATAAACTGAAATTTGAAAGGTTACATTTCAATGAAGTGATATATATCAACTATTATGACCGACTCAATATTTAGACTCATATTAACAATTCTCTTTTTATGAGTATTGATTTATAAGGTATTAAAGCTTTTGAACAGAATATTAATAAACACCTCAAGCTTAAGGACGTAAAAGGGGCAGCAAATTTTTAAGGTTAAGTCTTTTTGTTAAAAAAAAGGAATTCTAAAAATAACATTCTTTTAGTCTCAAATACCAATATTGAAAAATTCTTGGACTCTAACGTTAAAGAATCATCCAAAAGGCTATCTTACATCCCTTTTACAACCGAATCACTCATATAGACTATACCATAAAGAAAACCAGCTAATATTTCATAAACCAAAAAGTATTAATTGGATGTTACGGTCTAAACTATATCATAGGCTAAATAAAGCCAAATATAGCTTTCTTTATGTTAGTACTCATACGTTATAAACACAACTATTCACAAAAAAATCATATGCATTGATTATACCTTGAGAAACTTTAAATATTACAAAGCTAAAAGATTACAAATGAAGTACAAAATCTATTAACAAAACCCTATTGAAACATTACAAATTTCACTTCAAATAATTATAAAATTTCTACCAAATTTGAAATCAACAACAAATACTATGAAAACTAAAAAGAAGACCAGGTTGATGGAAAATAGACTAAAAATTACACAGTTAATATCGTTAATAAAATATTTTCAATAAGGGTTTAAAATAAAATTCTATAATTTCCTCTTTTTATAAATAGTGAATCAGTAGCTAAAATTGTCGTAACATAAAACTTCCTTTAAATAAAGAATTTTATTACAAAACTAGATATTCCTATCGATATTACTATTCTGTATAATAATAAAACCGGTATGAAATTGTCAAGAAACTGTAAATATTATTAACGATTTTAATATATCCCTTTGAAAGATTTCTTTATTAATGACAATAATAAACGTAATAAAGCTAAAGTTAAGTTCGTGCCTACAGGTAAACAATTAATTGACGAATTTACAAAAACATTGCCGAAAGAAATATATAAAAAAATAGAAAACAACTAACTCGTTCAACAATCTCAAATTAATAATTGATGGTTTATACACCATTATACCTGAAATTATGATATAGAATTTTATATATAATATAAATTAAGAGTGATTATCACGAATCTTGATAAAATATTGATATTAAATTAATGTTATAAGTTATTATTTCCAATCAGATTATTAAACTTCTTTTTATTTTTATTTCTATTTTCGCTTTTTCTTTATACATTTTTTAACTTTACTTTATGTATTCTTAACTTGAGTCTTTACACTTTTGTTTGTATTATTCATTTTTTTTCATTCAGACTATATAGAAAGTACCTCTTAGAGGTTATATTGAAATTTCGAAAAAATACAATTTTTATAATGTTTATATACGTGACTCGATACCAAATACACAAGCAATACTCTAAAGATCAAGATTTCCTTTGGAGAACGAGGAAATAGTATTCTAAAGCTATAAGGGTATCGAGATAAGGATTACAAGTAGTTTCAGCTGTTTGTTCAATTATTGTTTACTTGCATAAGGTTCTCATCGTAATTATCGAAATCTATGAGGTTTTTTGTTCATTATATGTTAATAAGTTCTCCAGGTAGATTTCGAGATATTCTAGAATATACAAGCCTATATCATATCCTTTTGCATAGTATCTTCAACACTACCCTTGGGTCACCCGTACGCCCATGACAAATAAAACGCAGGATCCCATGACACCGTGGACTACATTACCACCCCATAACGTACAAAGTGATTTGGCCTAAAAATTACCGATTGCAAGATGATACCCTCGTCGTTTCACTGTTCCATCTCGAATTCAATTCAATGATCATGGGCACATGGTAAGGAATGTGGCCTTGGAATACACCAAAATTGCGACTATGCAAGGCCTGTTGACCATCTATCTGAAACGACCCGATAAGTTAAGAACGTCGCCATAATAATATCAACTATCTTCCGGGTTATTTCCTTAACCGCTCGTCGGTGGCGGCTGAGGCTGAGCAGCAGCTTCTTCGTCGGGCCATTCTGGTGCGTCGTCGTCGTCGTCCCACATGCTCGAGTCCAGGACGAGGCTCTGGCGGTAGAGTGCCGAGAATCGCACCGGCCCGCGCGGTGCTTCTCCTGCTTCCTCGTCGTCGAAGGCACGCCTAGCCGGCGCGTCGAAGTTCTGTGCTTGCCCTGGCGTCGATGGCCGCGATGGCTGGCCTTCGTCGTCTTGCTCATGCTCCCTTGGGTCGGTGCGTGGGACCGGCGAGGTGCCACGATCGCGGCTGGCGTCCGTGGAGACGGGCGATGCTGGCACTGAGGGAATCTCGGGTCCGTGGAGGCTGGCCATTGCCCGTTCTGCGGAGTCGTGCCCATCTGGGCCGCTCACCACCGGCGCTGGACGGTCTTGGATTCCGCGCGTGTTGGCAACAGGAGGCTCGACTTCCAGACCGCCCGCTTCCATGTCACCGGCCTGATCTTCGGAGGGGCCGCCGGACCCGCACTGACACTCTTCGTCCTCGGTGACGGAGTGCTTGTCGAGCGCATCGACGAGCAAGCTGTGCTCCTTCGCAGAGCCATCGTCAAGCTCACTGCCCGATTCCTCGTCCATCACAGGATACGTCCCGCCCCCTCCGGGCGGACTCCCATCTCCCCCACCCGTGAGGCTACGTGCGCGCTTCTCTCCACCGCATCCACCAGAAAGCTCATCCATGGGGCATCCTTCCTGTTCATCCACACGGACTCCTCCACCCCCTGCTGGCTCCCCTGGGAACGGATGATCGCTGCCACGCACGTAGTCGTCCGCCTCGCCACCGATCGGTACACAACCAGCCCCCTTCTTAGCCTCCACAGCGTCATCCGCTCCCCGGGCATCGTCCGCCGGCCGCGGGCGGGGGGCTGCGGGGTCGCAGATCTCGACGTGCGCGCGGACGCCGACGAGGCGCATGTCGCGGTGTGGCGGACGCGCAACGGCAGAGCTGCTGCCGTCACGTCCACGGCAGCCTGCCACTGGCGCGCGGTCGGGACGTCCGGCCTCCTTTGCATCGCCAGCCGCGGGAGGGGGGTGAGCCACCCAAGGCGCGCCGGCAGACAGAAACACAGCGCCCGGACGTCGTCCGTGGCGGTCGCGGCCGGGCAGCATGTCGCGCACGGCGGGTGGCGGCGCCCCGGCGCCGCCCGGTCCTCGCGAAGAGACGCCCGCTGCCTCGCATGCGCGGCCACGGACGGGCGCGTGTCCCTCGGCTTCCACGGCCGGCGGAGCAGCGGGCGCGTCCGGGGCAGCCAGCACGCGCCACGGGGGCAGCCCGCGGGTGCTGGCGTGCCGGTTCCTTCGGCTCTTCTGCGTGCCACCGACATCGGTGCAAGCGGGCAGGCCGGGCTTGTCGTCCGGTGCTGGGGGCTGGACCATGGCGCTGCGGCGCATCTGCGTGAAGAAGGCCTCTTGGGATGGCGGGGGGGTTGTGACGTGGTTGTCCTCCCAGCGGAGACACGGTCGACCGGCACTCGCTGGAGGTTGCCTATAAGCCCTGTATAGCGGCTCCGGTATGAACTTGTCATGGTCGTTGAACTCGTGCGTAAGCTGAGGCGCGACAGCAGCCTGGCGTCCGTCCACCACCAGGCGTTCAAGGACTTCTTCAAGACGCTGCTGTTCGCCAGAGTGGCGATGTAAATGGGGTGGTGGTCCACGCTCGTGTCGAGTGGGAATCTCTGCATGGTTGCCTCTCGCGGGTTGACCAGCTTGGCCTGGGGCGGCCATGCCATCACCAGGCACCACACGAGAGCTGGGCTTCGGTGTTCTTCTGGCAGCATTATCATCAAGTAGAGGAGCGGCCGGGCCTGTTGGCACGTGGCCAGGAATAGGGGTGGAGGGATCGTTGAATCCAATTGCACCGGCCGGGCTGCCTGCCACTGGCTGCGGCGTGGAAATGCAATCATAGCGGACCGTTGACGCCGGCTGAGAGAGTCTCAGCGGGGCCACAGCACCCAGCAGGCGGTCAGCTGATCGCTGGCTATTTCCAGCGACGGCCAGGAACAGCTCGTCCTGGAGTGACTCCACATTGTTGCTGAAAGACGGCGGCGGTGATCCCGCGGGAGGCGTCGCTCTCCTCTTGCTATCCACGCTTGGCTTGGAGACGGCTAGTCCAGCCTTGGAAGCGTGTTCAGATGGAAGAGACGGCACACTTCCCAAAGCCTGGGGGGCGTCTTTCGGTGCAATCTTGTCGGGCCCATCCAAACGTGGTGCGGGTTGTGCAGCAGCTCGGACCCATCCACCCTTTCCAGCAGTACAGCTCTGGGGGAAGGTCTCTTGCTTCTTCGAACTGTTGAAATGGGAACGAAGCGGCTGGATCGTTTCACTCTGCCCCGCCACGCCAGTACCCTGGCCCATCCGGTGGCGGAAGCTGGGTGCATCATCAGTGGTCGCAGCATCTCGAGAGTGGACAGCTGAAGATGCCTCGCGAGGAATCCGCAGGGGAGTGGACGCCTCCGTTCCATCACCTCGAGCGAGAGGGCTTCTTGAGCGTGGCCGCGCTGTGGCACGTGGAGCACCGCCACCTGTGCTCTGGGCTTCCCGCCGTGACTGGATTTCTTTCGAGGGCCTTCTAGCCAGTGCCTGACCACGCGAGGCAGGCTGAGCCATGGGATTCGGATCCAATCGAGCTATGGAGTTGCTGGAGGACATGTCGCTGGTGTCGGTGACGATGAGCGACGGCACATGCTGTCTCCACGCCGCTGGTGGTGACGGCATTGGCTTTCCTTGCCGCGCTCCTGGACTCGGATGTGTCTCTACACTCGAAAGCACAGGCTTTCGTCTCGGAGTGTCGACGATTCGCAGCCTCGCAGGCCCCGAAGATGCCCCCTCAGCACCAATCCCCGGCATCTCGCGCTTGGCAGCCACGGTGTACTCGGCGTCGACGCCAACGGTCCTCTGCCTCGGCGTGTGCTGCGGCAGACCCTCGCCACCGCCACTGCCGCGGCCACTGCCACGGCCTCCTGGTCCCAAGGCATCCGAGATGCCCAGCGGCCTACGTTCGTCGACGTCCGGCGTCGGGACGGCGGGATCCAGCGGGCGCGGTGGCGAGCGCGGCGGCATGGGCGAGTGGCCCTCCGGCACCGGCGTCAGGGCCCCGCGGCCGCTCGTGAAGCTGCCCCGACGGGGCGTGCTCCGCGACGGCGGTGGGGAAAGAGCACCGCTGGCGGGTGTTCTGTGGGCCTGCGCCGGGGTGGACTGTCCCGACCCGGGAGGTGTGGCCCTTGCCGACGGGGGCTTCGATGAGAAGAGAGATCCGAACAGGGGCTGGAAGGTGGTCATGCGCTTTGCATCGCGGGCCGTCCTCGTCTTTGTCTCGGGGCTCTCCCTGACATGATGGCGCTGCCGGCTGTCGCCGCTTGTGGGCTCAGGCGCCGCCCTCTCGGCCTGCCTGATCCCGAGCCCGTTGTTCCGGACGGCGGCACTGCTGGCACCCCATCTGAAAGCAGGCTGGAAGACGGACAGGCGCTGCTGGCTGAAGTCGTTGCCGGCCATCTTGGCGAGCAGGATGTACAGTAGAATGTGTAGAGAGCGTGGAGGTCGACAAGACTGGTCGAGCAGGGCGAGTTGGGCCTTGCCATTTCCTTTGTAGACGGCCTGGTGTCTGGCAGCCACACGCGGCTGCATGTGAGCAGTCGCATGTCTCCAAGCTGAGTCGCCGCGGTTCGTGTGTTATTCGTGGGTCAAACATGGTCAACATTTGCTTTGTCCTGAGGGCGCTTGGCGGAGTCTGGCGTTTGTGGGTGACGTGATGCGACTGATTCGATTGGCCGTTGCGACACAGCCGCAGGCAAGGCTGGCGTTCCTAGTAGAGTGCGGCGCCTAGCCGGGCCAGCCGGGCCCGGCCCGGGCCAATGAGACGCGGGCAAGGCTGGCGCATGCTGCGTATGGGTACACTGTGATAGCCGCCGCCCTTCCGCCCTCCCCCTTATGCGCGGCCGTGAGAACGGCTAGTAAGGTGGGGCGAGTTGGGATCTGGTCGCGATGCAGTACTTCTTCTTCATCGTTGCTGGGGAAAGCTGGTCGTCGTGCATCGTCGTCACGCTGGCATTCCAAGGTCCTAAGGTGAAGTTGGGCAGCTTGTCTCAAGCCACGAGGGGTGATCTGTGGGTCGAAGTGAGGCCAAGGCTGGCGAAACATGTCTAGGTGATTGCACCTACGCGATTATTCTCATGCTGTGGCAAGAAATCCTCAGCACGGAAGGTCGTACGGCGAGGCAGCCAGAAACATCGTTCGTATTGTCGGCTCCGTGTGAGACGGATGATCACAAGAGGCTGACGGTACCGCCAATTGACATCGGCACCCATGTCATCAAGTTCAACACCAACCGCCACAGTACCATACGATTACACTATCAAATACGGAGAGAATGTAGTCGTAGACGAGACAACTGTGGAATTGTAGGAGCCAGGTTTTTGTACGCCACTGGGCCTGTCTCTCGCGTCATCTACTTTATCGATATCCCGGGTCCCAAGTCAAAAGAGACGGGAACTCCTGGATATTCTCCTTATTTGCCTCCATGCACGCTTCCAATGTCGCACTAGGCCGGGAGGATTGGGGCTGAGCTTCCTAATCTCCACCAAGGCTAGCCAGCACAGCTTCCACGTGCCCGTCGTAGATGCCAGGCGCTTGAGGCCGTTGACCATACCCAACTTCCTCAACGCGACCCAGCATGCCGCCGCTTGGCCAGCCCAACATTCCATGCAGCTTGTTGGCGCGGCCATGTTCGCCCCCTGCTCATGCGCACGTTACGACATCAATATGCACCTTCGACAGTCGCACTCGTCTAACCCAGCAGGTCACCCATCGCCGAGCTGCCACTCGTCGCCGGCTGACTCGGCTTCGGCGCCGGCGCACCCCAGATACCAGCCGAACTCTTCTCTTTTGCCAGCAGGCCCATCGCAGGTCCTTGCGTCGGGGCGGCCTTCTTCGTACTACCGCTGGCGCTCGCAAAGAGCGCCGCGAAGGGGTCTCCACCCGCAGGCTTCTTCGCAGCAGACGACCCACTCCCAACAGGCTTGAGTCCACCCATACCGCCCATGGATGCGGGTGTAGAGTGGGCGGTTGCCGAGGGCGCTTGCACGGACCCAAAGTAGTTCGGGCCCGAGGGCTGGAAGGGCTTGTTGACGGCCGGCGACATGGCGGTGGCGGAGAGGGGGGTGCTGAAGGCGGAGTAGTTGGCGCCGGTGTTGGCGGGCTGTGGTGTGAGGGAGGACAGGCCGACCATGTTGTTCAAGTTGTTCTGCTGTGGTGCCGAGACGGGCGCAGGCGCAGCAAAGGTGGCGCCAGAGGCGTTCGAAGTCATGAGGGGGTTGCTAAACGCAGAGGCACTCGGTCCCGCGGCCGGGGCCGACTGGAAGTCGTCGAAGTCATCGTCGTCGAGGGCGGCGGGTGCGGCCGCGGGCGCGCCCAGTGATGCCAATCCGGAGTTGTTCGAGGCGGCTGCCAGGGGCGCCGTAGATGAGGGGAGAGGCTCGTCGAACGAGAACAGGTCGACTTCGGGTTCTTTCTTCTTGGGCGGCTCGGGGTGTGTTTTCAGACTTTTGGCAGCCGAAGGCCGCTCTGTTGTCTTCTTGGAGGGACGCGATGCAGCGGGTTTATCCGCCCCGTCGAACTCGTCATACTCCTCGAAGTTGTCCTGTCTCCGACTGCTGGATTCCCCGTACTCATGCGCCTGGCCACCGAAACCACCACCGTCACCGTACACACCGCCGGAGTAGCCACCATACGAGCCGGGAGCACCACCGGACTCGCCGCCGAAGCCCCCGAAGCGGCTGCTGCTCCCGCTGCTGCTGGAGAAGCCAGCCATCCTGCCAGCGCCGCCTTCAACACCGCCGTATTTGGTCTTGTTGGCCCGGGCTTTCTTCCGCTCTGATCGGATGCGCTCAACGTCTCCAAGAAGTTCGGTGAGCTCCTTGGCGCGGTTGCGCACGTTGATGCCTTGATCCTTGCCATTCTGGTCGATGAAATGGAACTGCCGTAGCATCTTGAGCAGGGTGAGATGGGAGCGGGCATCGTCGATGACGCGCTCGGAGCCGTGTTTGATAAGATACTCGAGCAGCTGCAGGGCTTTGTAGATCTGGCGCCATTCGTCGGCGGCCTTTTCGGTGAATCGGCGGTAGATCATGGGCATGATTTCGTTGAGGGTCTGGCTGTTTGTGTGATCGACTAGTTAGCTGGGCTGCCATGGGATCCAGTTCGAGGACGGGCAGGGCAGGCAGTCGTACTAGTTGAAGGTGGCATTGGCGATTTCCTGCATCATGGTGGAGGATGCTCCCCACGGCTCGTTGTTCGTTGCCTCTCGCACCTGGTAGCTCGAGTTAGCGATCCTTGTGTCGGGGTGGCTGGGTGGATAGAGGCGAGATGGTGTCGCATCGCACGCATACCTTGGACTCCATTTCGGTGTAGTTCATGACAGCTGTGCATTGGGCCATCAGTCAGCCAACGATGCCCCATGGACACCACCAGCGGGTCCATTGGACTGTCCAGTTCACGCACCATTCTGAACCTTGCGCACACCTGCCTTGATGTCGTACAAGGACAGGCTGGCCACGGTGTCCTTGAGCGAGTTCAAGTCCATCTTGACGAGTGGCGGTTGGGTGGTTGCCAACGTTGTGGTGCGGCTGAGGCAAGGGCTGGGAGGATGTTTGCCGGAAGGAAGGATTGGAGGATTCAGGATTTCAAAAAGAGAAGAAGGCTGCGAGGCGAGGTCCAGCGCTGAGCTCTTTGATGGTGGCTGTCCTGAATTGCAAGTGCGGTAAGGAGAGATTGTACAGGGGACTGGAGTAGCGCCAAGGCCCGGAACAGTGGTGCAGGCTGACTAAGTCGCACTACTACGGGCAACTTCCAGCTCATACTTCACTGACAGCGTGGTGCATACCTTTTTTTTTTTTAAAAAAAAAAAAAATTGTTGTATTTTACTATCACCGGGCAGTGCCTACTATATAGCCAGTATAGTTCGGACCTCGCTAATGTAAAAGGTACATATACCGGCTGGAAGGCTCGCAACTTGAGTGTTCCTACCCTACGACAACCACCCTATTCGAAAGTTCCTGTTTCCAAGCTATACCGTACAATCCGTTTAACAAACTATTATAAAAAAAACGCCTTTTGGTCCACGATGAAAACAAATATACAAAGTTGAACCTAATTTTATACACCTGTGGCCAATTTTCGAGGAATGTGTTGTACGTATGTGTTGAATGCCGATAGGGACTTATAATCAACCGTATTGGTCCTCACTGCGTGCCACAAACTTAAAAAGGTCTACAAATATGGACCATATTTGTATATTTGCCCACATGCTACGTAAAAGAGGGACGGCATCACTAGGTGTTCCGAAAGGTTTCGACCCAGTATACTTGCAATAAAGCAGAATCTATCGCACTGGATTCATAACCTTTGCTCATAGAACGAAACCAATCAGAAATCGAACCTCAAGTCAGCCTTCCAAACGAGGCCTGAAAGTACTCTACAGTTTAGAGACCCGTAAGATTATACGGGCGTGAAAACTGTAGCCTTGGCCGGGCCGTGTTGTGCGGCCGTCGCAGTCCCCGTTCGACGCCTATTCGCATCGAAGATCTGACAGCCCTGAAAGAGTAAAGGGCTTATAAAAAAGCGAGTCACCTTTTTTCCACGGACCGCAAACCCAAGGAGTGTAAAAGAACGTAAAAAAAGGTACACCACTAAGCGGGTGGTGCGCCGAGAAAAGTCTTGTGTGGACAGCTAAGTATCCAAAGTATAGTCGAAGGCGGAATCCCCGCTGAGCGGGCGGGGCGCCGGTGGGGGTGGTGACGGCTCAAAAATAAATAAATAGATAAAGAAATAGATTCCGCCACGCGTAACGTGCTCTGCTATAAATGAAGTGTCCTGTCCCTCTTGTATATTACATCTCACCGGCCATTTCTGAATGTTGTGGTGGTATGCTATACTATGGTACATAGGGCCCGGCGTATGACCCTAACCCGAGCCTGATGGTGGATGGACGTAGTGCTGGCTGGTCATAGCCAAAGCGCTGACATGGATGGGCCGGGATACGTGATACACATGACTATACGTGATGCCTTGGCCAGGCCAAGGACCCTGGCGAAGTCTCTGGGCCGGATTTTCAAAATCTTGTCCGACGAGTCCTCGACATCGCAGCTTAAACAAACAGCTCGACATCTCCTGCACCGATTCTCGCAGGACGTCGGCCAGGCCTGCTTGCGACCAATTGATCTTTGTTGACACTTGCATCAAGCTTCGTTTCTCTCCTGTCCAACGGTACGTACAATCACAGCTCCTCATGCTTCTTCCTCCTCCCCTGCCACCCGCAGTCCGTCAGCGAAGCAGTGCTGTGAGCCGGGCGCTTGCATGAGCTTTGGGCCGTCGAGGGACGTCCAAGACACCTTCCTACCCATTGCGTTCGTTTCCTTTCAGCTCAGTGGCCGAGGGCAAGGGACCAATGGTTGAAGTGGACTGACTGGTCTGAGGGTTTGGTTTCTGCACTGGCTGAAGCTACTGCTGCTGGCTGCCTCTTTCCATGTCCAGATCGATATCTATATCCATATCCATGTCCTTGTCTTGTCGCCACCGGTGCCCGAGCCAAGTTGATGGTGGCTTTCACACATGGTGCCCTCATCCTCTCATCAGGAGGGCAATCACGGGTGCGCCATGTGTACCGGCCGTGCATGCCTGTGTGCGTACCTGTGTGCCTGTGCGTCCTGTCCTGTTTGGGCACTTGATTGGATCATCCCTGAACTGTTTCCGTTTCTGCTGACTTGACTGACATGCTGGGACAGCAGCCAACCACTCACAGCGTCCACAACAAAATGGCCGCCCCACTCTTGTCGATGCCCCGCATCGTTACTTCCTCCTGCGCCCGATCAGCTTCAGCTTTCGTTGCCCCTCCATTTTCCTCTGTCCTTTTCAAGGCCACCACCAAGCCCGTCTTCCACTCTCCGACTTCTTTCACTTCTTCCTTCCAACACATCAACCCATTCCAGTCCACTGCGCGATACTTCTCATCCACGTCGCCCATCATGTCCAAGGTGTAGGTCCTTCCTGCCCTCAGCCCGCCGGTGGCGAGCTTGGAGCTCAAGCTTTTATCGAGCTTTTAATCGAGCAACAGTCACCCAGTTACCCCTCCTTTTACTAGACCCTTTCCCTTTCCATCTGCTCCCTTTCATCCCCTCCCTTGTACGGTTGAGCCGCTGTCGACTTCCTAACACTGCCTTCGCAGCTTCTTCGTGATCGAGTGGGAGGGTCCTGTCCTGGACGCCAACAACAAGCCCACCGCCGAGGTCAAGGGTACGTGAAATGATGCCATCGCCATCACCGTCCACCATCCTCGCCTACTTCCACCATGACGCTTCGACCACAGACGGCCTCTAACCCTCATCAACCCAACAGCTCAGCAGGGCCGCATCAACTTCGAGCTGTACAACAAGATTGTCCCCAAGACCGCCGAGAACTTCCGTGCTCTGTGCACTGGCGAGAAGGGTTTCGGCTACAAGGGCTCGTGCTTCCACCGCATCATCCCCGACTTTATGCTTCAGGGTGGTGACTTCACCCGCGGCAACGTTAGTACACGTGCCTTTCCCTGTTCGCCAGAGAGAGAGAGAGAGAGAGAGGACTTGGACGAGGTCACTAACATCCTCCCAGGGTACCGGTGGCAAATCCATCTACGGTGAGAAGTTCGCCGACGAGAACTTCATCGAGAAGCACACTCAGCCCTACTTGCTGTCCATGGCCAACGCCGGCCCCAACACGTAAGCCTCCCTCCATCTTGTGCAATGCCCATCCGCTCACACTGCCGACATCTTCCTTACTGACCCACCCTTCCCGCAGCAACGGTTCTCAGTTCTTCGTCACCACCGTCAAGACTGAGTGGCTCGATGGCCGCCATGTCGTCTTCGGCAAGGTCGCTGATGAGGAGTCCAAGAAGGTCGTCCGCGCCCTCGAGGCTACCGGTTCGGCTTCCGGTCAGGTCAAGTTTGGCAAGAAGCCTACTATCGTGGACTCTGGCGAGATCTAAGTCTTCACACCCCGTGCATGGCTTTGGTTTCCGGGCGTTTATGCAAGCTTGGAGTGCGAGGGAAACAAAAGGGTGAACCAACAAACAGAAAACCAGACTTGGCATTCATGCTTGCGGCGCTGCTACCCACCGTCGTTTACGATCTGATCGCCCCTTCGGAATGGTTGGACGTGCGATAAGTTGAGCAACCTGGACGCATTGATTAGTTCTTTGATCGTCGGCCCAGCACACTACAGTCGGCTTGCGTAGGCAATTCAAAAGTTTGCTCTACTCGGCATCCATGACCCAACACTCCACCCCCACTGTCCCCATGCAGTATATGCAACGTTGGTGACCTCAGTGTTCTTGTGCCCCCGATGGCGGTTCTTGTCGCCATGCTGTACATGCAGAGCACCGCGATAATGTAGCCCTCCTAGTGTTTATGTGTGGTGAGGTGAGGAACAGTAGCGCCGTGCTGACATATGGAACTGCTTGATGATTTTGGAAAGTCATAGCCACAGTCTTCACACGGTTCTTGCATATAAAATCCAAACCATTCTACCCTCAAACAGCACAAACAAATCACGCAGTCTTGTCCGCCGAAGAAATCGACATACACTTTGGTTGTCATCTTGGGCCATACCCACTTAAAGCACACACCCCGTAATGTCTTGCGGCCGTGTGCGGCCCAGCACAGTCAGTCTTTCTGGATGGTTCCGCAACCATTACTCAGTCCCGTGTTATCAGCGAGACCTCCCTGGCCTTGTATGTCCCCTGCCAGTTTCCTGAAGCCATTCCCGTCGACGCCGGACTATGCTTTTGAACACTATCCATCGGCCATGGGCTTCGTTATTGCCACCGTCGCTACCATCCTCCATCCCAGGATGTCTGTTTATATTCATCAGTTTTAAAGAAAACTTTTCTCCTCCAGCGCACCAATATCACGCGCTTTGCGTTGGGCATGACCCACGGCCCAACATTGGGCAACAATGTCCCGTTCTTAACGCGCGGATTGGCCGAGAACCCGCTCGCCCCATGCGCTACCACGCGCCCGCGTGCTAGTCACCCAGCCAGCGCTGCCAGTAGACACAATTGGCCGGACTGACCGGCCCGCCCTCTTCGCACAGCTCAAACACCGGGCAGTTCCCGCACGGGGCCTCGGTCAGCGCGTTGGCCAGCGGGTGCGCGCCCATGTCGCCCACGCTCAGGTCCAGCATGTCCTCGTCGAGAAGGCCGTCGCGCATGGTGGCCGTCAACGGCGTCGGGTCCGTCGCGAGCGGGCGCACGGTGCGGTAGCGCGCGGGCTGATGGGCGGCGCCGGCCAGCGGCTCGAGCAGGCCGTCGTAGACGAGTACGTCGACGAGCTGCTGCACGTCGGCGAGGGTCAGCGCCGTCTCGGTGATGCCGGTGCCGGCGATGAAGCGCGCGATCTGCCGCGTCGTCGGGTAGCCGTTGTAGCCGGCCGGCAGGGGCAGCAGCTGCACGGTCTGGGGCCCGCGCGCGGCTTTCTTGGCGGCGGCGGCGGCGGCGGCGGGGCGGGGTGCCGGCGCGGGCGGGTCCTCGACGGAGAGCTCGTCCGCGGCGCGCTTCTTTCCCTTGGCCTTGATGCTGCCGCCGCCGCCGGCGGCGACAGCGGCGGCGTCGCCCTGGAGGACGCCCTTTTTGGGCTCGCGCTTGCGCGCCACCGGCGGGGCCGCGTGGACCACGTGCCGGTACGTGCTCTGCTGCGTGACGTAGTCGAAGACGAACTTGAGCAGCTCGCTGATGAAGGCCTCGTCCAGCTCGCCGTCGGTGTACCAGCTGCCGCCGGCGGCGCGGTCGCTCGGGCGCAGGCCGGCCTTGATGTACATCTTCTTGTTGGGGTGCTCGACGCTCTTCATCTCGCCGATGTAGCTCTTGGCCTCGAGGAACTTGAGGTGCGCCTTGAGCACGCTGTCGTGGAAGCCGGAGCGCGCCTTGAGCGTGCGGCTCCAGATGCCGTCGGCGCCCGCCTCGTCGACCATCTCGAACACGATCGCCTGCTCGCGCGTCAGGGCGCGGTACTTGGCGGCGTCGGCGGCGGGGCGCCAGCGCCACAGCGTGGTGCCGCCCTTGCCAGCATAGAGGATGAGCAGCTTCTCGTTGACGAGGCGCTGGATGAGAAGGAGCAGGGTTTGGATGTCGGCGGCGACGTGGAGCGCCATGAGGTCTTCCTGCGCGAAGAGCGCTGTTTGGTCGCCGGCGGCGGCGTCGACGATCGCGTCGTAGAGGGCGTCTTTGAGGATGCTGAGCTTGGCGGGGTCCGTTGCGGAGCCGCTGGGGCCAGTAGCGGCCATGGTGGGCACTTGGGGTAGGGAATATCGGAGGAGGAGAGGGAACGGTCGAGAGGCGGAGGTGAGGAGGAGGCTGTCGAAGTAGAAGATGTCGTCGCTGGGTTGAGTCACTCAAGCCAAGAGTTGGTGAGGGTAGGCAGGTGTTGCCGTGCTGGATTCCACATCAGAGTCAGATACAATTTCAATTTCATGGATGGAATGGCAAGGTAGCTGCAACAGGCGTGTGAATGTGAGTTGAATAGAGATAGAATGTGGTTGGTGAATGTTCAGTGTTTGGAAATTTGAGTGCAGGGAGAGTGTGGAAGTCAGAGAAGCAGGTCCGTCTGGAAAAGTTCTGCCCCATTGGCAGGGATCATGGTGCATGACGATCTCACCGCCTTAGCCTTTTTGGGTCCTCACTCAACGGCACTCTCTCCACACACACGTGTGTACCCTGATCCTACTTATAGTCTCGTTGTAATGCAGGGGATAAATAGTCCTGAATAAATCGTTTGTAAAAGAGAACGACTTTTGGCACAGGTAAATAATATTGGTACTTTTAGGTATTGTAATAAGTTATATTTCTTTGGTGTTGATCGGCCTTATCTGATAGGTCTTTAGACGTTGCAACGTTGTCAATTCGAATCGGTCGAAGTAACAGTAGTATTGCGTGGTCAAGTGGTAGATGTATTATTCTAGGCTTGGCAGACCGCTAGACGGTCTGCACACTAATTTGTATAGCCAATTGCTTGGCCCATGCCCTAGTATGAAGTGGGCATATACTGTACTTGACTATACAGTTAATGCAGTTAACTCATAAAATAATATACTCAACTTGCAGTTAATACAGTTAACTTACTTAATAGTAAAATTGAACAACTGTACTATAATTCCTATTATTTTAATACTAGCAGCTTTTTATTTTGCGTACGTACGTTAGTACAGTTGACTAATTGTTTTCGATTACCGCTAAATTGCCTCTTTGCTAACTAGCCAAACCCCTGCCCATTTCACAAGCAAATTGACCTTAATTATCTTATCGTTTCGAGTTTCGACTTTATCGATTCCTACAAATAAGTTTTTTGTTATAAACTTATCTAAGCTTTCAACTTAATCATACCTTTAATTTAGTCATGCTAATTAATCAAATCCTTAACTTTAGTACTTTAATAGTCTTCTAGTTTGCTAGGATATCCTTGGTTTCCTCCCTAGAAGCTAACACAAGATTTGACATTATTAAGTGATTTTTTAACGTAGTCTTTGTTATGTATGATCAGCTTATTATTGTTTATAAACCCTTTTAAAGCCTGATTTAGTGTTTGTCATGGACTTAGGCCGTCGGCTATTGAGTTTATAGGTTACGTGACTATACACGTAATGGGATAGGCCTAAGCTCAGCCCAAACGCAGACCGGGTAAAGGCCGGATACAGTTCGTACACGGATATAGCACGGTCCGTGTACGGTACATGTAAGGGTACATAATGTGCTGTGTATTAACCTTGCCTAAGGGCCCTATACGTTGGGCTACGGTAATCTTTTCTAATTTTATTCCGCATTTTAATAGTAAATCCCATTTGTTATTTATTAAGCTTATTATTATAAGTCAGATTATAATATATTATTAAGGGTTTTTTTTAAAAAAATTCGAAAAAATATTATCATGATAAACAAATCGATAGTAAACATTAATAATTCGATGTTATACTTTAACATTATCGAAAAGAATCGACCTTCAGTAAATACCTCATCCTCTACATCTATAAATACATTTTCGACCCCTTTGAAACTAATTTAAACCGATATTCTTCGTTTACAAAATATCGTAAGTTATATCGCGTCGACTATTAAATAGTTGTAATAATCGGGTTAATCGACTTTAATTATCGATTTTACGTTCGATTTCGTTCAGGTCGTCGTAAAGATTTAACAATTCGAAACCGAATTAGCCGTGATTTACGTTAGGTTTTCACCGGTTTAAGGCGAACGAAAATGATATAACTAACCGAAATTTAACGTATTTACTTTTACGTAGGCAACGACGTACTAAACGATCAAATTTATATTAAAACCGAATAAAATATAAATTAAAATAAAGTCGATACGTGATTTTTTAACTATAAATATATTATACTACAACGATAAAGTAAGCGGTTACGGCCTATTACGAAGCTAAAGGTTACGAGGGTAGGTATTATATAGGGAACTTTTTCGATTATATTAAAACAGCTTTTAATGACTTATATTAGGCGGATAAAGTATTGGTCGAATTCGAAAGTTTAATTGCAAATAATAAAAACATGTAAGTATTATTCACTATTAGATTCGAAACACTTTTGGTTTAAATAGGCGGCCTAAATTAAGCTTTAGTCGTGAAATATAATTATTTACGTTTTTACGTATCATTATGTATTTGCGACAAGTTTATTACAACAAGTATTAACCGGGTAAACTATATCATACCTTAGAAAATTACCGCGAACTCGCCAACGAATGAAAATCCTTAAATTTAAAACGACGTTTTGGTCGTTAATTAGCGGGATTCGTTTAAGGTTAACGGCTGGATAGTAATAAGGTTATAACGGAGACTTATGCCTTTTAAGCGTTTTCGTTAAAAAGCCGAGATAATCGCGATAAACGTTTTCGATATTACGATTAATTATTTCAATAAACCCGTTCGATACGTATTTAAAACCAGAAACGTAAGGAAATATAAACAATAATAAAGAAACGTTAGGCTAAGCTTATTTCGAGGCGTTATATACGTTATAGTTTATTAGATTATTTCTAACGTAATTACGATCTTTGTCCGATATTACCTTTTATGTAGGCGTATACGGCTTAAGTTAAAAAGGTAGAGGAAAATTCCTTCTTAACGATGATAAGAGAAACCTAATTTCTAAATATAATTTTTTTTTAAATATATTATAATCTAAATAACGTAATTATAAAATCGAATAAAGAGTTCTAATTGAAATACGTATAAACCAAAAACTATTTCTCATTTTTATATTTTGTAATAATACTTACTTTTTTGATATTTAAGTCGATTGTAATTATAATTATTACTTTATTATAAACAAAGCTGTGGTATCATAGTCAAGGTTAAAGTAAATTCAGCTATTATATTTAAGAAATTTGAGAATAATATTAGGGTTGTGATAAAATGAACGTATTGCCTAAATAATCAAGTTTCGTATAAATATTGATTAATAGTCGAATCCTATATTAATATACATTCTTTCCGGAATAATACGGGATATAATTTTTGAAAGGTTCGAAATACGATATGAATAGGTAACTTTAAACGCGGGCGATAGCTGATTGGTAATATAAAGTTAAAAAGGTTTAATTGTTAACGTAATATCGATACGCTTTAAAATGGGAAATATATAGAAAGTAATAGGTTTGGTTTTCCTCGGTTTAACGTAACGTTCGTATCGAAAGGTATAACGTATAAGGAACCCGTTCCGGATAGCTTATATTACAAACCTTGGCGAAATAACGCGGATTTTATAAGTAATGGCGACGAATACAATTAAGGGAAAAAAAAGATAAATCGCGTTTTTCACCAGAATAAACTTTAGTTCGAGACTTATTCGATAAAAATAAAATTATGGATTTACTACTATATAAAGGGAAATTTAATTATCACATTTATATTAAACCAAACGAAAATGAATTTTTATTAAAATGAATTTCAGGGCTTCTATACTCGATATTACAAAATTGGCTTTCTAAATTCCGACGATAACTTACGAAATTAATAAATAAAGGTTAAATTTAAACGAATTTTTCATTGATGGCGACGCCGGTATTACTAATTTGTAAATTAGGGTCGGGATAAAGGTTTTATATCGATTATCGGGTATTCAATAAAATGATAAAGTAAAACCACTTTTTAAAAATTTTAATTAAAAAAACCTTATATACGTTTTCGAAGTCGATATGATTTACGAAGTTAGATATTCAAACGGTATTTTACCGTATTCGAATAATACTCGGGTAAAAGTATTTAACGGCGTTTCGTACGCGATTTTGGTTATTTAAATAGTTAATTACTCTTTTTGAATTAGCGAAAACGTTAACAACGTTTTAACGATATATTAATTATATAATAACGAATATTTTGGTCAATTTCGTTAAATGATATTTAGACAACCTTTTCGTATTCTTTTAAGTATTAAGTAACACTATATAACGAATGTTTACTTGGTTTTAGGACTTTTTCATAATACGAAATTGAATTTAAATTTAAAAAAGTATAACTTTATAATTAAAAAGATAAAATACCTAAGCTTCATTATAACGGAAAAAGTAGGTATCCAAGCCGACACCGAAAAAATCAGGGTAATTCGCAAGTAAAAGTTATTATATACGGTTCGAGAAATTCGAAGTTTTCTAGGTTTTACCAATTTTCATCGTAATTTTATTAGTATTTTTTTAAAGTTAGCGAATCGTCTCGTTCACTCAAAGAAGTAAAGTATTCGTTAGACTTCAACTAAACGGAAAAAACAGCTATTTTAAACCTTAAAATTTCGTTTATTATAACTTCGATATTAATACATTGAAACGCAATTTGACTAATAATAGTAAAAACTAATGATTTAAAAACCGCGTTAAAAGGGTATTTATCGTAATTGGATAAAATGATATTTTAAAGTTAATTACTTATTACTTCATGCGATTAACGGATATAGAGTGTAACAATACCATTTACAATAAGGAACTTTTTATGGTAATACTATATTTAAAAACATAGGTTTTAAAAATCATGTAGTGTCCGTATACCGTTTACGGTTTTAACGGATTATAAGGAATTGAATTATTTTTCTTTATTACAATTGATTTCGAAACATTAAGTTAAATAAGTTGAGCATCTTTCCTTTTTCTAATACCATTTAGGGTATAGGCTTGTAATTTGGGGTACCCGCAAGGATACGTTTACCCTTAAGTTATAAAATAAACCCGAGGTAATGGAAAGTCTCTTGCAAATCATTTAACCTATTTTTATCGTGATATTAACCGTAATATTAGTAAACTCATGTATTAAAGTAATATAGATTACGGCGGCTTAGGTAAAGGAGTTTAGTAAGGTGGAGGTTTAGCGGTTAAATTACGACGATATATATTTTAAGGGGGGGTCAGGGGCTTTTAAGGCGCTATCAAAGGCAATATCTCCCCAGTCCCTGCCCGCTTCCGGGTCGTTATCAGGGATAACTTTTAAGGATTTTAATATAACGACGTCGGTAGTATCTCTGTAAGCCCGGTTTACGTCAAGCTTACTTATATCGTTAACGTCCAATAATTCCCTTATTTTCAGCCCGAATAAGTTAGCTAAATTTTAAAATTAAAAATGAACGAACGATCTGTTATATATGGTTTTTTTTAGCGGTATTTAAAAGCATTTACTGTTTTTTACTTAAAGTAAGATAATTAATATAAATTTTAAATTATGGAATAAACCCACCAGGGGTATCATATTACCGTAATCATTTATAATTACTGAATTTGAAATTATGAATAATGAGGTTATTATAGTAAACACAGTACTCGCATATTATAAATTATTTGGGTAAAAAATATATTTCGCGGTTTTAACGGAATTACTATTGCGAGGTGTTGGTTACAAATATTCTATATTAATATCGAATATATACGTAATGTAACGAAACGAAACCTCGTCGTATTTTACGATAAAGCCTACTATAACCTTTCTCTCCTTTCGACTAGTATTAAACGTATATTTTAATCGACTTTATAATTGACATGTTCTTTTTGAATAATAGCCCTCGATATTTTCTGATTATTATGAATCGGGTTTTTTTTGCAAATTGGTTTAATGAGAAGCCGTATGGTTTATAATTGCGAAGACGTATGCAGAAGACTTTCAGAATATATAATAGAAATTTTATAGGTTTTAAACTTTTATTATTAATAACGGCGGTTGGGATTGATTAAACGTATTTTAAACGATATTTTATTCTCTAGTAAAAGTTACATACCTTCTTTTTTACAACTTATTACTTATAAACTTATAACGGTATTGAACGGGTGAATTATGAGGTTTAAAAGTACTTACATATCGTGGTCGCCTTTTCGTAATACGACTAAACTTCGTATTGATCCGTTTATTAATTTACGTTAAATAATCGAAAATTAACGGTTACTGGGTTTAATGTAAACCGTTTGATGAATAGGTATGAAATATTACTAATTTTAAGGGTAAACAAGTATACGAAATCCTTAACCAATTCAATAGGGTAAATTACAACGTTTTTAGCTTATTTATGCGTAAGAATGAAATCATCTTAAACGATAATAGTTTATATCGAATTGCAAATAAAAACGGCGGCGAATCGAAAACGCCGTTTGGCGAAACGATATAAGGTAAGGCACTTGGTATAGTTAAGTTTTTGTAATATTAAAATTAACCGCCTAAGTAAAAAAATCGATTAGCTTTATGACTAATACGAGATAATCGGTATTTTAAACCCGTTAAATATCCTATTAAATATCCTTAATGAATATCCCGTATTTTATATGGATTTATTTAAATGTACCGTATTGAACCCTCTTTTTTCGTAGGTTGAATCCGATATTTACCAAGAACTAATTTTAGTAGTGGATAATATAAAGGAAGGTAAATACGAAGAATTTAAAATATAAGATATTTTCGCAGTAACAACGGGGAAGGGTAGGGTTCGTTACGTATTGGTTGAGTGAAAAGGCTATAATAAGTCAAAATAAAATTTATTAAAGATTATTAATATTTTTTAACTTCAAATAAACTCGAAACGAAATAAAAAGATAATCATGTTTAAGTTAACCCGGTATTTCAACAATGGTATTAAGTTTATATTATATAATAAACGCGAAACGAATTTTGTATGACGCCTAAATGATACTTTACTAATGAATGAAAACAAGAATTCATTATGAAACGAAATTATAATATATGAAGTAAAGCCGAATAAATATTACCCGACGATTTTGGAAAATATCTCATCATGAAGCGATTCTTACCATATTTTGACGAAGGTTGACCTATTTATTATTATTATTTTTATTTAAATTTAGCGAGTATCAGCGTTATTAACATCAAGAGCCTTATTACGATTAGTTCCGAACGTTAGGCGATATAAAGGGAGGAAAATGGTAAAAGGTATAGCGAAAACTGGTAGGCGTCGAAAAAGGTGGCTAATGAAAGGTGTGCCGTACACGAGGTGATTTCAAGGAGAGCGGATAATTCGAAAAAAAGCGGGTGTTAGGAGAGGCCGATAGTGGATAATACGAGGAATGATGGAATTTAGGGGAGGCCTACGATAAAAAATGATGTTAGAAGGGACGGATGTTAGATGAAGCCGACGATAACGATTAACGAAGAGTGGGGCGAAGGGCGGAGCGAGGGGAATAAACTTTCAAGCGGGTTACCAAAAATTATAATACGTTAATTTAAACCCGGGTAATTCGATTAGCCCGGGTACAATTCTAAGCTCGTTTACAATCGGCTCGATTAACTCGTTTTTATAAAAAGTTAATAAATAGAATATGGACGAAATCGGGGATCGTATAACTAGATCCTAAATATTGTTTATAATATTCCATAGTCTATAACTTATATTAGTTATGAAAAATATGAATTAAATAGCTATATTATTTTAGCCTTTTAGGCCAAAATTACGAATGGGTATTCGACGATAACTAAAGGGGGCCGGTGGGAAAACGGTATGCGTTAAAACTCGGTTAGCCGAAAACGTTCTATCCTTATAAATAAACGACATAATAAAAAGCGACGAAAAGGTTTAGGATAAATACGGACCCAAAAAAAAAAGGGCAGCGTAAACGTATAATTGAAAAAGTAACGGATCATACAGCCGGAATAGTAAAAATTCCCTACACCTAAAGAATATTATAAAGTTGGGTAAATTAATTAATTAACTTGTAAAAAGCGAGGGTAAAAACAGGGCCATAACCCGGAATATTTTTTTAACGTTTACGTATGGGGAATAAGATATAATCCGTATTTTTTACCGTAATAACTAACGAGCGTTAAAGGGTACAAAAATGAGGAAGATTCGTAAATAAGCTTATCTTTTAAATATACTACGAAAAACAATTAATTAACTGTCGGCTTTTCATAAAAATTTTGTATAAGCTTACCCTATTAGAAACCTTCCGATACACGCGATACTTTTGTATACGATAAAATCAAACGTAAAATAAAAAAGACGTAAAAGTTTCAAATCCAGTTAATATATAATATACAAACATCTTTAACTTACAATGGAAAAAGTTTATTTTTATCCTTATTATGGCCGAAAATAAATAATCATTTATAACGAAAAAGGGCTATAATAGGTAATTAATGGCAAGGTATTAATATATTATAAGATAATATACCTTACGTAAATGCTCATTGTTTCTTATAGGGGCACCAGCGGTAGCGCAACTTAGGTTAAAACCGTTAAATACGTTAGTTTTAATAATAAATTAAAAAAGACGTAAAGATACAAAAACTTAAATAGTTGATAGGCTTATACAGAAAAAGTAAAAAAAATGATAACGAGATAATTGGTAAAGAAGATAGGGTAATAGTGTAAAAAGAGAAAGGAAAAAGTTTTAAAAGTCATATAAAAACTACCATTTTTATAGGAATTAGCGAACTGGATTTAACAAGAGCTACGTGTTATACGGGGTGTATTACTCGATATTAAAGATAAAAACATAATTTTATACGATACAATAACTGACTCATTATACATTACCGACGGAAAAAAAAATACGTTACATGGTGCGTTACGATATATTAACAGGTACGTTATAAGGCGCCGACAGTAAAAAAGATACCTCATACACCGTATAAACAGGTAATTTATACGGCGTCGGCGACGAAAAGAAAGCCTTACAAGATACTTTAACGAGTATATTATACGGCGCCGGCGATATAAGGTAAACCAGTGGAAACGTTATATAATATATTAGACGTAATATTACCGGCTTACGCTTGATCCGCGTATTAAGCGGGTATAGCCTACATCCAGTATTTATTTAAAAATGCGCTATAATCCTTATAGAATTCGGGGAGGAAAGAGTATGTTATAGTCCTAAACCGTTTTCCATTAAGTCCATAAGTTATGTAACTATATACGTAATGGGATGGGCCTAAGCCCAACCCGGGTGCGGACCGAGTATAAGCTACGTACGATCCGTACATAAATAAAACACGGTCCGTATACAATATGTATAAGAGCACTTAACGGGCTGGGCATTGGCCCTGCCCAAAAGCCCTGTACATTGGGCCACTATAGCCTCTTCTAGTCTTATTCCGCACCTTAATAGTAATCTCATTTGACACCTACTTGGCTTACCATCGTAGGTCGGACCATAACAGCGTTGACTTCATTATAGTATTAGCCATTGTGTATATTATTATATATCTTCATAGATAGTATATTTAGGTAGCAGTACATTACGCTGTAAGGTACACTTCTGAAGCATGATACGATCACATGTCATGCTACAGGCTATACTCTTGCAGAGTACATAATAACGTGATACGCTGCAGATTATACTCTCATGCGTGGAGTGGTCTAGAAGCAGGTATTCCAGAGTAGTACACTCTGGGCGAGGGCTTATAAGCCCTCACTTGTAACGTACATCTCTAGATACTTCTTCTTAGACTATCTTCATCTTTACTTTACTATAAATACCAATTATCTTGATTACTCTTCAAAAACCTTATGTTTACATGAATATTATAGGCTTAAGACCTTACCGATACTAATTAGTAACCAATTCGGTCGACTACAAATAGCTTAGGAAGAAGAGATAAGTATTCGTTGAATACCTATAGCGGGATACTATAGAGGTACCAACTGTTTGTGCTCCAACATTTCGTTTTTACAAGAATTATACGCCGACATGAATAAAGACTATAAAGATTAAGTGACTTAAAAAAGGAAAAATTTAGCACGATATCATTAACTCTTTCTTAGCACTTTATCTATTGAAAGCCTCATTACGCTACCAATAACCCTTGTTTGGCGCTCTAACGTACCCGGGCACTTTTTGGAGAGCGTTTTATCACGTACCAGGCCACGTAAGCCAAATCACCAAGTTTTCCGAAACCCTTTACTAGGACCTACCGGATACCAGGCTACGCAAGCTAAAACAACAAGATTCGGAACCTTTTACTGGGACCTACTAGATACTAAACCACGTAAGCCAAAACCACCAAGCATCGAAACCCTTTGCTGGGACACATTTGATTTTTTTTTTACGAATTGCTCGCTTTAGCAAAACCAAATCGGTTACAAACTAAATAACTAACCGATTCCTTTACCAAGTTTAGTTACAGTATGCCAAACACAAACCAGGACCTATACACCAGATCATACACTTTGCTTTACCCACTTCCCCATGATTCGCCTTATTTGTTTTAAGTTTATTTGAGTTTTCCTAACCGCTTGTCTAGTTTGTTATTACTAAGTGTTAGCAAAACCTCCCCGCTTTAGCAAAACCTTCCCGCGTTCGCCTTGTTTTTCAGTTTCGTTTGCTTTATTTGTTTTAAATTTATTTAAGTTCTTTTTTAGACGCTTAGCTAGTATAACGTTACTACGCGTTAACAAAACTTTCTTACGTTTGTTTTTTTAAAAAGTTTCGTTTGCCATATTTGTTTTAAATTTATTTACGTTCTTCTTTTTTAGTTATATGGCTATTATAACGTTATTACGTATTAACAAAACTTTTTTACGTTCGCTTTTTTTTAGTTTCGTTTACACTGTTTGTTTTGAGTCTATTTAAGTTTTTTTATCCTCCTGGTTAGTATGGCGCCATTACGCGCTAACAAAACCTTTTTACGTTTGCTTTTTTCAAGTTTCATTTGCCTTGTTTTTCTTAGCCGTTTGGCTAATATAACGCTACTAAGCGTTAATAATTCAAGACGCCTACCATGACTCTAAAACCAATAATACCGAAGGAGCCTAGTGTTTACTTCGACCTTCTGATTGTACACGTAGGAATCAAAAAGGCTATAATATATGAAATCGACCTAGGCCTTTGAGACAACACCATCGATTCGCTAGTTGAGTAACTTAAACCTTATGTCGCTAACATATGCATTTTAGCCATGTTTCGTTACTAGGCTAAGGAATTCCAAGGACCTGATATGCTGGATGATTTTTATAAAAGATTTTCGAACTGGACGTTAGGGATATAGCAAATATTAAATCATTTTATTGCCAAAACTTTACGAATTCGTTTACGAAAAGGAGGTATTAATACTGTAAGGGGTAGGAATGGCCGCCTGACAAAAACCTCATTCGAAACAACACAACTTTTCGATTTGATAAACTAGGAGGATGATTATTTGTATCTTATGGACTTCGTAAAGGGATGTTACCTTACGAAACAAAAGAGACTGTTGTTGGAACGAGGGGATGTGGCATAAGACGACCTAGTTCTATACCTATACCCTAGGCCAGGAATATGGATCACAAGGAAGAAAAACGACTACATTTCAAAGAGTGAGAAAAAGGATTGCCAGGGAAAGAAGGCCTATGTAGGCTATAAGGAGAAAAAATACTGCTACAAGGAGGAAAATAACTGCTATGGAAGGAAGGCCTGTCTGTACAGTCCAAGCTATAAATTTAAAACGAATGGGGGTTACGGAAGGAAAGCCTATGTGAATGCTTGTATGTACAGTTTAAGTTACAGATTTAAGACGAAGAGGGACTGTAGAAGTAAGGCCTATATGGTTCCTGAGAAAGAAAACAACTGCTAGGGAAAGAAGGAATATGTGGGCCGTAAGGAGGAAAAAGACTATAAGAAAAGGAAAGGCCAGATACACGGTTTGGGCCGTAAAAAAGGATGTAGGAAAAGGAAAGATTATGTGTATAACCTAAACCATACTCTTAGTAAAAGAAAGAAAAATACATATAAGAGAAAAGAGGGCTAGGTACAAAATCTAGGCTATAACCTTAAGAGAAGGAGAGGCTAGGTACGTAATCTAAGCCGTAGTAAAAGGAAGAAGTGCTGAAAAAGAAGGAAGGTCTGGATAGACTGTTAGGGAGGGAAGGGCTGCGGAAGGAGGAGAATTAGTGGCCTGGTATGTAACCCAGATTACACACTTAAGAAAAAGAGGGCCCAGGTATACAATCCAAGTTACAGCCTCGAAACGAAAAAGAGCTACGAAAGGAAAAAAAGTAAGAAGAGCTGAAAAAGAAGGAAACGAAGGAAAGCCTAGATATTACATGCTTTCAAAAGATATAAGGCCTAAATAAATAGTTTGGGCTGCAGTTGTAAGAGGTAGGAAAAGGGTTACAGGAGGATAAAGGGCTAGATTTGTCACGAATAGGAGGGGAAAAAACTACAGAAGGAGAAAGAGCCAGATCTACCATACACGAAATTTCCAACCGACTACGAATCATAGGATCTGCCATAAATACAACTTCTAGCCAACTACAAATCACAAAATTTTCCAAAAATACAACTTTCAGCTGACCAAGGATTACAGAATCTGCTACAAATACAATAAACGTACCGTTCGCTTCTTTTAAATTCTGCTATACTCCACCAATTTAAGCCGATACTTTAAGGGGAGAAGTGGCCAAATGCTTAATACGTAACTGAGCCCCTACAAGAAAACAAAATCGCTTTTATCACCACGGAAACAGGTTATCTTAAATAGTATTTCACTACTTTCACCCATATACAACGCCTTGACATACGTATTCAAAATATATAAAATGCTTTTAATACTTGTTACAACCATCGACGTTACGAGGAAAGTCACGTAACCAAATTCGTAACATTAATGCTTTACTATAAGCAAAAAAAAGAAAGTTTTTCCTGAAACGATGGCATACACTACTGTCACTATTAGATTTGGAATATCACCTACTGTTACTAATAATTAAGAAATATCGCTACTATACAATTAATACGTACCGTACTATAATGATATTATTACTATTGGATTACAAATACGAACTAAAGCTATATTGTTACTACTAGATACGAAACGTACAAAAAAAAGAATAAAAGATTACCTATATGGATATTATTATATGTCTTCATAGATAGTATATTAAGGTAGCAGTACATTACTCTATAAGATACACTCCTAAAACATGACACGATCACGTGTCATGCTACAGGCTGTACTCTTACAGAGTACATGATAATGTGATACGCTGAAGATTATACTCTCATGTGTAGAGCAGTCTAGAAGCAGGTATTCCAGAGTGGTGCACTCTAGGTGAGGGCTTATAAACCCTCACCTGTAACGTACACCTTTGGATGCTTTTTCTTAGACTATCTTCATCTTTACTTTACTACAAATACTAATTATCTTGATTACTCTTCAAAACCTTATATTCACGTGAATATTATAGGCTTGAGACCCTACCGACAGCCATATTATATTTTCCGTTGATCCACTTAAATTCTTCGATCTTTGTGCGTTTTTAAGTTTTACGAAGTGTTATCACATCGATTATCAGGCGTTTTTCGCGGGTCATTACGAGTTTAAAAAGTTATTCGAATAAATTCCTTATCTTAGTAAGATTAATATCGGGAAATGTTATTTTTTTAATTACGTAGTAACAATATTAAGGGCTTTTTGTGATATCACTATATATCTCTACAGTTATTAAGCGGCCACACTATAGATTGCACCTTTGTAAGAGTGTACGGTAACTTGGTACTCTATAAGGTGCATTCTTGCAAAGTATCTGATAGCGTACTACTGCCTAGAAGTAGCATTTCTAGAGTGTACAGTAGAGTGCCACTGCCCGAAAAGGCGATTAGTGAAGTATATAGTGAAGTGCTACTGCCTGGGTAGAAGGTTATAATCTGTTACATTTTGCTTATACTCTCTGGATATCTTTTCTCACTTCGTTTTAATTTTCATGTTTTAATATATATAATCTTTATAATGAATCTTTTACTGTTAATACGTCAACATATAAAGACCTTACCGATATTAATTAGTAGTCAATTCAGGTGTTTAGAAATAGCTTGGAGAAGAAAAAAAAACCTAAGTTCAATACTTATGACAGTATATTATAGCGGTTTCAATTATCCGTGCTATAATATTATAACTTATAAAAACCATATGCGAGTGTGGAAATATACGGGTGCACTTTTGTAACCCGAAGCCTAGAAAGATCGTAAGATTCAGAGTAATTTTAAAAAAGATAAATTTGGTACGATATTATTCATTCGGTTAATGCTCTGTTTACCAAAAGCGTCATTACGCTATTCTTAAACCATTTTTAACGTTCTAGACGTATCTGGACACTTTTGAGCAAGCGTCCTATTAAGTATTAAGCTATGAAAGTTAAACCCTTTAAATTTAGGAACCTTTTGTTAGGACATATCTGATTTAAATAAAGTATTTAAACCTCTTATACACTTTAGGAGCGGTTGTAATGTAATATCTAAACCGTTTACCGATATTAAGAGCGACTAAGACATAATAACCAAATCGGTTATAAACTCTAAAAGCTATTAAAACACGATATCGAAACCAATTAGCAAACGTATACCATAAGCCGAATACGTACACTGAGACTTGTACACCACTTCTTTGAAATATTTGTTTTCCCTATCCCTATTTCATAATATTCGCCTTTTTCCGTTTACCCACTTTGTCCTCCTAAAAGTACACCGTTTATTTGAGTTTATTACTTGCGAAGTTTAAGTTTATTAGCCGTTTAACTAATGTAGAGCTTATAAAGCGCTTGAAAACTACATTAATACGTTTGATTAATTTGTAATTGTACCTTATTTTCATTTTATTTGAATTCTGTCAGCGTTAATAAGCGTTAAGAAGCCTTACTTTATATGCATTGCTGTGTTTCATTTGGTTGTATTTCATAAATTATGCGGTTTTATTTAGACCAAAATTTTTGGAAGATTATATTTCAAATGTATCCGAATTCTATTTACTATGTAAAACTAACTTTTCAACCGTTTTAGAAATTTTATCCACGTACAACTTAACTTACTAGCCACTTTAGTACATTATTTACTTTTTTAAATATGGTTTTAATACCAATAACTGTTAATAAAGTAAATCCATATATGAACTATTATCATTGAAATATATCGTTTCGTCAAAGTATTTCTTAATATTTGAATCTCAATTGGTAAGATATTGAGATTGATGTTTTAATAAAAAATTGTGATCATTTTATGATTAATATATATGTTATAAACATGATTTTTAATTATTATAACCAAGATTATGAATGAAGAGATTTGTTTAGTAATGTTAGAAAGAACTTTGATGATTAGATGCCAGAGATGCGGGGTATGGTAGACAGTATAATTTATAAAATACTATGTAAATAATTGCAAATTGACGGGATTTATACGACTGGTGGTAATAACAGCCGTATTAGAGAAAAATTATCGGCAATGGCTCGGCTTACTTAAATGATGAAAAAAACCGACGATACAGTGATAGATGAAAAATTCGTGGAGAGATACTAGTTGAAAAAGCATTGAAACCAACATTTTAAAATAATGGATAAGAAACAAAGAAAGACTCAATAAATATAGATAGTAATGAATTTAGTAAGGCTGAATATACGTCGTAGAGTAAGGACCAAGTTTTATGAATTAATAGAAGATGGGGAAGAGTCATAAAGATAATTTACGACTCGGTTCAAATACGGACCTTGAACGAAACGCACTTTTAAATAAATATAGAGATACAATTATTCCCCCAATATGATAGATAACCCTCTTTGACTAAACAAAAGCAGTCCAGATAAGGAAAACGACCCACCGGAAGATACAATAAGCAGCGTAAAAATATAATACGAACCTTATGGATTAATACCAACTAGCAACGATACTTACCGTATATTCTTACCGTACTGTTTTTCAACTAATAGGAAAGACCAGATAAAGTTTACTACTTTTCCCAAACTATAAGATAAGGAGGAAAATTATAATAGCGAGCCATACAACATTCTCGATAATAAGATACGTGTAATACACAATATGTGTATAAGACTATATATTAATCCATGGCAGTTTTGTATTATTTTACTCAGCATACTATTTAAGTAATTTAAAGGGTGGTATATAAATTACTTTCCCTAGTTAAATTCATTTTTGAAGTGTGACAACCGTTGAAAAATACACTTCGATACGGAAATAAAATAAGAATTATACGTTAAGGAATAAACTAATACTATTTGGAAATCCGAAAGAAATTAGCGTAAAAACGTGAATAAAAGCATAAAGGAAGTGTTTACCGACTTATTAGCCAAGTTTCTGAAATTCCAGGAGGCATTTGAACTAGAATATAATGGAGATAAACTATTTATCTAAGTAGTTATAACAGTATTCCGAGGAAATACGAATTTGGACTTTGTGTTATTTGAGCCGGAAAAAAACTTGGTGGTTTTTTATACGAGCCTTAAAATCTCGTTTGAAAACTCCATACGTCGTTAAGTAAGCATCAGATTAGTATTTATAATAAAAAGGATTAAAGTCGAGGGTCAAATTATAAAAACCGACTTCATTGAAAAGAACTACCACGTTTTAAATCGTAGATTTCAAGTATATCCGAAATTGAATAAACTTTTTGAATACGGTTATTAAAGCGAACTATGTTAAGGAGAAAACTCCAGATACTGGATAAAAAACAGTTATTAACAAGGAAACCCTTATGACTAAGTATGAAACTTACTACGTATAAATTAATACCTACAAAGATATATATGAGGTTTTCTAGATTTTGAGAAACTTTATATTCTATACGGTGAGGTTAGCGATTAGTCGATTAACTATTCAGTATACGATCGGATTCTTACTAAGCGCTAATTTTGAGCTGATTGCCTATCAGAGGATTAGACGGAAGTTAATTTTACAGCATATATAGCTAACTGTAAAGGCATAAATGATGTTTTTGACGTTTAACTCTACGATTATAATTTTCGAGTGGAAGACTTTGGGAAGGATAAAAATTACTTAATAACCTAGAATAAGGAAATGGATTAGCGGATTTGCATAGGTTTCTAAGATGCCTTACTTTTACATACAATAGGTTTGGACTGCGAAAACAGGGTGTTAAACGTATATATAACGTCGTAATTTATACTTTTGAATAGGTAAAGCAACCGGTTTCAAGGCATTATATCAAATACCAGCGGAGTCGAAAACTTAACCGCCGGAAAGCGATAATTCGACGCTTTTGCAGCGAAATTTTCGAAATTTTAGCTCGATCAAATAGGAGAATACAGGGAAGTTTAACTCGGTAAAGTTAAAGCGTCTTTATTTGGTATAATCATTGTAAATACACGATTTGTACCCGTTAAGTTTAACGTAACAGATTTTAAAGCGTTATTTTTATTATTATAAGTTGATATATATAAGTTCAGACTTAAGGTTAGGAATACGATTGACCAATTTATCCCTGTTTTGGATAATGTATCCGTAATTCTTCGCCTTAAATTTGGATACTTGTAGTTTCTTTGAAAACCCTATAATTAAAGTCGTCCATCTAACGTAACGAGAACTACATATGTTATACCACTAGTTCGGCTACCTCGTTACGAAGCGCCTTTTATAAATACTCTACACCCTAAGATATACTGATATAAAAAGAAAAACATTAAAGGTTATCAAAAGGCTTTGTTACGAGTACCAATTACACTTGTAAGCCTTACAACGGTTTAAATTTCAATTATAAGGTAATTGTACGTATAATACACCTTAACAGCCAACTAATACTACATATTATCGATGTAACAACATTGTTTCAGGCTGCGAAATTTATGCGGAGGGCTTCCATTACAAATTACTAAAATACTTCGGTAAATTACTAATTGAAAGTTTACATAGGACCTCAGAATTAGATTACCTACAATGTACGCATAGCCCTCAACACGATCTAATAACGTATTAAGGCCAGAATATCTGGCAGTTAGTATAAATAAATACTGGTAAAAGTACCAAAAGGTATTGCAAACTATAAATGATATTATAAACCGCTTGAAAAAACGTATATAATACTATTTAAAGAATTTAAAGATATTAGTCTTAAGGAATGAATCTTGTAAATAGCGGTTTAGGTTATAAATGATACATCCGACTCGAGTGAGTTTATTTTCATCCTCTTTGTTTTCAGTATTTACCCTAGATTCTATACATTTTGAACAAATTCGTAAGTTACAATATGAAATGCAAATGCTGTGGCAAAATCTATGGTAACATTACGTACTTTACAATCTAGGAATAATGTTTCAAAAGCATTGGTTACAAGAAATGGCCTGCGAAAGACTAGCGTTTTGTATTTACTATCATAATTCAAAGTTTTAATTTGAAGAACTACAGATGAACAGGTTGGCTATTAGAGGATGAACGAATTCATAGACCATGAAATGTTTTTAAAATTATCAAATGGTACGAGTTTATTTCGTTGAATAATAATGCGGGAATATAAAAGGGAAGAGGAGGATGAAAATGGACGAAAACCGTAATTTAGCTAATCATACCAACGAATCTATTGTTAAAACAACTAATCTAAACCGCCTCCGAATCTTATATACCTGTTAGATACTATATCCAAACCTTTATTATTATAAGACGCCGGCTCGTCTGTATCAACGATGCTAATACCGCGCCGTCGAGGGTGTTTATTTAACAAAAGAAATAAAAAACTTTTTAAAGCCTTCGTCGAGAAATCTTTTATAATATAAAAAGATCGATGGATGGTAAGTTGAGCTTATAGATTCGCTGTAAAGGAATTATTATCATCTTAAGTGTCACATTATAATATTTTACATAAACGAAAATGAGTAACTTAAACGAAAACGATTTTTTTCGTTTTAAAAGATTTAAATTAACGTTTACGGCGCATATAAGAATTTCCACACCCGCCAAGTACACGAGGTAAAGAAAAAAACCGGAAAATACTATAAAAAGCTGTGTTATAATAAAAGAGTATAATAACAACGGTTAAAAGAATTTTATGATATAATCGTCTAGGTTATAAATAACGATCTATCGTTTGATTCTGGAACTTGCCGCCTCTCTAAGCACCACTTAGGACTTAAATAATAAATTCCGTCATATTACGCAAACTTTTATACAATCCAAGAAACAGTTCAAACGGCGTATTCACGCCTATTCCAAACCTCAGAAAATACCATTTAGTCGAAACTGTTTTACGTATTATAAAATTGGTTTACGAATTAGGTAAGCTTAGTGAATATCAGTATAATATTTATTTAAGGCATCATTAGAAGCGGCTCGAAATAGCTAACTCGATTGTCGACCCGTACCTATTGACTTTAATAATACGTTCCGATAGCTTTATATCAATATGCATATATGTAATGATCACACTAAATACCCCTTAGTATATAGAAGGTGTTAGAGGGTTTATGTTATCAAGAAGGCAGTAGAGGTGCTGAGTGAACAATATCGCAACCGTACAAGTAATGATCAAAAGCCATGAGGCTATTCAGAATATACTGAGACTGAATACTTAGATTTACAACTGAAGAGCTATGAAGGAAATACTATCTATATGATGATGACCGTGTCCTTATATATCCATGCCTTCATACCGTTTTCAGTACTGGATCACTTGGATCAGTGCTGATCCCACTGATCCTAATCACATGATTGGCTTAGTCGTTTCCGCTAACAAATGAAAGATGTTCCCAGCTTGATGTGTTGGACTTCGGGCTCAGCTGCACACTGGTTTACTTCCTGACCCGCTATCATGCTTGGGTCGTGACAATATAAATGCATAATTCACTGACATTATATAACGCGTCGTTTTCTACATCAGAAAAGAGGAGGCAATGGAGGCTGGGTTAAAGGAAAAATCCAAAAATTATTTAACGGAGGACCGCATAATCGACTTTAATAGCGTAACGATTACTTTCCAAAATAGTATTTTAGACTTTTCGTAAAAGATGTATTTAGATAAAGTTACCTTTATTAACCTATATAACGGAAAAACGGACCTACAAATACAAATGTTAACGCGTACATGGTGTTTAGGTTATATCGGTTATATAGTCGAAAGCAGTATTTAACCTCTTAGTCGTAAGGCAATGTTAAACCAACCTTTTGGATAATGTATATAAGGCGCTTAACAAACGCTTTACATGGTAAAGAAATAATTTAAAACACGGTTTACACTTTATACCGTTCGATATACGTATTGTAAATCCTTTTATTTTTACTAATGATTCCTTCGCCAATAATATCGACCAAAAGTAGTAAATAGAATTCTAACTTGTTTTCGATAAATAAATACTGGTCCGAAAAGGATTTAGATTTTATATAAATATTATTTATTAAAACTTTAATTATGTATAAGAGTGTTATCCGAAAAGTTTTGTATTTAAATATTTAAGGAATGGTTAAAGGCTTAGACTTCAGAATTACTATAGAGATAGCGGTTTGAATACTGGTTTTTACCTTTGGTTTAAAATCTTTTTCTCAAGTCGTTTATACTAACTTTGTCTCCCCTTAAAAATACCTTGTCAAACTCGGAATTATAACCGAAAAACGTCTTATAATCAATATTATAGCTTTTCGCGGATAGTACAAACACCTCGAAATTGAATACATAAGGTAAATTAACGGAAAGTCTGACCTAGTAAATGTAATAACTAAAAGCGCCCTAAATAGGGTATTAAAGACGTTCGTATTAACAAGTACTCTTTTCTTTAACTTTAATAAACTGGTTATACGACCCTACCTAAGTTAAATATTTTACGCCTTACATTTGATATTAAACTTTTATTCTATACGTTTTTACCGCTTCTCATATTTTATCATGGTCCTAATCCGCTATTGATACCACTCTTGACGTTCTATCGCGGTGTAAATCTATCATTTATTCCGATTTTTCACATAATATCTCTATTTGGATTTTTTATTTGTACCCTTCTTACATATTTTTCTTTATTTAGATTTATTATTTGTACCTTTTGTGAAATATTATAAATCTTTGTTTTAACATTTACCTCTTCACAATATATACTTCTCTGTTGACATAGTACTACCTGCAGTGTAGTAGGTCAACTTTACTGTAAGTAAAGTTGACTATACTGACTGCAACTTGAGTGTATTATTTTGTATGGGTTTACTTTATTGGGTGTAAGTCGAGTACAGTATGCCAAACTTCATACTAGGGCACAAGCCAAGATATTGGCCATACCAATTACTGTGCAGACCGGCTAGCTGTCTGCCAAACCTAGAACAATACATCAATCACTTGACCATGCAATACTACTGTTACTTCAACTAATCGAATCGATAAAGTTACAACGTCTTTAGTCTTAATAACACTGATTAGTGTTTATTATTTTAAGTATATATTGGCTAGGTAAAAGAAGAATTTACTTTCGGGTTTCTACGCTTTACGTTATCGTAAAGGTAGAGGAAATATTTTGGAGAAAGTACTTTACTACTGTGTCAGTCTTCACGGAAGTACCTAAGGAAGACCTTTGGTTTTCGTTAGATTTTACGGCTGATCAGAGGTAGCGATGATGTCTCTATTAAAAACATCAAGTAATTCTCATTGGATCTTTTTTAAAGACGTTAAGATTAACCGCAAAAAGTCTTGAATAATAAGTTGGAAAATGGCTAAGTTAGTAATACTACAAGTGCTACTGTTATAAGAAATATGACTCAGTCCCTATGCCAAACAATCTACAATAAAAAACGACCTTCGCCTTTTAATATTATACTAAACATTTGACGCTAAAGTAATCTTTTTACTTCACCTACACAAATTTAATCGCTAAGATCATTATCCTAAGCTAAAACACTAAAAACGGCTAAGTTGCGCCGAGAAAACTACGTTACACGATTTTATGCTAAATCGACAAGTTTTCATGTATATTTACGCCAAAATACCAAGCCTTATACCCCTAATTACCAAGTATTCGTCTACCAAGCCCTATATCGATATAAACCTTAAAATAATATCGACCAAAAAGATTTAAAAAGGGATTAACGCCTTAAGATCCCTCTTTATGAAGCTATATGATAAAGATCTATACGAGTAAGATTTTGACGAAAATTCGACCGAAAAACACTTTACCAACTTCGTCGACTATCATATTATTAAAAGCAATAGTAGCGACGATTCTAACCACGCCTTTCACAACTTTTGTAACCTTTTAAGCGACTGAACCATTGATATATAAACTTTAATCCAAAAAAAAGTTCAGTTAAGAATGAATTTAAAGCTTAAGCATCAAGAGATATATATATCAATACAAGGCAATATAAAGTTGACATAAAAACTTTTCGACTTAGCTCGGCTTGAAGAATACCCTTAAAACCTATGTTTTAAAAGAAAGGGTACTAAAGAACCTTATCTCATTATACGCGATCTAGGGGACTTCCCCTCGACTCTTAACTAAGTTAAACCTCTTTACGCATTGGCGATAAGAAACCTACTAATCTACTCGGTAGCCCAGCACCTCCACGTAACAACGTAGAGTACGTTTTCAGCGGCGGCAAAGCACGTAAAGCAGCGGCCACCTACGCGATTAAAGTAATTGAAGTTATCGCTTTACACTAGTTAATTAATCAAGATTGTTAAGCCTCTTAAAACCTTCAGGTCCCCCTTATCTTCCAGCACTTTAATTAAAGTCACCAACCCCTTTAAAGGTCTTTTCACAACAGGTTTACCTACACATGAAAGACTACTATAATTCCCACTACAGGACTTTACCCCTCCGGCTAAGCGACGAGCAATTACCCTTAACACCATGCCTTGGAGGCTTCAAAACTTAAATTTACAGAAAACACTAATAAAGATTAGGATAACAATCGTGACTTTCCACTCAAATTGGCTAAAATGGCTAATATAACCTATAAGCTTTTTACGGACTTCGTTAATATTTGTAATTACATAAAAAGATATAACTGGAAGCTTTATAACCTTTTTGACACGAATGGAATACCTTTTTTAAATATTTATAAGTAGATAGAGGTTTCTTCTTTAAGTTTTCATTTACTATTTCCCGGGATTTTTACAACGTATATCAAAAAATATTACCTACCCTTTTTGACTCAAGTAACTGCATTTCGAGAATTTTATAATGGTATAAAGGGCTACCTTTAATACAACGTCTACCTTCAATAATATCATATAGATTAGGCTACCACGGGGTGGGCGACAATGATAGTTAAAAAGAAAGAGAAGAAAACGCTAATAGATATAGTTAACTAGATGATTGACAATTTTATATTGTGTGAGAAAGTAATGGGAAAGGCCTACGTTAGTGAAGCCATACTTCGCGAGGAGGTACGAGCAGTAGTTATGGGCGTTAACGAGTTTAAATACACCTTATAACGTTTAAATGCTACTTGCGAAGGCTATTTTACCTAGTTGCGTTCCTTGCTTGCCATTGTAATGGAACGTATACCAAACTCGTTTGGTATATACCCTTAAGCCGGCATCTTCCTTAACGTGAATAAACAAGACCTTACGGTAGTTAATTACGTTAACCACAAGTATGGTTACGGGTGCCCTTAACGCTTAAGGTTTAGCCTATCGACTATAAATTGAGAGCAATAGTTACATTAGCGCTAATAGGGTTTATATTTACGCGTACCTATTAACTGTAAGCACTATCATTGTAATAATAGTGAGAAATGTTAGATTTGTAGCAAAATCGATCATTTGTTAACTCGGCATCCCCTCCCCCTTCGAGCGAAATAATAAAACATTAGTGTATTACATTTAATACCACATCACTTTGGAATAGGAATACTTGTATTAAATCGTAGACTTCGAAGTCATAAGCTAATTAATGGCAATAATTCCTTGAAATAAATGAATTAATAAGAGGATAATACTTTTGATAGGTCCTAGTAATTAGCCGACCATGCCTTTTTGTATTGATTAGGTGGTAAATACCCTTACCTTTATCTTAACCAAGCTTTTGACCCTTTATACACGTTCAACATTCGCGATCGTTACGCGGATCACACGTTTTAAGGTATTATGCCAAATATAGAGGCATAAATGTACTCAATGGGAGGCTATTTGTAGTACGCGATACTACGAAAGGAAAGTATTATAGCTATTAACATTAATCTTTACGATGTTGGTAAAGCTAAAGTTGACTTTAGATCAGGCGAATAACTATCATTACTGGTGACAACGGTAGTTTAAACTAATGTGTGAGCAATTACGTTCCATATCCTAAAGTCTCCTACTCATTTTTTCTTTTTGTTGAAATATACAATAGGTACAGTCACACAGAACACAACTCAACAGCAGAGCCAACAGGGATAACTGAGCTAATAGGGCCAATCAGTACTTGGTACAAACTTCAGGTACTCAATGCCTCAACACTAAAAGATGAGGAATTCACCGGGGTTGTAGATATCACCACTAGTACTAGTGTTTTACCAGTGCAAGTACTAGTATTGAAAAGTACAGAAAATAAGCACAAAGATGTTACCTAGGCTAGTATCTACTAGCACGGAGAAACTAGTATTTACTAGTATACACTAGTATTGGCTAGTAGATGAGTTTCGATCCTGATCTAGAACCTTATAAGGAAATGCTTGATTATGAATTAAATATATATCAAGTCTGTTGGAATAGTATTACATGCAGTGCAGTATGTGAACTTTAGTGTAAATAAAATTGACCGTACTGCAAGTGTTTGCTTTGTATGGACTTACCGCATTGGGTATAAATTGAGTGCAGCACACCGCACTTCACTCTAGTGCACGGGCCAAGCAACTCACGATACAAATTACAGTGCAGACCGGCTAGCGGTCTGCTAAACCTAGAACAATACATCCACCATCTTACCACGCAACACTACTGTTACTTCGACCAATCAAATCGACAATGTTACAACGTCTAAAGCTCAACCAACACTAATTAGTACTTATTGGCTTAAGTAAAGATTAGCTAAGTAGAAAAAGAAGCTACTTTCCGGTCACGTTTTGTAAAAGATCAAGGTAGAGGGATGAGTTTTGCGATAGGCTTTTACTACTGCATCGGTTTTCACGACAGTAAGCAAAGAAGACTTTTAGGCTGCGTCGGTTTTTACGGCAGCTTAAAGGTAGCGACGATATCTTTATGGAAAATACTAAGAATTCTTTATTAATCCTCTTTAAAAACGTTGAGATTAACTGTCAAAAGTCTTAAAGTTTGGCAAGTTAGCAAACCGCTAAATTAATATTACTACAAGTATCACTACTAAAATAAAAACGACTAAGTCCCACGACTCATAACAATAAACAACCTTTGCTCTTTACCTATAAACTACTACAATAAACGACCTTCGACCTTACCCTTTACACTAAACCTTTACTCCTATTTCACTCTTTTCACTTTCCATACGATAATTCAATCGTTAAGTTCCCTACTTTAAGCGAAAACACAAAGTTACGCTAAAAAAGCCACGTTACATGATCCAATGCTAAGTTGTTAAGTTTTTATGCGACTTTACGCCAAAACACCAAATCCCCTACACCTAAAATTACTAACTCTCTTGCTTGATGCGTTTTACACGTCTTATATAAACAAAACCGTTAAAATATTGTTAAGTTAGAAATATATAAAGAAAGTTGAAGCCTTCGAAATAGTCTTTCTCAACCATTACTAATAATAAATTTGAATTAAGAATATTGACGAAACCTTAACTCAAACTTACCTAACTAACTATATAGGGCAATACATTATCAAACCGGATTTAAGTAACAATTACGACTGCGGCGCCCGCGTGTTTTAAGATTTTCGCGAATTCTTCAATTATGAGACTCTTAATATATGGTAGATAATCCAACTCTTGGTTGAGACTAGGTTAAAGAAGGAAGTTACACATCGTAGTATTTTAATTTCTAAAAAAGAAAACTAGTAGAATAGATAGAAACCTTTTTCAAATTAGGTTAATAAGAAAACTGCCCTCAAAACCCTAATCCTTGAAACACCTAAGGAAAAGAAAAAGGTGTTAAGGGATTTAAACGCCTATATACATGTTTTCGGGGTTCTACAGTTAACCTTTACCTAAGTTAAACCTTTTTATGCGCTAATGATAAAAAACCTGTTAACTTATTCGGCAATCTAATACTACTACGTAATAACGCGAAATACATTTTTAATAATGGCAGGACACATAAATCGGCAACCTCTAAGACGGCTAGAGAAATTAACGCCAAAGCTTTATACCAGTTAATCGAATAAAATCCTCAAGCTTCCCAAAGTCGTCGAGTACCAGTTTCCCCTTAACACTTTACCTAAAGCAGTCAAGCCCCTTAAAAACAATCTTCCTTTGGATTTGCCTACACGCGAAAGCCTACTACAGGTCTTACTATAAAACTTTCCCCCTCGAGTCAGGCGACTAGTAATTACCTATAACACTGTGCCTTGGAAGATCTAAGGCTTAAATTACCAGGAAATACTATTTAAGCCTAGGATAACTATCGCGACCTTCCTCCAAAACCTGTTAAGATAATTAATATTAATTATGAGTTGCTTTCTATTGTAATAGCAGTCAAATATAGTATAGCCAAGTCAATTTTACTTGCAATAAAGTTGATTGTACTGACTGAAATATTGGCTGTGGTTTGTGGGACTTCAACTGCAAGTGCAGTGTAGTAGGTGCCGACTTCAAAGTAGGGAATAGGCCAAAGCGTTTAGCAATATAAATTAGTGTGCAGACCGGCTAGCGGTCTGCCAAACTTAGAACCTATACATATCAATCAACAATATCAACACAGCACTGGTTACTTTGGCCATAGTGATTCGAATCGACTACGTTGTAACGATAAAGGCCTACTAATACTGATCATTGTTTATTAGGTTAAGTACAAATTGGCTAAGTAAAAGACAAAGTTTATTTTCGGTTATGTTTTACAACTGCGCAAAGTAGAGGGAAGATTCTTGCGAAGGGCTTTAAGGCTGCGTTTGCTATTTACAGGTGTTTAAAATTAGCAACGGTATTTAAATTATCAAAAACACTAAAAAGGGTTTACTGAATTAATCTTAAGGGAAAAGTATTAAGATCAACCGCTTAAAAATCTTTAAACCAGATAGTTGGCAAACGGCTAAGTTAATACTATTACGACTACTATTGTAGGAACTACTACTGCAAATCGTAAAAACGACTAAGTCCTACAACCTTTAAATTACATTAACTTTGACGGAAAACCTACAACCTACTACTTTACAACACTCTTTTACATCCTATACCTTTTAATTTTCGTTACTATACTGTCAGAACACATTAGATTCGATATTATCGACGACCCTATTATAAAAGAGGTATTTAAGGCCTTTCGAACTACCTTTATTAAATACTTTAATAACGACTTTTAAATTAAGGAAGTAAACTAAGCCTTTACCCCCGAATACCTAATTAATAAGATTAGTAACTTTATCATTGAAGTCGACTACAACGATTAATATACGAAAGTTAAAGCTCTTTTCGATTAAATCGAGTTCTTTTTAGACTAGACCTTCGCCATATGGATAAAAACCAAGAAGTTAGTAAAGCTAAAGTTAATGGTTAAATTACGTAAACGAGGGATTTTACTATACTGAAAGGTCGGCAAAGACAGCAATCTCGCCGAAGTATTTTACGAGTATGCTACGAATAAAAGCCTATAATAGAATTAGGAAGATAAAAGAAAAGAGATCATTGGCGACAGTAACCTTTAACGCCCGCACAAATGTTCGTAAATACCTCTCTAAACCCAAATAAACGGACGCGAAAAATCGATCGATTTATACCCTTTATGCCTTCAGGTCTATTGATCGATTAAGAAGGATCGTCAAGCCTTGCAGAACCCTAAGTCCACTTCTCCCAAGTTTCTTAACACGTTTAGTTTTAGCAGCCAAATTAAGGAAGAACCGGCTTTACGCGCGAGACTATTATAGGTACGACCACTGGATTTTTCCCTTTAAAGTCAGTCAAAGGTAACTATTTTGCCTACCAATATTAATAAACTTGGTCTTTTCCCCTGCCAAAAGATATAAAAGACCCCTACGACCAATACATCACCTTTCCCCCTCAACGAGTCCATATGGAGAACACGAACTGTATGGAAATCACTACGTTCGTCAAAACCTGGGGGGAAAAAGAGAAATATGACGGTAAGCAATATGATTTCCTCGACGTCAAGTTACGCCTATTCTTTAACATATGCCGCCAAATGAAAGTGAAATTACCTGGTTTTTACACGTTCTTTCCCAGTATTCTTACTGGCCAAACCGAGGATTATTACTTCCGATACTTAACGAATTGTACCTCTTTTCGAAACATCTACGATAGCTTAAAGAACTACTTCGAATACGATGTCAATTTTGCCAAGTACTACACAAACTTGAATATTATTAAGTGTTCCTACATACTAGATTATAAAAAAAGTCGGAAAGTAAAATGGATCTCCTAAATCAATTGCTTAATAGGTTAATTTTCTATTAACAAATAATGGGAAACGTAAAAGCTGGTAAAGTCACTCTATGTTAACGGGTACGACAAGTAGTAACGGGCTATAAAATGTTCTAATACGTCCTCCAATGCCCTAATAACACCTGTAAAGGGTTTTTTGACCAGTTATATTCCTCTTTAACGACCGTAACTATTCATGTTTCCGGCTCGACTAGTATATACCTTTAGGCTCCAGAATTTAGTGACGAAAAAGAAAACCTTCCCAATTCGTACTACATTGATCGACGGTATGAAAGGCTCCGCTAATACAGTTAATAAAGGTTCCGGACTTCTACCTATATCTCCTTAAAGTTTTTAAGCCAGCCAACTAAATTCATACTAAACGCCAAAAAAGTTAAATTTGCGGTAAGCATAGCTATTGGTTAATACGTTAAACTATCGCCAATCATAACATAAAGCAGGTGATATACCATACGCAATACCCTTTTACCTCTAAATAAGACTATATCGAGCAGGTTACATGGTTTAAAATAAGAGAAAAGAAAAAGAAAAAAAAGCAAGCCAGAGGCTATCGGCTAACACGAAAATATTAGCACTAACTTGAAAGTAACGTAATAACTATCCGAACACGCCTTTTTATACAGCCTTACAGTCGAAGACCCCTACCGCCACTATGAAGATAAAGACCCTTACCATAAACACCTCTTCAACATCTGAAACCGGTATGCGGAACAAGTTTTTTAGGGGATCATTCCGGATACTAGGGCCGCACGGTACTTAACAAGAGGCTATTCGTAATATATCGCGTTGCAAAGGGATAATAATATTACCATGAAACTTAACCACACAGATACTAGTAAAGCTAAAGTAAACTTTGGCCCTAGAAAAAAGCTATCTTTACTTGGATCGACGACGGTCAAAACTATTATTAACCCTGTTATTTTCCATATTCGGAATTCCACTACCCCTTATCTCCTTTACTTAAAAGGCATAAAAACTCTCCAAGTAAACGTCAACGTTTAGACTAACGAATTAATATAAGTCAAAGCCGGAAAAAGGTTTCTACCTAACCCTAAGTACAGGTATTTTTAATTTTATCTATAAGGATCAAAAGCAGTAACATTAAACCTAATGGAGGAATAAATTTATCAACTACACTGTATATTTAATCATCAGGCAACTAACAAGCTTTACAGAGGCTTTAAAGTAATTAACTACGAATATGTGAACTTGCCAGCTCTAAAGTCAGTTAAACGACTTTACCATTACTACCAAATAAACTCTCATACTCCGTTAAGGTTTAAGTTTACATTAAATAAACATTATAAATTTCACTTGGATGTTTTCGTAAACGTATTTTATCTAGACAACAAACCAGTATTATACGTTATAAACTCTGCCACAGCTTTTTACGAAGCCAAGTTCCTTAAAACCATTACGACAAAAGAAATATGAAAGGCATTACGTACTTTGTGGATTAACACGTACTTTAGCCTACTAAACGCATTAGTTCTCGATACTTACACCAATTTTACTATGATAAAGTTTCAAACTAATACAAAGTTAATATAGATTTGATGGTAATCAATCCCTATTAAAGTTCATTAAAGTATTAGTAAGGTTGAGAGGGCACACGCCCTTTTACGAAAGGCCTACGATATCCTCACATTGGAAATCGAAAACTTTACAAGTTAGAAAGCACGGCTTCAGATAAAGATAAAGCTTCTTAACAATACTATTGGCCTTAACGGATTTATACCAACTTTACTAGTATTTAAAACCTATCCATATATAACAGCTAAGTCTTCACTTTCATTAAGTATACAGAAAAGTGACATGGCATATAGTAAATCCTTAAAGAAACTATGGAAGAAATCAGCACGCCGCTAGGTTAATAATACCCTTAGTACCAGGAACGGACCGTTAATAACAGATATGTTTTCTCTTTCTTTTCAAAGTAAAATCCTTGCGTGACACAAGTTGGGCAAATAGAATAGGCCGTACAAAATCTTAAGTATTACTAATTTAAACGTAATAATTAAAATTACTAACGGCCCTGTAACTTTCCAAGCAATATAGGTTAAGCCTTACCTAAAGCTCCTCGAGATATTTAAGTCTAAAAAGCATCTTAACATCGATAACCTTCGATCTGAGCGAATTAGCTAATTCAACCTGTTTGAGCCAATGATTAATAAACTAATAAAAATCTGGCGAAATAAACGACTACCTGAAAGGAGAATATATAATGAAAAAGAGGATGGTGATAGAAAAAACAGGCTAGTTAGGAAATATATTAACGGTATGGGTGTTTTGAAAGGAAAAATTTAACAGAAAACTTGCCTTTAAGTTATGTGCCGAAGGTATTATTAATATGTCGGATAAGCCCGTTAAAGAAGGTAACCAAGTGAAAATTGACGGCCTTTTATCACGGAAGGTTGTATAATTTATACTGTTAATGTAATTGAAAGGTTAAAACGTTATTATATTCAAGTTAAGGATGATTTCCAAGGTAAACAAGAAAACCACGGACCGACCGTACAAAAAGTCACAGCTAATCGCTTAAAAATACGGTAATAAAGGTAAAAACTAAATCCTTAATCAATCACCTATAATCCAAAAGATTAGCCAGCGTTGAATCGTCGCTATTGCCGATAGTTTAACTGTTAGTATAAAGTGTTAGTTTACACTTAGTAGCTGAAACATTATATAAACGTACATGCAATTCGTTACCGATCTTTGATGGATTAAATTACTAGAGTTGTTTAAAGACTTAAGAGACAATTTTCTGGCCGGCACAATAATACGATGTATTAAGCCTTTATACGGACTGGCCGAATCAGGCATTCACTGGTTTCTAACATACCAAAATCATATAAAAAACAAACTCAGTATAAAGACTTTAAAATTTAACTGGTACCTATTGATTACAAAATTCAAAGACTTTGGAATCGTAGGTATACAAACTAACGATACCCTCTTCTTCGTCAATACTAGGTTTATAATAGCGAAGTAAAGTGTTATCAAGAAATTAGACCTTTAAAAGTATAAGCTAGTTAAGACATTGGCTAAAGGTATACAACTTAATTTTAACCAATCGTTACTACGCATCTATATTGTTAAGGCTAAAAGCTCCTACATTATCCTACAATAAAAGGGACACGCCGTGAGCCTAGCAATTATCCACAAAACAGATAAGGAAAGATTACAACAATACCTAAAATAAAGGGCATATGCGGCCTATATTGCTACGTTATATTAACCGGAAACATCGTACAACCTTTCCATTGTGGTACAGGTATAGGATTCAAAAAAAAAAAAACTTTAATGAATTAAATAAGTCGATATAATATGGATGGATTACGTGAAAAGAGGAATAAATATAGGTTTAGAAAATTTAAAGAAAACGAAACTATTAATCTTCATAGATATGCTATTTACCAATAATATTAACCTTACATCGCAAATAAGCTTTATAATAATTGTTCTTATAAAAATATGTTTAAAGAGCAATTTACATTTACCGGAAATGTTATATACTATATGTCCGTTAAATGTAAACACGTAACTTAAAACGTATTGATTTTGGAAGTTTACGGCATAATGTCAAGATTTAACATCATTATAATAATTAACGGCACATTAAAGATTGTCATTAAATATCTGGGTTTTCCACCGATACCTGTAATGATATATACTAATTTCTGAAACCCTTACAAATGCCTATCAAAACTAGTTGCTACTAATAAAAAACGTCTAACAATAGGTGTAATGACGTTAAAAAAGGTATACGAAACCCGTGAAATCGATAGGTTCTGGTAAATTAACGGAAAAGATAACTCTACTAATGCTATAACTAAGGCTACCTCTAATAGCACCGTAAAAAGAATTTTAAATAGCAATATGCTAACCATACGAATTAAGGGATACGTAAACCGCTCAGAACGTAACGTAAAGGAATAGGCTGGCAACCTGAAAAACCGCCAAAGTAAAGGCGGTAATAGCAATGATTTAAAGTACTGGTAAAAGGTACGCAAGTAATAGTATACTTGATTTGCGTAAGTATATAGCAAAAGATCTATGCACAGGATTTGAAGAACGGAGGTTTCGAAGGGGTGGAGTAAAAGGGCTACAAGAGCCTGTAATTAAAGTTGTTTTCAGTACAGATTGATCGGAATTAACAGGGGTCTGGCTTGTGGATTAAGAAGGGATTTCAGATCTTGCCACTAATTAATAGCAAGCTATACTGACGTGTAGGCACAAAACAAAAAGCCGCTAGTGTTGTAATAATAGTTAAATGCAGTATAACCAAGTCAATTTTACTTGAAGTAAAGTTGATTATACTAACTACAATATTGGCTGCAGTTCGTGGGACTGCACTGTAAGTGCAGTGCAGTAGATACCCATTTCAAAGTGGGGAACAAGCCAAAGCGTTTCGCCATACAAATTAGTGTACAGACCGGCTAGTGGTCTGCTAAACTTAGAACATACACTCATCAATCAACAATATCAATGTAGCACCAGTTACTTTGTCCACAGTGATTCTAATCGACTATGTTGCAACTATAAAGACCTACCAACACTTAAGGAATTTTTTTGAAATTTGAAATGAAGTAAAAAAATATAACGGAAAGCCTTATAACCTTTTCTACTTTAAAATAATGCCCTTCTTAAACAATTATAAATAAATAGAAGTTTCTACTTTAAGTTTTAACTTACTGTTCCCCGTAATCCTTACAAGGTACGCTAGACACTATTACCTAACCTTCCTTATTAAAACTACCACGTTTTACAAGATCTACGATAGTATAAAGGGTTACTTCTAATAAAACGTCCACCTTAAATAATACTATATATACTGGATTCCAACACAATAAACTATAATAATAACGAGAAAAGAAATGAGGAAACGCCAATTGATATCCTTAACCAAATGTTTAACAAATTGATACTATGCAAAAAAGTAATAGGGAAAACTCACGTTAGCGAAGCCATATTTCGCGAACAGGTATGGATAACAGTTATGGGCGTTAAAGAATTCGAATACGCTCTATAACGTCCAGATACCACCTATAAAGGCTTCTTTGGCCAATTACGCTTTTTGTTTACCACTATAATAACGAGTATACCTAACTCGCTTAGTATGTATTATCAAGTTAGCAACCTTTTTAACGTAAATGAAAAAGACCTTATAATGATTAATTACGTCGACCGCAAGTAAGAGCGTTTATAACGCCTAAGGTTTGGCTCACTAGTTACAAGCTGGAGGTAATAACTATGTTATCACTAAAAAAACAAAAATTCTAATGGACCTGTTAATTGTAAATATTATTGTCGTAATATTGACCAAAGATGTTGGATTTATAGCAAGTCTGGTTACCAGTTAACTTGATACCCTCCCTCCGAACGTAACAACAGAAAGGTAGTATATTACGCCTAATACCCTTTTACTTTTAAACAAAACTACTTAAATCAAATCATAAATTTCGAGGGCGACAAGCTAATTAACATTGTTAATGTCCCTAGACAAATGAAGTAACACGAAAATACTGCTTTTAATACGGCTCAGTAATTAGCCAATTACGTCTTCCTATACCGTTTAAGTGATGAAAACCCTTACCTTTACCCTAACTAATCCCTTAACCCGTTACAAACCTTAAATCTCCGCGACCGATACGCGAACCATATGTTTTAAAGTATTATTCCAAAAAAGAGGTAAAAAGGTACTTAACAGAAGGCTAATCGCAATATATAATACTGCGGAGAAAGAGAACCATAACTACTAAAATTAGTCGTCACGATATTAATAAGTTGAAAGTTAAATTTAACTTAGGCAAATAACTATCGTCATTATGGATAACATTAATTTAAACTATTCTAAAAGTAATTACGTTTTATATCCTTAAGTCCGTTACACCTTTTTTGCTTTATTTAAAGGATAATATAGATATTATTATATATCTTCATAAATAGTATATTTAAGTAGCAGTAAATTACACTGTAAGGTACAATCCTGAAGCATGACACGATCATGTATCATTCTACAGATAATACTCTTGCAGAGTATATGATCACGTGTCATGTTACAGGTTATAATCTTGCAGAGTATATGATAACGTGACTCGCTGCAGATTATACTCTCATGCGTGAAGCGGTATAGAAGAAGTATTCAGGAGTCATACGCTCTTGGCGAGGGCTTATAAGCCCTCACCTGTGATGTACACCTCTGGATACTTCTTCCTGACTGAACAATGATACACATCTACATCTTACTTTATACTACAGGTACCAATCATTCTGATTACTATTCAAAGACCTTATATTCATGATTATATTTTAGGCTAGAGACCTTACCAACAAATATACAAACCCTCGGTATTAACGTCGATTTTAACGTAAACAAACTGATTAAGAACGGTTTAAAGTTTTCACTCGCCTTTAAATAAGTATATTTATAGTTTCATTTTAAGGACAGAATACAGTGGTATTAAACTTAACAAAACCAGATATACGTTAATTATACCGGCACTTTAACTTTTTAACTATTACTAAGCTATACAAAGTCTTATAGTCTGTAAGGCATAAAGATATAAAACAATTTACCCTAAAATCCATTTAAAGGCTTTATTACCATTATTAAAAGTATAGTTAAACCCTCCAGAAGATTTAAATTCATACTAAACGACGATAAAGACTTTCATTACGAGATTTTCATTAATATATTTAATTCAAATAATAAGCCTTTCTTTTTCATTATCAACTCCGCAATCTGTTTTTATAGGGCTAAGTTTCTGAAGTTTTTTTGGGCAATAAAGAGATGAGGAAAACGCTAAAAAAATACCATAAATTAACATATTCCTGGACCTACCTAACGTTTTCGTCCACGATACTGGTACGAACTTTGCGGCGGAGGAGCTTCGGAAAAATACTAAAATAATAGGTATCTAGTGAGAATAGGTACTTATAAAAGCCTACTATAATATTAGAAATGTTAAAAGGATATACGCATTACTTCATCGAACGTATAATATCCTTACGTTAGAGATTAGTAGCTTTACGGATCCGTAAGCACACTTATAAATAGTAGTAAACGGTCTAAACGATATTGTCGACCCTAATGGATTGGTAACAATATTACTGGTTTTTAAAACGTACCTTCGCCTAACAAGTAAATTTCTACCTTTAATAAGTACACAAAAGCGTGCTATAACCTACAGCAAAGCCCTAAGGGAACTAAAAAAGGAATTGGTGCGTTGCCAAGTTAATTATGTTTTTAATATTAAGAACGACCTTTTAATAATCGACGTACCTGCTTCGCCGTTACAAAGTAATGTCTTTATATAATGTAAATCGAGCAAATAGAAGGGCCTTTATAAGATATTCAATATCGCGAACTCCAAAATAATTATTAAAACTATTAAAGGTTTTATATCCTTTCAAATTACCTAAATTAAACCTTATATTAAGGCTATTAACAATAAAACCCCTTAAGTTAAACGATCAAGCTCATACAAATCCTTTTCACCTTTGATCGATAAGCCAATCAAACGTCGCCGGCGCGGACAACTTTCGAGAAACAAAACTGTTAGAAAGGAGTAATATATACCGGGTCATATTTATAATATTATTTGGGTAAGCCGGGAAAAAAAGGATAACAAAAACGTGGTATTAAAACTCCGAATGTAAAGGATTATCAAACATGCAGTAAACCTTTTAAAGAAAGCGATAAGGTAGAAATTAACGGCCTATAAACTCGAGGTGTTATATTATTTGTATCGAAAACCAGTTTTAACTTTTGAAATCTAAACGTTACAATCTTTAAATCGAAAATTATGTACAAAGTTAAAGGTAAGATTATAAAGCGACCGTACGAAAAATCACTTTTATTCGTGTAAAGATACGGTAATAAAAGAAAAAACTAGATATTTACATAGTCTTTAATAATTCTGAAAATGGGGTAACGCTTGGTAGTTGTTTTGGCAGTAAATTTAGTAGCTAAAATTAAAGGTAAGTTTATACTTCATAGTCAAAATATAATGTAAACTTATACATAATTATTGATAGATTTATAACGGATCGTATTACTATAATTTCCATAAATATTACGTGTTATTTATCTTTTAGGCATACTAATACGATATATTAGGATCTTTTAATTATTTGTTCTAATAAATGTTTATTAGTCCATAACTTACCAGTTGTACTTCAAATTACGACTAGTAATATGGTTTTGAACATATGATCCGTATTTATTAGTAAGGTAAGTGAAAAACTTAGGCATAGTGGGCATGTAAACTAACGATACTCTTTTCGTTGGAATGGCTAGTTTCGCGATATTAAAACAGCAAGTAATTAAAAATTCCAAGTTTTGAAATTATAAGCCGGTAACAACGTTAACGGAAAACAACCAACTTAACTTCAATAAATCGTTAATCCGTATATTTGGTATTAATACCGGCTCTAACTTTTCGCCAAAGAATCTAGGGCGTTATTTTAGCTATAATTAACAAGATTAACAAGGTCAATGCCTAACAGTACTTGGAATAACGTACTTGAGGCAGTTATATTATTACTTTATTCTGGCCGAAAGTCTTTTACAACCTATCCATCGCCGCATAAGTATAAAAACCAACGGATAAGGACTTTGACCGGCTAAATAAAAAGCTCGAGTAGTAGATATGAAACTTGAACCGCAGGATTAATATGGTTCTAATCGACTTAATAAGGGCTAAATCAATAATTTAACGGACGGATTCTTTGTAAATAATACCGACTTATGTTTATAAATAGGTTTCTTAAAAACTTTCGTTAATGAAGATATCCAGGAAGACCAACTTAGTATCATTATTTGCCTAATTTACTAAGCCTCCGTTAAATACAGAATGCTTACATGGAGCGTGTTGGTATCAGAGGTCTACGTTATAATAGCAGGCTTTAACGTAGATATAATACTTTGGGAAACCCTTAACATTATTACCTGGTAACTAAAAATTACTTTTATCCTGGTAATAATTTATATAGACTTAAAGAGCCATTTTCAATACCTTTTAAAGCACGAAACCACTAACGAAAACGCTTAATAATCAATGTAATGGCACTCTGTAAAGCTTACAAAGGAAGGCAGATTAAGGAGTTTCGATAAATCGATATCAATTATAATCCCGCCAATTTTATGACGAAGGAAGTGTTAAACAAGGCCTTGAAAAGGTTTGTAAATAACAATAGGCTAAGTAATTATTAGAGACTTTTTCCTAAAGTATCCAGATAAAGATATTACAGGTTTTATTTTTACAATCGACCATGTCTTTTGACTCCTTGCTTTAACTTACGGGCTAAACCAAACTTTAAAATAATGGTTAAGAAGGGTTAGGAAAGTATTTAATATCTTCAAATTTAAAAGACTAAGCTTTAACAACACAATATACATCAACTATCGCTATTAATTTATTATATATGCTTACGTTAATCATTTTCTAATAATAAACCTTAACCTTAACTCTAGTTAAATCTTCTTGATGGATATTAGAAAGAAAAACAAGTAAAAAGACCTAATATAGACAAAACACTTTTTCGAGGTTCGTAACTTAAAGAACAAAAACGCACGTACAATTATCTTGGAACAAGATACGTATATCTAAAGGTTACTAGATTAAAAAACAAAGGAACTAAGCAGACGTCCAGCTATATCCCCATTACAACCGGATCCCGCATTTATGTCAGTCCACATAAAAATCAAGCTGATATTTCACAAACCAAAAAGTATTAGTCAGTTATAGGGACTCTTAGCTTTACAATTTATCAAATTAAAACGGATATAACCTTCCTTATATCAATATTTTTTCGTTTGTTTTATAGTCCTTCACATAAAAATATCACACTTAATAATTACTCTTTTAAATACTTCAAATAATATAAAAATCCGAGATAATAAGTAGATAATAAAAAACTTTCAACAAGTCCGTATTAAAACTCTATAGACTTTAGCCAAGATTATCATAGAGATATAAAAAGAATTCAAATCAATTCTAATACTATTCCGACTAAAAGGGAGACAAGGCTACTAAAATGTCTACCTATAAATACATAGTTTAAATCGTTTACAGTATGATGAACTGGGTATCCAAACGGGGATCCAAAGTATGCTATTCTTCTGTGAAAATTAACATTATATCAGTAATAAGGGTTACTTAAAACCCCTTTTGAATAAGGAACTTATTTACGAAGCTACGAATTCCTATCATCTTTACGATATACTATAATAATAAAGGAGTCATCAAGTTGTCTAAAAACCCGGAGTATCACTAATACACTGAACATGTAACCCTTAAAACACTTTATAGGGATAAAATGAAACGTAGCACAATATAAATCAAATGGGCTTTTACTAATAAACAACTGGCTAATAGGTTGACAAAGCCATGATTGGAGGGAAACCACAAGATAATGATACAACTGCTTAATATAATTAACTTGTGCTCAAATTAAATTAATTGTTTATAAAGGTCATTGCTTCAAGTGACCTTATAATACTACAGGTATAGAATAATAGAGTGGTTTTAGTAAAAATTTGGAATATCAATAAAAAATATACTGTAAATATCATTGGTTTAAATCGGACTACACAGATGTTCTTTCTTTCTACATCTACGGATTTTTCTTTTTTCCGCACTACACTTCCTTCACATTAAATTTAACCTTTTCCTTTTACTTTTCTTTCTGTTCTTTTGAAATAAACGGTACCTCTGAAAGGGGTATATTGAAATATAGTAAAGGTTACAGTCACCTAACACATAATTTAACACCAGGACCAATAGGATTAACTAGGCTAACAGGGTCGGTTAGTACTTAGTACAAACTTTAAATACTAAATGTCTTAATACCAAAGTAGAAGTAACTCACTAGAGTTGTAAATATCACCACCTGTATGAGTATTTTACTAGTACAAGTACTAGTATTAACTAGTACAAAAAATCAGCACAGAGATGATGCCTGGGATTGTATTAACTAGTACGGAGGAACTAGTATCAACTAGTAAAGAAGTTACGATCCGGATCAAAATTATTATAAGGATATACTTGATTATGACTTAAATATATATCAAGTTTTCTATATAAATTCTAGAATACTTGAATTAATAAGCCTACACAATATTTTCTTGTGAAGTACCTTTAATACTTTTACTTAAAAGATATAAAGACCCTCGGCATTAACATCGATACTAATGTAAATGATGTGTTTAACAACAGCTAGGGGTTTCCTCTCGCCTATCAATAAAGGAATTTATGGTTTTATTTTTAAGGTTTTAAAGCAGTGGTATTAAACCTGAATAAGCCAGAGATTTGCTAATCATATCGACTTTTGAATTGCACCGCTGTTAATAATCTATATAAAATCCTAAAGTTTGTAGGATATAAAGATATAAAATACTTTGTCCTAGAATTTATTCAAAAGCTTTATTATTATTATCAAATACATGTTGTAACCCCATAAAGATTCAAGTTTATATTCAAGGACGATAAGGAAATTAATTACGGGGTCTTCATTAATGTGTTCAATTTGGATAAGAAGTCTTCTTTTTACGTCGTTAACTTCGCAACTTTTTGTCACGGAGCTAAGTTACTCAAATCCTTTTCGGCCAAAAATACGAGGCAAACAATAAAGATGTTATAAATTTACATATACCTAGACCCACTTAACTTCGTCGTTTACGATACTGGTACCAAATTTACGGCGGCGGAGTTTTAAAAACATGCTAAGATAATGGGTATCTAGTATAAACAGGTGCCTGTAGAGGCTTATTGAAGCATTGGGAAGGTCAAAAGGGAATACACCTTATTTCGCCGAGCTTATAACATCCATACGCTAGAAATTAAAAGTTTTATGGATCCGGAGGCACTCTTTTAAATAACGGTAAAGGTCCTGAACGATATTATAGGCCCTGGCGTCTTAGTGTTGGTGCTGCTAGTCTTTAAAGCGTACCTACGCTTAACGAGTAAATATTCGTTATTAACAAGTATGTAAAAGCATATTATGGCTTACGGAAGAGCTTTAAGCAAATTGCAAAGGGAATTGATATACCGTTATGTTAATAATTTCATTAACACTAGAAACGGACCTATAAAAGTCGCCATACTTGATTTACCATTATGAAGTAAAGTCTTCGTGTAGCAGGAGCTCAGCAAATAAAATGGCCCATAAAAATGATAAATATAGTAAACTCTAAAGTAGTTATTAAAACTGCTAACTGTTTTATATTTTTTCAACCCATTTAGGTTGGATTTTATATTAGTGTTATGAACAATAAAGACCCTTCAGCTCAATGATCGAGCTAATACGAACCGTTTTTACTCGTTATTGACACGTCTAATAAACTTCCACCGATGCAGACAACCTCTGGAAAAAAGGAACATTAAAAAAGAGGAATATATACCGAGCCGCATTTATAATACTATTTGGATAAATAGAAAAAAAAAAGTATAATAAAGATTAGCTACTAAAGTTCCGAGTATCAGGGATTATTAAAACCTTCGGCAAAACTTTTAAAGAAAGAGATAGGATTGTAATAAATGGCTGATTAACTCAAAGAGTTATATAATTCATACCGAAGGCTAATTTTAAAATTTAAAGTCTCAACTCTACTTTCTTTAAGTCATGGATCATTTACAAAATTGAAAGTAAAACTGTGGGCCAGCCGTACAAAAATTCACGTTAAATCGCTTTAGGATACAATGATAAAGTGAAAAACTAGATCCTTACTTAACCTCTAACGAATAAAAAGATTAGTTAGCGCTTAATGGTCGCTTCAACAGCTAGTTCCATAGCTAAACCCAAAGGAAAGTTTATATATAATAGTCGTAATATAATGTAAGCCCATACGAAATTGGGAATGTATTGATAACGGATCGTATTATTAAATTTATGATAGGATCTCTTTATAATTTACCTTTTAGAAACGGTAATAATATGTATTAAAATTTCGTACGAACTGATTAAAGTAAGCATCTATTAGTTTTCAACCTAGTAATAGCATTTTAAATTACGGTTAAGTATAATTTTTCACCATACGACCCATATTTGTTAGTGATATTAGAGAAGAATTTCTGACTAATAAATATTAATTTTACTATACATTCCTATTGTAACGATTAGCATTGTGATATTGTAGTGAAAGATAACTGAGGACTTTAAATTCTAAAATTATAAGCTAGTAACGCCGTTGGTGAAAAATAGTAAACTTAACTTCAATCAATTGTTAATTCGTATACTTGGTGTTAATAACAGCTTTAACTTTCTCCACAAACGCCAGGGTACCGATTGAGTTACAATCAACAAGACTAACGTAGCCAAAAACTAACGATATCTGAAATAACGTGCTAGTGGAAATTATATTGCTACATTATGCTAGTCGGATGCCTCTTAAGACCTCTTCATCGCGGTGGAAGTATAAAACCTAATAGGTTACAACTTTGATCGGTTGAACAAAAAAATCAAGTGAAAAATACGAAATCGGGACCGAGAAATTAATATAGTCTTAATCGACTTGTCGAGGATTAAACCAATGATTTTTCCAAATAAGTCTTTCGTAAATAATACCCACCTGTTTTTATAAATCGCTTTCTAATAACCCTTGTTAACGAAGATAAACTGTAAGACTGATTCAATATTATTAGTAGCAGTAGCTTTATTTCTAAACCTTTGTTAAGTATAAAAGGATTACACGAATCGTATTGGTTTCGAAAGTCTATGGTATAATAACAGGTTTTAACGTAGGTATAACATCATGGGAAACCCTTAACCTTATTATTGATCCATTGAAAATTCCTCTTATTCCAATGGTGATTTATACCGATTTGAGGAGAGTATTTAAATACCTTTGGAATCTCGGAACCACCAGCGGAAAACACCTAATAATCGATGTAATAGTACTCCGTAAAACTTACGAAAAGAAGGACATTGAGGAGTTTCGATAAATTGACGGCAAAAATAATCCTGTTAATATTATACCGAAGGCGTAGTCGAATAAGACCTTGGAAAGGTTTGTCGATATTAACAGACTAACTATATATATCGAGGGCTATATTAGTAGGCCGCCCGGTAAACCCAAGTTATGTGGCGGTGGTTAGGAATGTGTTGGTAAACTTAAAAACTATCAAGTAACTAACAATGACGACTTATTTAATTGGTATGGCTAAAATAGAAGTTTGTTAAGTTTTATAGCGGAAAAACTTTTTATGAAAGTCGATAAAATCGGACCTCAAAGCTGTGGCGCAACTTACGCCAATTGGAGTAAATTTACATTTAAATAGGTGCATTTTAATGCGGACGTTAATTGAAATTGATAGGGGTTTAGCCAGTTGACAATGTCGCAATTCAATACTTACCGGAAAAGATTGGTCAACCACACTAGCGTACGCGTACAAACCAAAAAGCTGCTAGTATTTGAATAGTTTTACATGTAGTGTAGTAGGATAACTTTACTGTAAGTAAAGTTGACTATCCTAACTGTAAGTTGAGTGTATTGTTTTGTGTGGGCTTACTGTATTGTGTATAAGTTAAGTATAGTATGCTACACTTTAAATTAGGGCATGGACCAAATAATTAGCTATACAAATTACTGTGCAGACCGGTTAGCGGTCTGCCAAATCTAGAACAATACATTCATCACTTGACTACGCAATACTACTGTTACTTCGATCAATCGAATCGACAACGTTGTAACATCTAAAGCCTTACCAATACTCTAATTGCGAATTTATTATTTGCGTTACGATTTTTTTTTTTTTTTTTTTTTTTTGAAAAGTAATTGTATTATCTTGTAGCGAACTACATTATAGCCGGGGTCGCCGGCCCGGACAAAAATAAACCACTAATTGTTGCTAACAGGAGAGAGGGGGAGCGGTATCGCGTCCTTACTATCCCCTTCCTCGCCGTTTTCCCCCTCACTGCTAAAGTTACCTCTATCATAGCCATCGACGCCGCTATCGGCGCAACTAAAAGGATAGCACCGTGCCTTAGACCGTATTCGCTTAAGCAAAGGCGCGAAAAGATTTATACCCTCCTTAGGGTAACGAGTGATAACATTGTCGAATTCGCCTATGTAATAAATACGTAGGACCCATTTCCAGGCGGAAAAGGAGACTACCGTGTTTTTAATCCACCGATTGGCGTTTACCACTAATTAACATCGGTTTATTTTAATCATTTACGAAATTAGTCGGTTTTGAGAACACGCGAAACATCAAGTTAATATAAGTGGAGGGTTCTTATTTACGGCTTAGATTAGACATTTGGACTAAATTTACCGTAACAACGATGAGAGTATAATAAAACCTCGGTTTACAGCATTAAAACCACCGAAACAGGGGCGTACACATTGTCAATTCCTTCCGAACGGTGATAACGGATCAATCAACACCCGTATGAATAGTTATCGCTAATAAATTTACCCGCGGCCACAGAAGAAATATACGGCACTTCGGGCTTATTTATTAGAGGCCTGGGGCTACGAAACCGAGTACTTCATTTTAATGCTTTACGTGTTAAAAAAGTCACACGATGTACCTTAACGAGCCGCAACTCAAAGCAGTGTACCAGGTTAATCTCGATCACTTATTTATAGGGATATTGATATAATCTAACTAATGGGAAGATAAATAATATAAACCACGTAATAACTCGGTTAAATTACATTTAAGGAAGGGGGGTGAGGGTAGTCTCTACGGGTAATAATGTTTTTACTTATGGCGAAGGGTAAATTTTATAATGTTAAAAGCCCTCCGCTCTTTCCCCTTAGGGTACAAGAGAGAAAGTGAGGGGGAAAAAGAGGGAAAGAGGGTAAAATCGTTGGTGGTGGTGTCGACGGCTGAAGACGAGTCGAAAATAAATGCCGGGATAGAGGATATCGAGCCGGATAAAGCAGAGTTAGTGGCCGCGGTAGTGGCAGCAGTGGCGGTGCAGCGTGCGGCGGTAGTAGCCACCTATTCTCTTTTATGTAAACGCGCTGAACGGCGCTTTATCAACCTGTTTTTCCGCGGCATTTATTTATGGGCTAGGTTGGTATATAAGTTTGGTTAAATAACCTATTAATAGGAACGTTTTGAAATGGGTAGTTAAAATAATAGGTCAAGTTTGTATACGCTAATTAATTAGTTGAGTCTTACGTTGGAAAAAGGAGCGCATCATTAAAGGGGAAAAGAACAAAAGTTTTGCCAGGACCAATAATAATAGATCTTTTTATAATAACCCCAAAATATGTGCTACTATAATTAACCTTACGTTATTACACCCCTATAATACCTCTGTAATTATAACCTTACAGGGATCGACAATTATGCCACCACTAATTACTTGAACCAACTGAAGTCTTGTTCCAATCAATACCGCGATCAAAACTACTAATCCAATCCTTAACAATTTCTACGGAAACCAAACTATTATTATTAAATTACGAATACAAATTAGACTACAACCAAATCGTTATTACTAAACATAATTATAAATTGAACTATATACTACACTGTTATTTCTAAGTTACTAATACGGGCCGCGATAGTAAACAAATATTATTTGTGTAAATATTATCATATATCTCCATAATTAGTAAACGAACACGCTATAGATTATACCTTTGCGAAATTGCACGGTAACGTGCCACTCTATAACGTTGATTCCTACAAAGTATATAATAAAGTACCACTGTCAAGAAGTGGTATTTGCAAAGTGTATAATAATGTGTCACTATCTATAAGTGATATTTGTAAAGTGAGCAGTAAAGTAACAGTCGTCTTTAAATAAATAGTAACGTAACTGAAAAAAAAAATATAGTATTACAACTACATAATAATATGCCCTTATATCCCTTAGCTAGGATACTGATATTGATCTTATATAATGCCACCGTCCTATAAAGAAAAAACCGTACGGGTGTGGGCTTGGTTCGCCTGATATCGGGAGTCATTGATTCCCAAACGAGCCAAGCGCGCCCTGGAAGTCCATTTCCTCTCCCCCCCCCTAGATTCTATCTTTCTTCTCCCCTATCACCTCGTTCCCCCGGCCTAAGCAACCGGCCCCCGAAAGCTAAACAAATAAATTAATACGACCCTCATTCCCCCGTTATTGATTAGCTAACAAAACACCACTGTCATACATAACTATTAAATAAAAGAAACATTAACAACGAAGAATACACACCGGGTCATATCAACAATATTACTTGAGTAAGAAAAAAAGAGAAGAACGATTGGGATTTGGTTGAGAATATCTGCACACAAAGTATTATCAAAACCTTTGGCAAACCTTTTGAAGAAAACGACAATATCGAAATTAACAAACTCCTAACTAAAAAATTTATATAATTCATACCTAAAACCAACTTTAACCTTTACGGCTCGAATATCATGATCTTCAAACCAAGGATTATATATGAGATTAAAGGCAAAATCACGAAGTGGCCGTACAAAAATTCACGTTTAATCGTTTAAGGATAAGTTAATGAAATTAACAACGAAAAACTTAAACAATCGCCAACGATTTAAAATATCAGTTCTTGGTGGTCGCTTTAGTAAAAAGTTTGTTAGTTAAAGTTGAAGGGAAGTTTACCCTTAATAGCCACGATATAACGTAAGCTTACATACAATTTGCTACTTATTTACAGAGGATCGTGTTATGGGAGATATGATAGGAACTGCGTTCTAAATACCTTCAAGGAACAGTAATTCAATATATTAAACTATTATAAGGATTGGTTAAAGCGGAGGCTCATTGTTTCCTTACCTATTAATCTTATTTTAAATTCTGGTGAGTTATAAAGTCTTTAACCTACGAACCGTATTTATTAGTAACGTAAGTAAAAGACTTCGGTTTCATAAGTACCGAAATTAACGATACTCCTTTCGTTAAAACTAATAGTTTCATAATATCGAAACAGTAACTGATTGAAAATTTAAATTTATCAAACTATAAGTCGGTTGTAACTTTAGCGGAGGCTAATTAACTTAAATTTAACGGATAGTAACTCTTTAAACTTATTGTTAATACTTGCCTTAATTTTCATTAAAATAGAGATGGCTTTAACTTAGTTATTATTGATAAGATTGACGTAGAATAAGCTTAACAGAACTTGGAACATCGCTCCTATAGTAACTACGTTGCCTCAGTATACAAACCGGAGGCTTCCTAGGATCTATAAATTGTGGCATAAATATAAAACCTAATGGACGAAAACTTTAACCGGCTGAATAAAAGGTTTAAGTGGTAGGTATGGAATTTGAACCGAGGGATCAATATGATTTCGATTGACTTATTCAACGTTAAGCTGATGATCTTTATAGATAGCTACTTCGCAAATAATATAAAGCTATCATAATAAATCGGCTTGTTAATAGCCCTTGTGAATGAAGATAAATAAAAGAACTAGTTTAGTATAATTAAAAGCCTATTTTATTGAACTTTTAATAAATGTAAAAGAATTACGCGACACATCTTTCAAAGTGTACGGTATAATAATTGGCTTTAATATAGACATATTATTAAAGGCAACACTTAATATCATTACTAGATAACTAGGGATTCCATCTAACCCAGTAATAACCTATACCAATCAGAGTAACCTGTGTAATTACCATTTAAAATTCGGAACTATTAGCGAAAAACGCTTGATAATTAATATAATGACACTCCGTAAAGTCTACAAAGATAGGAAGATTAATAAGTTCCGATGAATGAATGGAAAAAATAATCCCGCTAATGCTATAATGAAGACATCATCAAAAAAATACCCTAAAAGGTTTGTAAACAACAATAGGCTAACTATACGTATCAAAGACTACATTGATAGGTTATTTAGTAAGGTTAAATCACGTATTGTCGAACAGAGATACACTGGTAAACTGGAAGACTGCTTGAGAGTTGATGCTGATAATTTGTTTGACTAGTACGGTTGAGTTGAAGGTTTGTACAAGTTTGTAGCAGAAGACATGTTTATGAGGATTGATGAGGAATTGAGGCCGATGACTTGTTTAACTAGCACGGTTAAGTTTGAGGTTTGTATAAGTTTGTGAAGGAAGACATGTTTGTGGGAATTGATGAAATTAGAACTCGGACCCGTGGAGAAAATAAATGTAACTGGGGTTAATTTCATCATATAATGAGCAGGGGTTAACCCAGTTAACGAGGTCTTAATTTAGTGGTAACCGAAAAATATTAGTCGACAACACCGGCGTACGCGTACAAAATAAAAAGCCGCCAGTATTAGAATAGTAATAATTACAATACAGTAGATCAATTTTACTTATAGTAAATTTAACTTTATTGACTGAAAATTGAGTGTATTGTTTTTTTGGCGTATTATATTACCTAAAAATGTAGTACATAATATGTCCACTTTACACTACAGCACATGCCAATCAATTAACCATATAAATTACTTTGTAGACCGGCTAGCAGTCAGCCAAGCCTAGAACAATACATTCAACACATTCAATGCAGTACCGGTTACTTCGATCAATCGAATCGACTATATTGCAACTATAATCTCCTACCAGCATTTACTTAATAAAATTAAACCCGTTCATTATTCTATTACTCATCAATTTTCAATAATAGATATATTGTTATTATTAGTATTAATTTGGTTCTTATTACATACGGCTATTATGACGACCATATATAATTTATTTAACATTTATTCATACTAACTACTAGATAATAAATTGAAGACGAATCTTTCATCTAATGTATTAGCGACGTTATTAAATTCGTAAAAACTGCAATAACGGCTACGTGATGACGTATAAAAAACCATTAATTAATAATGTTCCTTTTTGAAACGGTTTCAGATGGACAATAATATTTAACTTTTCTTTTTAAAAACTATAAGTTTAATTAGTTTTCAAAGTATAAATTAGACTTACTTCATAATAATTATCATGTTACACGTGTCGTTAATTCTTATGTTGTCGAATGTAATATTTCAAGCGAGAAATTCCACAGGTTTTATATTAATCTGTTCATTTGAATCGTTTTAGAACCGTTTTCAAACTAGAAAATCGGCGATTATAAGCCCTTCATTATTTACGATATTAGAAATAATAGTAAAACTGGGCCCTAATTTCACATTGAAGGTATTTCATGAATGTGAAATAAGCTTTCAGTGAATCCCTCCCATATGAATAACTTTTCAAAATAACAAGTCTTAATTTAATAGATAGGTTATATAAACCTGATTTAGAAATCGCTTTCGAATTTTTCAAATATCGTGACCTTCAATGTTTTTATATTCCGTTATAGTTTAGCTAAGGATCAAGACAGGTTTTACTGCATAATCCGCTGGTGGGCCGAATTCAATTTTATTTTTCTCCTATTACCATTCCCGTTCTGAAACAATAGATTAGTAAATTAGTTATCTTACATGAGTTAGTGACAATAATAAAGAAGTCAATATATGTGTGTTAATAATAATAATAATAGGCTAATTTACTTACGTAAATTCAATAAAAGTTGTGAACCTTTAATTTAAGTTTATTAAGTTAACTAGTAGGAAGTCAATTTATGTATATTAATAATAGTAGTAAACTAATTAACTCATGTAGGTCAAACGGTAATAATATGTGTCTCAAGCAAAGTAAGTGGGAAAAGCTAATGACAACAATAGGAACATTAATTTACGTGAGATGAGTGGCAGTAATAGATGTCTTAACTGATGTTAGCTAAGATAGCTAACTGGTTTACACAAAAAAAAATGGAAAGGGAGGGGAAGCCTAAAGGAATAGAGTTACAACGGGGGTGATGTCACAGGCTGATGTCAAGGCTAATAGTTACCAAGGATCTAACTATAGTGGTTTCTATACTTCTATGATGCTCCAAGCCATCCTGCCTCATAACTTAACCACTCCCTTTCTTCAGCTTATGATAGCTCCTTAGAAAAGGTATTCTCCTCTTTCTCTTCATCAAGAATAGTAGATAGTATCCGATTGTCCTAAGCGACAGCTTTAGCTCAGTGTTTTCATAAAGATTACTTAAATTATATTGTGAATTACGATGATAAAGAAGCTTTTAATGATCCTAATATGTTTAAATAAGTTATGTTGTCGGTAAGGTCTATTGTAGCGCGTACGTTAACATAAAGGTTGCTGTAAAAGAGTTCTAGTGTATATTGAAGATAGATAGACAAAAATTGATTGGAAGAAAAGGTATCCTGAAAGTGTACGCCTTAAGTAACAGTTTATAAGCTCTCACCTGGGTAGTGGCACTATAATATACACTCTGTCAATTTCCTTTCTAGGCAGTGGCATTTTACCATGTACTCGGCCAATACCCCCTTTAGGCAGTAGCATGCTATTATATACTCAATAAAAATGTATATTACATTGTAGCATATTATTGTATACTCCATAAGGGGGTAACTTGTAACGTGGCCACTTGTTAACTATAAAGATATATAATAATATTTATATAAATAATCTTTTCTTTTTTTGGTACGACCTGTATCCATAAATTCAAATTAATAGTTCTATCCGGGTCCTAATTGAGCTTATAATAGTAACGGTATTTGTAATACAATTCGTTTGAGGTTTAAATGAACAGTTTTAATAACAATCATAGTTACACTACATATTATAAACGTTTGAATTAGTAATTCTGACAGTAATTATAATATATTGTTATAACCTAAGGACCAACTGCAGACCAAGAAACAGGTCAGCGGCCAGCTGCGTTGACAGATGCTTGATGTCCCACACATCAAGCGGGGATATCTCTTATGTAAGGACCCAGGGTTAGTGTTGGGACCGCAAGGACCAAAGAGCGGTCCAGTCGATACTATATAGAACCGCAGGAAGCGACTAGCGACTTCAACGGTTCAGTACTGAAGATGGAATGAAGGCCATAGGATATAAGGACACGGCCATCACCACATAGATAGTATTTCCTTCATAGCTCTTCAGTTGTCAATCTAAGTATTCAGTCTACCCACTTGAATAGCCTAACGACTAGTGATCATTCTTCAGCACGAACAAACATCTTCTTGATATTGCACCTTTGTTACCTCTGCTACCTTATTGCTAACATAAACCCCTTGACACCTTCTATTTACTCACGGGCATTTAGTGTGATCATTATATATATGCCTTAGTTAGTTCAGGTAGTTCGTAACAGTATGGTTATTCATAGCGATATGATTGTTAACCATTATAAATCTATAGTTGTAAAAGTGTTGGAACAATATTGACTGCTATTTTTAGCAGGTAAATTGCAGTACTGTTTGTCAACTTTACCTACAGTAAATTTGACTACACTGACTGTAAGTCAGTTGATTGTGGAGTTCCCGATTCGGTCTAGGGCATGAGCCAAGCAATTGGCCCTACAAATTACTGTGCAGACCGGCTAGCGGTCTGCCAAACCTAGAACAATACATGCACCACTTTCAATGCAGCGCCAGTTACTTCACCCACAGAGATTAGAATCGACTGCGCTGCAAAGATAAAGATATATGCCAACAAAAAGTGTAATTATCGGTATTATGTATTTTAAGGTTGATATAAAAAGATATATCGTTATCTATTTAGGCAAATTTTCTTTTTTTTTTTTGCCTTTAACGATACGCTTTTTCTTATAACGTAAGTCTCTAATGAATTACCTAGCATATATACCTATAAATCACTATTATAATTAATTATTCGAACCGCTCCTATAAATAGGCTAGTTGACTAACTTTATGTTTTAACCGCTGCTAAAAATGAATAACTCGTAAAAATCGGTTTCTCCAGTACCGTTTAACGCGATAGCGTAAACTCGAGGAAGCAGCCGTTGCCGCCGCCCGCCAGCATAGCGTGAACCACTGCCTAGCCAGCTTCGGGTCCATATCGTCCATCCCCGCTTTCTTTTTCGTCTCTCCCTCCGCTGCCGCCACCCAAAGCATAGCCTCGTCAAATTATAATGCGATCCTTATTACTAATTTCACCTGTAACCTATACTATACTAATCTTTTTGTAAAAGAAGCCAAGGCGGCCGAACTAGCCCGCCGCCTCAAGCTACAGCTCGTGAGGGTATGCAGCGAAGCTTTTTTTTTTTAGCGCGTAAAGCGCTAAAACAACGCACCCGAGTTTATGTCCCCAGACCGCTAATAAACACACCCTACGTGCCTTGTATCGCATCTGCGACCGTAGGTAAATCCATTAGCGATTACTAATAAAGCGGGGGTTGGTTGGCTTGTTACTATTGTTATAAAAAGACTAATAATAGATACGCTCCCATTATGGTAATCTTAAAGTTATGGGTTAAAGACTTATTACACACTCGTTATTGCCACGGTAAATTTTATTTCAGTTTATAATTATAGCTTTAGTCAATAATTATCTACTATTCAAATAACTTATTCGAAGCGTTCTTAAAAACAACCACTTTCGTAATAGTTAAAACAACCTAATAGAAAGTAGTAATAAGCGTTAAGCAAGGTCTAAAAAGATATCAATCGCTATTTTCACTTAGAATGTGAGCCTATGCATATACTATGTAAACAAATTCGACGACGTTATCACGCGTCATCATAAAAGAAGTAGAAAAACCCCTCATCAAATACCTAAGGATATATAACCTAAGGCGCGGGGTCCTCCACCCGGTGACGTCGTTAATAACGTTATTGCTAATAACAATGATAGCAAGGACGGTGAAAAGAAAAAGAACGAAAACGAGGACAACGAGGATAATGACGAGACCTTTCCATCTCTTTCTCCTTTCAGAAACAACCAATTACCTATTTTTATGTGGTAACAGTTCATTCGTATTTAGTACAATTTACTATACAGTAATAAAATCGCTATTCAAAAATCATATGGTAAGTAATGAATTCTAAAAGCAAAAATCAGTAATAATTTCAACAAAGTCACAAGTAGTAAAAACAAAAAAGAATAGTATATTAGAAACAAAGTAAATGATAAATGAAAATAATAACAAAACGTTAAAAACGTTACAATGACATAAAATCAAAGGGAAGAAGTAAATATAAGGTATAAAATGTCTAATGAAGGTAAGAACGTAAAATCTTTTCGACAATATAAAATAAGAAAATACTTGTTAATATAAACGTTTTTAATACTCTATTCGAAGCGCACTGAATTATCGTATCTATCGGGTTTGAATTTCCGTTAATACACAGAATCTCCTCAATTTTGTGACGCTCGTACGATTCGCGTGAATCTATAATATCCATTATAAAACATTTTTAGTTAATAATTACAAACTGAATAAGGCATTCGAAAAGAGAGAAAATATAAATGTAAGTTACTATACGGAGGGATTTTTAACTAAGGTTTGAAATAATTGTCCGGACCGTTATTGTTATAATAACCCCAGAGTCAAATTTTCCACCTATGTCGTAAATTTTCGAAGCAAAACCGCTTTAATTATCACATTTACACTTGAATCAACTCTAATAAATAATATTTTATAAAGAGTAAATCCGTTCAAAACCGGTATTTCGTTACTAGAAATAAAATCCAGTCTTATTTACAAGCTGTTGTCGATATTATTTACGAAAAATACGTTAATAAAAACAATAAGGTTTACTATACGTATATCAATCGGTACAAATTGCAAGCAGCGTTTCGGATTACTTATCTCTTACCTTAATAGTTTATTAAAAGCTTTTCATACCTTATCCAACGTGTTTATTTATCATTAAACAACGATTGAAGAGTCAAATGCCGCTTCCCGATATACAACTAATACGACTTAAGCTCTACGTACACATTAATATTCATATTCATTAGCTCGTTTCATACCAGTCAAGTTTATAAAGGCATCTTTATACAATTACTCTTTTATATACAGTTCAAAATATTGTTACAAAACGTGATTATTACTCCGTTAAAATCAATTATGCGGTCATCCGCCAGGCAGACTTTAGGTTTCTCTTTTAGGCCAGCTTCCAGAAGTTTCCTTGTTTTTGCATTGGAAAAAGACGTATTATACAACGTTGGAATATCTTTTGTTTACATTTCAATAAGAATAAATCCTTCAAAACGTAGTGTTAAAACTCATGAACATAAGTCGAAAGTCGAACTAATTATTCTAAACCGCTTCTTATAATACCTCTCATGTTGGAATAATAGTAATTGCAATGCAGTAGGTCAAATTTACTTACTGTAAAATTGACTATACTGACTTCAAGTTGAGTGTATTGTTTTGTGTGAGCCAACTGTATTAGCCGTAAGTCAAGTACAGAATTCGCCCACTTCACACTAGGATACGGACCAAGGTATTGACCATACAGATTACTGCATAGACCGGCTAGCGGTCTGCCAAACCTAGAACAATATATCCATCACTTGACCACTCAATACTACTGTTACTTCAACCAATCAAATAGACAACGTTGGAACGTTTAAAGCCCTACCAACATTTAACAAGTATTATATTTGAACACACCAAATTTATCTATTTTCTCAAGTGATTTCAGGATACATAAAATATTTCCGAATAAATGTTACTTTCGGAGATTTACAATTATATAGGTATATATACATCGTTAAAGATAATCCGGTAATTGTGTATAAACTTATGTAATATTACGATATTTAATTAAAAAGTTGTGAAGGATACATAAAAAGGCGATAAGCGTTAAAGTTACACAGTAACTTGCTCGTTACAAAATAGGTGACTAGATTATAATATCCTTTTTACCAGCGTTATCGTATCACTTAACTGCAAAGCGACTTTTTATAAGGTTTATCAATCTTATTTTTTACCTCATTAATTAAACGGGTAATTCTTTTTTGTTAAATGCCGTAAATTTCTAAGTTAAATATTTTGAAGCGAAGGACGTTTTATTTGATGAAAGTGATAATTTCCGTTTATTTTAACTGTTTAAATCGGGGACCCAGGGTAGTAATAATACCTTATCTACGAAGTCTGTTATTTACCTTACGGTCAGCTGTCTTCTTTTAGGTGATAAAAGTTCACAACAAAGTCTTTGAAACGTTTATTGTTATTTAAGCTAAGAAAAAGTCCTCGACAACATTATATTAGTTTCGCTTATATAGATTAACCGGTTGTATAAAGTAACCAAAGTTACAAAAGTATATCCAGTAGGTATGTATGTTTTAAGGGCGGTATAGATTAGTTATTATAAAAGTATTTTAATTGGTAATACTTTTATGATTTCACTTTTAGGCTGTTATTGTCTACCTTTTTCTTATTCTACTCTCATATTATCGTCTAACGGAATGAACTCGTGTCATTTAAAATATAAAAAAGAATATTGTAGCCTTTAAATCTATCGATTCTTCAAAGACAAATTCATTTGTATTTCATTCTATAAACTAGAATTTTCAATTATAATAGTAAGTCCATAACTCTAATTTTACGTTGGCCGTTTCTTATGACCAATGCTTTCTAAAAATGATTTCTGGCCCATTGAAAATGCAATGGTACCATAGCTTTCGCAACAACATTCTCCGTTAATACTGTAATGAGTGATAATGTTCAATCTGTATGAACTCTGGGGTAAGTACCGAAAATGCGAAGTGTTAAAATAAGGCTATTGGAGCTAAAAGTATTATTTATGGCATTTAACATTATCTATAAACGGATTCTTTAAAGCTGGAACTTATTAGATTTTCAAATAAAACCGTATACGCTCCTTTAAGCGGTTCGTAATACCATTCGTATTTTCTGATACCTTACGGTACCTTTACTAGTATTTATTTATAATTACTTCCGGCAATTTTGGCTTCAGTACGCTATTCGCTCGAGTAGAAAGCTATATTTACATAATAGGTAATTCAATCCGTAAGATTAACAATCCAAAAAAGTATTTTAGCAATCTGCAGCGAAAACGTTCCGCATAAATTGTGCGGCCCAAAATAATATTGTTATATCAACAGCATATAGTATTTACTAGCCGTTAATGTATATTATACCTGTAATAACCTCGTTATAAATATTCACATAGTCCTAATGAGATAATTGAAATCGTTATAGGGTTTACAAATACTCATAATATACGTGACAGAACTTTTGTTACGAGTCAAGTATGATGACGGGTCAGGAAGTAAGCCAGTATGCAGCTGAGCCTCTTAGAGCCTGAAGTCCAACACATCAGGCAGGGAATACCTCTCCTTTGTTAGCGGAAATGACTAAGCCAATCACGTGCTTAGAATCAGTGGAATCAGTACTGATCCAAGTGATCCAGGATCAGCGGGTTCAGCACTAATCCAAGGGATCCAGTACTGAAGATGCTATGAAGGCACGAACATATAAGGATATGGTCATCACCACATAATAGTATTTCCTTCATAGCTCTTCAGTTGTCAATCTAAATATTAAGTCTCAGTATATTCTGAATAGCCTCACGGCTTTTGATCATTACTTACACGGTTGCAATATTGTTCACTCAGCACCTCTGATACCTTCTTGATAACATAAACCCTCTGACACCTTCAATATACCTACGGCTATTTAGTGTAATCATTAAAACTTCTCGATAGCTGTTAATACTTTTTTTCCCTACATTTATATGTCCTACTACGTGGAGCAATAGTAAAAGTGGTTTCGCGACCGGATAATCCAATCGAAGGTGTAGTATTTTTTGTTTCGGCTGCGTTAGGAAAACGGCTTGAATTATACGCGTTTTGAAAAAAAAAAGAGGTATTTAAACTTGAAATAGAGCGTTACGAATACGTTATTCAAAACGCTAATAAATATTAAGTTGTATTAATAAACTTGATTTCTAGTTTATTTACTTTAGTAAATAATAAAGAAAATTACATTTTAAATTTCATCAAATAAAATTTAAGCGTTCCGAATCGTATGTTTATAACGATTATATTAACGACGCTTTGTTTTTACAAAATATAATTTCCCGGTATTTTTTCATTCGGTCGAGTTAGAGTTTAGGAAACTTCGCCGTGAAATCGTCGGATTATTGTTTCCTAATGGTCGAGATTTCTGTTACGTTGATATTTGGAATAATTCCTTGAAACCAGTCGCCATACCTATTAAAAAGTTGAAATTGTAACGTTTATAGATCTTTAGTACTCCCCTTTCGCCATTCAATCCTAATTGTGCAAAAATAAGGCGTTTTGCAATTTTGTAAATTATTGTTGATACATTTCCTTATCATAAATCGTAATTTCGTTCTCTTTTTCCTCTGACTATTTTTTTCTCAAAGGTATATCCATAAAGATAAATGCTAAATTTATTTTTAACGCTTTTATAGTTAGCTATTTACGTTGTAAAATTGGCTTTCGTTTGGTACTCGAGTAGGTAATATGATTAAAATTGTCGTTGAGTTTGAATTGACTCGTGTACCAAATAATTACTCGACTAATATCCCACCTTATTATATATAATATATCTTTTTTAAAAACCTTTAAAGCTTTATATACTTCTTTAACTGTATTTTAATGAGTTCTATACTTATTTATAAATTCGTATTCGCTGTAATTGTTTTGCCTTCAGTTTCTTTGGATTTTTCCTTAGTGGATTTCGCTTTTATAACCGTATTTAGGGCGTTTATTATATTTTGGGTAAACTTTGAAACGTCGGCTTAGGGTGTGGTGTATTATTTCGATAAGGTTGGCTTTGGTGATTTGGCCCTTGTCTTTGACTTTCTCGACTATAAATGCTAATTCGAGAATCTTTTATAGACGTATCAAGGTTTTAAGTAATATTTTTATACTGGTATCAAAAACTTTGAAGTTATTTTCCGATTTAGATAGCACTTGGTTAAAATTTTGGTTTCCGACACATAATTTTGTTAATATTTGGATGAATAATTTCTTTCCTTTATATTTTAGTTTAAGAGACGTTTTATATTTCTAGAAATTCGCCAATAGAACGTTTAGTACCTTCTGTGGTATTTGGATAGCATTTTTACGTTGATTCCTTATGGATTTCCAAGTATTACTCGTCTAGTCTATTGTAAAGTTTAGAGTTCATTTCCGTATGGAAATACATTTTTAAGCGGTTATAGAACTCCGTAAATATCTCCTCTTATATAATATGCTACATACATTAGGTTTTGTCCTACCTGTTCAATATATTAGGTAAGAATTTATAGAATTGTCAAGGTTTAATATCTATTTTTATAAATATTTAATATTATACAAACTTCATTTTCGAAGATGTCGTAAGGTTCGCTATTATAATTCTCGTCCTTATCTCATCGTTTGCCGAAGTTGGTAAGTTTCGTAGGGTCTCTTTCATTATCGGGGAACCGATGTGGCAAAAGGTAGCCGTAGGGGTCTTGATTGATGGGTACTGATTTGTAAAGATTTTTTTGTTGTTTTGCACCGCCTATCTTTTCTTCTGGAGTGTTCTTTTCCTTGTTTAAGTCGCTTTTATTACAGGCGAAAAGGGCGTTAATTATATACGATGAGTAAGCTGGTTTTTTCTTCTAGTCTACTTATTGAAGTAAGTATGTATTAAACCCGGGTAACAAATAATATCCGCGGTTTTTGATTTTTCATTAAGCTTTGTATACCTTCCCTAAGGAATGAAGATTTAATTGAAACGTTTTATACTTCGGGTACGTATAGTATTTTTACTTTGTTACTTGATCTATATCTTTTTAATAACTTGCTTCTTCTTTTTATTTTTATAATATATCTTTATAAAGTCATTTTTCCATTTGTCTTTGTCCTTTTTACCTCATAAGTTACTAAGTCGGGTCGTACTCAATAGGGTTTTATCAAACCGGTCTTTTCTACTTTTAAGGTGATTAATACCTCCGTTTATTAGCTATACTAATAATACGTTACAAATCAAATTACATATCATATGTTAAATAGTCATAGTCTATTTTAAAAATATTTAACGGATATTATCTAATATATAAGGCCTTTAGGCCTTTTATTTCTAATGGCGAAATATCACGGCTATAATATATATAATTTCTATGTAAGGATCCAAATTTTCAACTGGTGTATCAATGAAATAATTCTATTATCTTTGGTTAATTTATTGTAAAACGTTTTTATAATCTTTGTATATTGAGAAAAGCATTTTCATTCGTTACTTTCATGCGATCCTATAATTGTTAAAACGATTAATACAAAAGTAAAGAAATATATCAAGGCGTTTGAGAAACTAAGTAAGGCGTTTAATAAAATTACTAAAACGGTGCAAAATTTAATATCTCGTAGTAGTTCAAATTCGGGTTTGTTTAAAATGCAATATTTAAAAGGGTCTCGGAATATAGTATCAAATGAAAATATATGAAATGGAAAATTTGAAATAAAAGTACACAATGTGTGAATGGATAGTGAATTAAATATCATAAAACATTTGAAGTAAAGAGTTTAACACTTATCAGCATATATAAAATACGAATAAAACGTAATTACAAATTAATTGGGCATTTTAAACTATTTGCTGAACCCTTCGTAAACGTTACATTAACTAAGTAACCAGTAAACTTCAATTTTTTAAATAATTAATTCAAATAAGCGATATAATATAGTGTAAAAGTGGTAAAACTAGAGAAAACTAATAGTGTATTGAAAACTAAGAAAAAAATATGAAAAGATATATATGGTTTTAATATGGTAAGCTTAACGAATATTATTTTTAGTATTCATAAAATTTATAAAAACGTTTCTAAATATGTTTTGGACATGTAGTGTGTATTTGTTAAGTGATTCAGATATTTCTTATAAGGCGTGTGGTTAGTATAGAACCGTTTTAAAAGTTATTTTTTAACCGTTTTCGAAGTTTGTAAGCGGTTCAGATGCTGCATTTCAATCTGATAGGTTTCAACGAAGGGTTTCGAAGCTTGGTGTTTTTCTTTTTTGGCTTACGTGGCTTAATACGTAATAAGATTATTTTTAAAAAGTGCCCGAATAAATCCAAAACGTTAACTGAGTTAATAGTAGCATAACAGAGATTTTAGTAAATAGGGTACTAACTGAATTCATAATATCTCGTTAAAGTTTTCCTTTTTAGAGTTATTTTGCTTAATAGTTTTCCCAGACTTTTATGTATTTTTATAGAGCATAGTATTAGAGTACGGATAGTTATGAATGTTATAGTATCCCCCTATAAGTATTTAACTTAAGGTCGTCTCTTTTTGCTTAGGTCATTTATAATCGATTGAGTCGGCTACTAATTGGTATTTGTAAGGTCTATTATGTCATGTACTTTAACGTAAAGGTAATAGTAAAACAGTTGTAGTGTATATTAAGAATACATAGTTAAAGATAAATTAGGAAAAGAGGTGTCGGCGAGTATACGCCCCAGATAAGAGTTTATAAGTTTTTACCTGGGTAGTGGTACTTTACTATGTGCTTTGCTAATCTCTCTTTTGGACAATAATATTTTCCCATTCACTTAGTCAATGCCCATTATGGGCAGTGACATGTAATTATATACTATACAAGAATGCTGCTTGATCTTGCTGTTAGCGGTGTGGTTTTCAGTGTATAGAAAGATAGAGAAGATAAGTTTAGGTCTAGCTGCAGAGTTTGTAGCAGATATGTATGTAAAAAAATAATAGATAATAGATAAGGTAGATAGGTTCTGGTACCCCACCTAGGTCCAACAAATTCCAGAGGACAAAGAAAGCATAATATCCCTATTATAAGAGGTTGTCTTATGAGAATGGCTTCTTACAAGAAGAAGTACTCGAGAGAAGATATCCTTGCAAGAATCAGTTTTCGCGAAAAAGCTACAAACACTGATGAAAATCATTCCAAATTCATTTGAAATTCTGTAATTAACTTTCTACAATGTTCCAAATCCTTAAAATTTACCTACTTATTATCTTACGCTGTAAATCCTTTTTATCATATAATGTACTAAACTTACTAACTTATTTGACGGCGGCAATTAAACCTTTTATTTAGCATTTTCTTAATTTTTCACCTATTTTATAGTTTTCGTATTAAATAAGCCTTGGAGGCGGAGCGACTATTATGAAAGTTATTTCATCCCATATAGGTTTCAGGTAAAAAATGCTAGTAGTAAGATAAATTTTTACATTTCATAGGAAATTTAAAATAAACGCGAATTCTCTAACGTTATTTACAATAGTAAATTGTGTTAAGCGAAGAGGAGTAACATATCTTCAGCTATTAAAAAATTTGTATACTCGGTCATTTTTTAAGTTAAATCTAGGTTTTATCTTTAAAATCATACTATTCCTAATTCTTATCGTATCGTTTTTTTCGTTTGCGAGGTTATGATACCTATCGCTTATTATATATCTCGTTTGAAATGTACCAATAGAAAACTTATGTTAGCCTGTTAACAAAGTATTAATGGAAGAAAATAATCTATTGGTAATTGTAACTTGAAAGCAAAAAGAAACTTATAAGAACTGACATTGATTAATCGAGAATATACGTTAATAAAATTCTACTATAGTATTAGATTAGATGCAATCCATGGCTATTGAAGGTGTTTAACTATATGGTAGAGTAATGAAAAAATTATAAATTGATTTTCACTTCTAAATTAACTTTCGGTTAAAGGATAATAACCTATTATCATTATTAATTTCGTTTCAAGACCTTTTTATAGCCTAAACCAAAATGTAAATAATACTTCAGTATTTATGTCCGATACAATTTCTTCAGAATGAAGCTAATTTAAAAATAATCAATACCTTAATGAAAAATAGCCCATTTACCAACCGTATAGATTATATAATTTAAATGAAAAATCGTTCATTTTCATGTTTTCTATATTAAAAGTATAATGGTGTCGAATTTATCTTTAGCTCAACTGTATTACAGTATGCCTAAAAAAGGAACCGGTAGCAAAGTTACGATAAAATCTACATAGATCATATATATAGGCTCTTTTAGTACATACATTGGTTATAATATTCCTATAGGCTTGTAGTGATTATTTGAGATTTACCTATATCGTGGGTAATTTTTATAATATATCTTAACTAATTCGCGTTTGAACCGAATGAAAAGTTTATTGTAAGGAATTATTATATATTTCATATAAAGTAATGGCGTTTATTGTAAACTTCGACAAGAAATACCTATATTACGGCTTTTAGTAATACGAAACGTTTACAGACAATGAAGTTTCTAATAAATAAAAGACGTTCGATGAGACGATAAATGTACCCGGGTTATAGAGTTAATACAGATTCTTCGCCGTTATCATTTTTCAATTCGTTTACTATCGATTTTTATATTAGGTTTATTTAATAGAAGGTTTCAAAACCTATTTTCAATTTATGTAGTATTTTAACTTTTTTCTATATATAGGGTAATATTTGGATTATTTATAGGGGCTGGATAGTTATCTAATGTTTAATCGAATCTAGAGGTTTATTTTTTAGATAGATATATCGTTTAGTGTAGGAAATTTCGTTAAAGCATTGAAAATAAGATTAAAACTACCTAAAAGATAAATAATATCCATATTCACAGGTCTTTAGATCGTTGAAACGTTGTCGATTCGATTAGTCTAAGTAACAGTAATATTGTATTGTTCAAGTAGTGGATGTATTGTTCTTGGTTTGACAGACCGTTAGCCAGTCTGTAATGTAATTTGTATGGCCAATTACTTGGCCCATGCCTTAGAGTGAAGTCTGAGCGTATTGCACTCGATTTACATTCAATGTGGTAAGTCTCTATAAAGCAATACAATTTAATTGAAGTTGAGTATAGTCAATTTTATTGAAAGTAAAGTTGAATTACTGTATTGTATATAATGCTATTTTAACACTGACGGATTTTTAGTTTGTGCGCGTACGTTAGTGTGGCTAATCAATCTTTTCCAGTTACCACTAAATAGTTTCCTTATCAACTAGCCAGACCACTGTTAATTCCAGTTGACTTTCAAACTGAATTGCACCTAATTGAATGCAAATTGACCCTATTTGGCCTTAATAGTTTTACCGTTTCGAGCTCCGAGTTTATCAATTCCCATAAAAAGTTCTTTTGCTATAGGCTTTTGTAAGCCTTTATTTTGACCTTGCCATTTTAATTATGCTACTTACATAAATCACTATTTTTAGTCCACTCGCAATCTTCTGATCTATTAGTATATCCTTGTCCGCTGTTACATGATTTGGGCTGTCTGGACGGCTTATTAACGTAGCCTTCAATATGTATAGTTAGCTTATTACTATTTACAAACCTTTTAGGATCTTGTTTGGCACTGCTTTCGTCATAACATTTGCGGGATTATCTTTTCCATAGATTTATCAGAATTCCTTTATTTTCCTCCCTTTGTAGGTTTTACGGAGTGTTATTACGTCGATTATTAGGCATTTTTCGCTGGTGGTTTCAAATTTTGAAAGGCATTCAAAGAGGCTTCTCGAGTCGGTACAAATTATCACCGGGATATGAGAAATCTTTAGCTACCGGTTGATAATGTTAATGGTTTCTCCTAATGCTATACCTACGTTAAAGCCCGTTATTATGCCGTATACCCCTGATACCAACACACTTCATATAATCCTTTTACACTTAGCGGAGGTTTAATAAATTATGCTACCGATAATATTAAACTGGTTCTCTCGTTTGACTTCTTTAACGAGGGTTATTGAAAAGCCGATCTGTAAAGACAAGTCGGTGTTATTTGTAAAGAACCCTTCCATAAAGATTATTAACTTAGCTTTTAACAGGTCGATTAGGATTATATTAATATCGCGGTCCAAGTTTCGCATCTATCATTCGAGGTTTTTATTTAGCTATTCAAAGCCCTTATCCGTTGGTTTTTGTGTTTTTACGGCGATGGATAGGTTGTAAAATGCTTTCGATTAGCATAAAGTAGCAATATAGCTACCTTAAGCACACTGTTTCAAGTACCGTTAAACTCCAGCCTTATTAATCTTGTTAATTGTAGTTAAAATAACGTCCTAACCCTTTTAGCGAACGTTAAGGCCGGTATTAATACCAAGTATGCGGATTAACTATCTATTAAAGTTAAATTAACTTTCGTTCTTTAACGTTGTTACCGGTTTGTATTTTCAGAACGTAAAGTCCGGCATCGCTTGCTATTTCAGTGTTATAAAGCTATCTGTTCCGAAAAAAAGGGTATCGTTAATTCATATATCCATTACACCCAAATATTTCTCTTACGTTTTTTTTAATTACTGGTTGTATATTAAATTCTTTATCGTTAGCCGTAATTTAAATTGTAATTGGTAAGTTAGAAACTAATAGACGTTTTGTTTTAACTGGTTCGTATATTGGATTGATATATTGTATTACCGTACTTAAAGGGTAATTAATACGTGGTTTTTATATTAGTTTTAACAGGATAATCTATTGTAAATCTGTTATTAAGTGTGTATAGGTTTATACTATATTTCGGCTATTCAAAGTAAACTTGCTTTTGATTTTGTCCGGCAAATTTGCTGTTAAAATAATTACTAAGCTATAGTTGATCTATTCAATCGTTAACGAGCAAGTAAGTATTTAGATTTTACCTTTATTACTGTATCCTCAAGCGATTAAACGTGATTTTTCGTATGATCACACTATAGTTTTGCCTTTGACTTTATGAATAATCCTCGACTTAAAAATAGTTACGTGTGGGTTTTAAAGGTTAAAATCGGTTTTCTATACGAATTATATAACTTCTCGAGTTAGCAGGCCATTAATCTCAACTTTTTTTTCTTTCCTTAAAAGGTTTGTGGAAGGTTTTAATAATCCCTTACGTTCGAAGCTTTAGTGCCAAGTCTTTGTTATCCTTTTCTTTTCTATTTACCTAAGTAGTATTATAAATACGACCCGGTATTTATTCGTTTTTTAACCTTCTTTTTTTTCGGAGGTCGTTCACGCTGGCAGCTTTTTATTGGTTTGTAGATAATAGATGTACAAGGTGTGTGTTACCTTAGTTGTTTGTCTTTAGAGCCTTTATCATTAGTAACTCTAATATAAGGCTTAATTCAAGTAGTTCCAAAGGATATAAAACCGTTAGCAGTTTTAACAATTATTTCAGAGTTTGCGATATTTAATATTTTGTATTGGCTTTTTTATTTACTCAGCTTTCTCTTCACGAGAATTTCTTTTTTAAACGGTAAATCAATTACATCGATTATTGTAGAGCCGTTTTTGGTATTAAATGTCTTATTGATTTGTCAGCGTGCCGAATTCTTTTATAGCTCCCTTAAAGCTTTGCTGTAATCCGCAACACGTTTTTGAGTACTTATCAAGGGCGGAGATTTACTCATTAAGAGGGGATACGTTTTAAAGACTAGTAGCGTCGGTATTAAGCTTGTAATTCCTTTAGTATTATTAAGGCCTTTTACTACCATTCATTGGCGTGTCTCTAGATTCGTAAAACTTTTAATTTTTGACGTAAGAATATTATACGTTAGATGAAGTAGTATATGGGCCCTTTTAGCCTTTTTAATACTTTAATAGGTTTTTACAAGAACTTGTTGGTACTAGATTCCCATTATCTTAGCATTTTCCTTTGAACTTCGCCGCCGTAAAGTTGTATCAGCATCGCAAACGACGACATTAGATAGGCCTAGGTACGTGTTGACTTACAACATCATTAGCGTTTCCTACGTATTTTTTGTAGAAAAATACTTTAGGAATACAGCTCTATAAGAAGAGGTTGCAAAGTAAATGATGTAAAGAACCGGTTTATTATTTAAGTAAAGCATATGAATGAATATCTTGTAGTTAAAGTTCTTGTCGTCTTTTAATGTAAACTTAAATCTCAAGAGGGCTTGAGCATACGTTTGATATTAATGGAAAAGTCTTTGAATAGATTTTGGAGAAAAAATGCTATATCTTTATACCTCAAAGACTTTGGGGCTTTATATAACCTATTAATAGCTGGTTTACTAAATCTCCGGTGTGATTAAATTATCTCCGACTCCGTCAGGTTTAACACCACTACTTCCGGGTCTTAAAAGTAAAACCATAGGTGCCTCTATTTAAAGGCGAGTAAAAAACTTTAGCCGTTTTTGACCATTTCGTTTATATAACATCGTCGTTGATATCGAGTGTTTTAATGCCTATTAAATAAAGTAGGAAAAAGGTAGAGGACTTAAGAATGTGAAACGTAATTGTTTTTAGAATAGTTTAAATTACCGTTTTCCCTAGTAATGCTAATAGTTTGTTTACACTAAAGTAAACTTTGACCTTGTGAACATCATGAAAATAGATTTTAGTGACATTAGTAATGTCCCTTTATAGCGCCGCATAATACAAATAGCTTTTTGTCAATTATCTTATTAAATTTGTGTTTGGTATAATAACTTAAAACGTATAGTCCGCGTAACGATCGTAAAGGTTAAAGGTATATAAGGGGAAAGTGGATTAGTTATGGTAAAGGTAAGGGTTTTTATGACCTAAACGGTACAGGAAAGCGTTTTCGGCTAATTATTGAGCCGTATTGAATGTAGTGTCTTCGTGTCACTTCATTTACTTAGGGGCATTGGCTCTATTAATTAGCTTGTCGCCTTCGAAATTTACGATTGAATTCAAGTAGTTCTATTTAAAGGTAATGGGGTATTGGGAATTATATACTACCCTTTTGCTATTATGCTTGGCAGGGGGGTACCGGGTTGACCAGTAGCCAGATTTTCTATTAATTTAACATCTTTTACCATTATTACCACGATAGTGTTTGCGGTTAATTGGTTCACCTAAATCTTGGCCTTATTAGCGTTAACGTAACTATTGCCTTTAGTTTGTAGCTGGTAGGCCAGACCTTAGGAATTATGAGCGCTGGTACTTAAGGTTGACGTAATTAATCAACCCAAAGTCTTTTTTATTTACGTCGAGGAAGTTGCTGACTTAGGAGTATATACTAAGCGAATTTGGTATACGCGTCATTAAAGTGGTAAGCGAGAAGGGTAATTGGCTAAAGAAGCTTTTGTAGGTGGTATCTGAGCGTTTTAAGACGTATTCGAACTTGTTACCGCCCGTAATTGCTGTCTGTACCTGTTCGCGAAGTGTAGATTCATTAACGTAGGCTTTCTCCATTGCATTTTAACATAATATCAATCTATTAAGCATCTGATTAATTTTTTTTATTAGTATTTCCTCCTTTTTCTTCTTCACCATTATCATAGTTTACTGTGTTGTAACCTAGTTTGTTATATTATGCGAGGTGAACATCGTATTTAAATTGGCTCTTTATGCTTTCGTAGATTTCGCACAACGTGGTAGCTTTAGTAAGGAAGGTTAGGTAGTAGTCTCTGGTGTATTTAGTAAAGAGTCCGGGGAATAGTAAGTGAAAATCTAAAGAAGGAACCTCTATTTACTTATAAGTATTTAAAAAGGGTTCTATCATGGTGTTAAAAAGGTTGTAAGGCTTCCTGATATACTTTTTTACGTTGTTTACAATCTTGACGCAGTTCATAAGTAACTTGTAATTAATGTTAACTATCTTAATAGGTTTTGAAAAAAAGTCGGGATAATTATCCTAGTTTTGAATGGTGTTTTCTTTTATTTTAAGCTTTAGGACTTCCAAGGTATGATGTTAAAGATAATTTCCAATCACCTGGCCCGAAAGGTATAATTCTATGGTAGGACTTGTGGTGGGCTTTCGCGCATTGATAAATGTAAAGGGTGAAGGTTTTTACATTGCTTGGCAATTAAATTTTTAAGGGACGATGGGTATGTAAAGGTTTTAGGAGACCTAACAATCTTACTTTATTGACTGGTATAAAGTACCAACATTCATACCTTTGGTCGCGTGGGCAACCACTGATTTACATGCCTTGCCGCCGCTAAAAACGTACTTTATATTGTTACGTAGTGGTGTTAGATTGGTAAACAGATTTACTGGTTTTTAATTGCCAGCACGTAAAGAGATATGACTTAGTTAGGAATGAATTGAAGGTTCCTCAAAACGTGTGTAAAGGCGTTGGGATTCTTTAACAACTTTTCCTTTTTCTTAAAGATCTTAAGGATTAAAGTCACAAAGGTAGTCTTTTTATTGGGCTAGCTTATAAAAGGTTTCTACCAGTTCCAATAGAGTTTTTTCCGGGATGTAAATACCATGATGAGTAACTTTTTTTTTAAAAAAACTGGTTTTTACCATCCATTAAATGATGTTTTATATGTTAGGAGTCCAATGGTTAAAGAACTCGCGAAAGTCTTAGAAAGCGCAAGCACCATAGTCAAACTCTTTACCAGAGTCAAATTCGAAGATATATTAGCTAACTTAGTTGGTTAGGTAAGCTTTAAGAGAGGTTTCATTAATATTCGTGATTCAGAGTTTTTTATCATAGTCATTTACGAAAACTGTTTCGAAATTGTTAATTGTTTTTTTCCTTTCGGGGTCGGTGATGGATTTAAAGTGAGCGTTTGCGGTATATATCTTTTGGTTTTCGCTTGTGTAAGATTTGATAGGCGTGTATGGCGAGAGACTTGGTGATTTTAGGCGTAAAGGCTTGGTGTTTTTATGTGAAGTCGCGTAGAAACTTAGCGACTTGATATAAGGTCATGCGAAGTGGCTTTTTCGGCGCGGCTTGGTGTTTTTCGTTTAAAGTAGCGATTTTGACGATTAAATTGGCCTAGGTGAAATGAAAAGAGTAAAGTCAAGTCAAAGGTTTGGTGTAAAGGGTAAGGTCGAAGTTCGTTTGTTAGTATAGATTAAAGGCGAATATTAAATGTTGTTTATCGTAGGAACTTAATCGTTTTTGCAGTAGTAGTACTCGCAGTAGAATTAACTTAGTTGTTTGCTAACTTGCCGAACTTTAAAACTTTGGACAGTTAATTTTAACGTCTTTGAGAAGTATTAATACATATTTCTTGGTGTTTTCGATAGCGATACCGTCGTTACCTTTAAACTGCCATGAAAACTGGCGTAGCTTAGAAGTATTTTCTACTTACTTCCGTGAAAACCAGCGTAATAGTAAAGGCCCTTCGTCAAAATCTTTCCTCTACCTTAGTCTCTTACAAAGCGTAACCAGAAAGTAGCTTCTATTATACTTAGCTAATTTGGGCTTAACTTAATAAACAACAATTAGTATTTGCAAGTCTTTTGATCATTGTAACGTCATCGATTCGATTGGTTGAAGTAACGGTAGTATTGCATTAGTTAAGTGGTAGATGTATGATTCTAAATTTGACAGACCGTTAGCTGATTTACACTGTAATTTGTATGGCCAATTGCTTGGCCCGTACTCTAGAGTAAAGTACAGTGTACTGTTGACCTACTACACTGCATACAATACTATTCTAACAATCCAAGTTATATATATTGAGGTAAATGGTCCAGATTTCGCATTTGTCATTCAATCTATTATGAAGCCGGTGTAAGTCGTTATTTATTAAATCTTATATTTACGACACAAAACAACGATAGTAAAAGATCTCCTGCTGGCATGGTGTATTAATATAGCTACCATGGGCACGCTATTTCAGGTACCGTTAGGCCCTGGCCATGTCAGTCATTTCGATTATAGCAAAATTGGTGCCCTAATCTTTTTAGGAACAACTAAGGCCAACATTAATATTAAACATACGAATTAAATATCTGTTAAAGTTAAGTTCATTACTTTCTACAAATGTTATTACCTACTTGTAATTCTATAATTTCAAGTCTTTAATCGCTTATTATTTTATTGTTATAAAGCTAGCCGTTCCAACGAAAAAGTTATCGTTAATCTACATACTTACTAAACTGAAGTTTTTTTACGTAATCAGTAATTACAGGTTGTACATTAAAAACTTTATACCTATCCGTAATTTAATGTGCGAATAGTAGGTTAGGAACTAGTGAACACCTACTTTATCCAGTCCATACAAAGTCTTAATACATTGTATTACCATTTCTAAAGAATAAATAGGCCGTAATTACTATACACATTCCAACAATATGATCCGTCATAAATCAGTTGTTGATTATAAATAGGTTTATGTTATATTTCAGCTATAAAGCATGAACTTACCCTTAATTTTCGCTAACAAACTTATTACCAAAACTACTATCAAATGTTAGCTAATTTTCTAAATTGTTATAGATTACGTAAGGATGTAGTCTTTGTCTTTATCGCTGTATTATTAAACGATTAGACATGGTTTTTCGTACGGAAGCTCCATGGTTTTGCCCTTAACATTATAAATAATCCTCAACTTGAAAACCATGGTATTTGGGGTTTGGAGGTTAAAATCGGCCTTTAATACAAATTATATAACTTTTAGAATTAACAGGCCGTTAATCTCGACCTTATCGCTTTCTTTAAAAGGCTCATTGAAAGTTTTAATAATATCTTGTACTTGGAGCTTTAATGCTAAGTTTTCGTTATATTTTTCCCTCCTACTTACCCAAGTAGCATTATAGATGCAACCCGATATATATTTCTCCTTTTTAATGGTTCTCTATTTTGTGTGTCGTCTGCGCCGGCAGCGTTTTATGGAATGATCGATAATAAGTAGAAGAGGTTCATATGAGGTCAGTCGTTTACCTTAAGTGTCTTTATAGTTAGTAGCCCTAATGTAAGGCTTCACTAAAGTGATTCGAAAATATATAGGAGTGTTAATAATTTGATCAATTACTTTGAAATTAGCGATACTTATAGTTTTGTATAGTGTTTTTTATTTCTTCGGCTCCCGATATATAAGGGCTTCAATTTATAATGGCGAAGCACGTATGCCAATTTTTAAAGGACTGTTGCTGGTGTTCAAAAAGTCGTTAATTTGGCGGTCTGCTAATTTATTTCGTAGTTCTTTTAAACCTTTTCCGTAATCTATAGCTAGCTGTTAGGTACTTAATAATAATGGAAATTTACTCATCAGGCGTGGATAATCTTCAAAGACCAAAATTGTTAATACTAGGCCGTTAGGGCCTATAGTATCGTTTAAGCCCTTCACTGCCATCTAAAAGCATTCTTCCGGATTCGTAAAACTTTGATTTTCCACCTTAAGATTATTATACGTTTGGAAAAGTATGACGTGTACCCTTTTAACCTTTTTAATATTTTAGTGATCTTTTATAGCCACCTGTTTATATTGAATACCTATCATTTTAGTATCTTTCTGAAATTTCGCCGCTGTAAAGTTGGTGCTGTCATCGTGGAAAACAACGTTAAATGGGACCAGGTACATGTCAATCCATAGTATCCTTAGTGTTTTTTATATATCCTTTGCTAAAAGGGATTTCTGAAACTTGGCTTCATGGAAGGAGGTTGCGAATATAACGACGTAAAAAGTAGGCTCATTAATCAAATAAAACATATTAATAAAAACCTCGCAATTAAAGTCTTTGTCGTTCTTTAATGTAAACTTGAATTTTCGAGGGGTTTAAACAAACGTTTGGCAGTAGTGATAAAGCTTTTTAATGACTTTAACGGTAAAATATTTTATATCTTTATGCTTTGCGGACTTTAGGGTTTTGTACAGTCTGTTAACGAGTAAGTAGTTAAACCATCAGTGTAATTAGCGTATTTTAGGTTTCGCTAGATTTAATATTATTCTTTTAGTACCTTATAGAAAAAAATATGAATACATCTATTGAAAGTAAAGGGGAAACCTCTGTCCGTTTTTAACCATTTCGTTGACGTTTATGTCAACGTTAACGCTAAGGGTCTTAATATACTTTAAGTAAAGAAAGAAAGTGGTAGGTGACTTAAGGATGTGGAACGTGATTAACTTTATAATAGTTTCAATTACCGTTATCCTTTGTAACGACAGTTGTTCGCTTAGTTCGAAGTTAACTTTAGCTTTACCAGTATTGTAACGATTAATTTTTATAGCTTTAATGCTTTCTTTTCGCAGTGTCACGTATTTCAAATAGTCTCCTGTTGAGTATTCTGCTACCTCTGTATTTGTTTTAATATCTTGAAATATGTGGTTCACATAACGATTACAAAGGTCAAAGGTATATAATGGCTTAGAGGCATAGTTAGGGTAAATGTAAAGATTTTTACAGCCTCAACGATATTAGAAGGCGTGGTCGATTAATTACTAAGCTGCGCCCAAAGTAATATCTTCATATCACTCAATTTACTAATGAGTATTATGGTTGTCAATTAACTCATCGCCTTCAAATTTTGTAATTTAATTTAAGTAATCCTGTTTAAAAGTAGTAGGATACTAGATTTAATACATTACCTTTTTGTCATTTCATTCAGCTCAGAGGTGGCGAGTTAATTAAATGCCGGACTTGTTATAAATCCAACATTTTTTTCCACTATGAAGACGATAGTGTTTACGACTAGTAAGTCAATTTAAATATTGGCCCTATTAGTGTTAACATGGGTATTACTTCTAGTCTGTGGTCGATAGGCTAGACCTTAAGCGTTAAGGGCGCCTGTAGCCGTACTTATGGTTAACATAATTAACTATCGTAAGATTTTTTCCCTTTACATTAAGGAAGTTACCAGCTTAAAGATATATAACAAGCGAGTTTAGTATACGCGTTATTAAAGTTGTAAACGAGGAACGCAACTGGTTAAAAAGGCCTTCTCAAGTGATATATAAGCGTTATAAGGCGTATTCCAACTCTTTAACGCCCGTAACTACTGCCCGTACCTGTTTGCGAAGTGTAACTTCACTAGCGTAAGCTTTATTTATTGTTTTTTAATCATAATATTAACTTGTCAATCATTTGGTTAAGTATATTTTTCGTTATTTACTCCTCATTTTTTTAAGCATTATCGTCGCCCACCTCGTAGTAGCTCAATTTGTATGATATTATGTCCGGTAGACGTCGTGTTCGAAGTAACCCTTAATGCCATTATAGATTTCGCGAAACATAGTTACTCGAGTTAGGAAGGTTAGGTAGTTGTCCTTGGCGAGCTCTATAAGGATTTCGGGAAATAATAAGTAAAAACTAGAAGAGAAAACCTCTATTTACATTTATATATCTAGCAAGAGTATTATCTTTATGTTTAGGAGATTGTAAGGCTTCACTTCATATTTTTTCATATTGTTCTAAATCTTGACGAAGTCCATGGAGAGTTTGTAATTAATGTTGACCATTTTGACAGGTTTTAAGGGCAGATCGCGATAGTTATATCAGTTTTTATTAGTATTTTTTTAACTAAAGTTGTAAAACCTCTGAAGTATGATGTTAGAGGTAATTGCCGATCTCTTAGCCCAAAGGGTAAAGTTATATAGTAGGATTTAAGGTAGAATTGATCTTATAGGCAAATTTTCTGTAGAAATGATCTTAAGGGATTTGGCGATTAAGGGATTGGAATGGAATAAGAGTTTAAAGGTTTTAAAGGATTTGACGATATTATTTGATTGAATAGTGTAAAGCGCTGAAGTTAATACTCCTAGCCGTATTAGCGGCTGTTGTTTTACGTATCTTGCCGTCATTAAGGGCATATTCTGCGCTGTTACGTGTAGGCATTGGACTACTAAGTAGGTTAACGGGTTCCTTATCGTTAATGCATAAAATGGCTTAACTTAGCTGGAGATAAAGGGGAGGTCTCTTGGATCGCGTGTAAAATCATTAAGGTTCTTTAATATGCTTTCTCTTAAGGTGTGAATATTAAGGATATTCCTTAAGTTAGGCTAGGTCGAAAAATTCTTATGTCAGCTTTATAGTACCCTATATTAGTATATAGATCCCTTGTTATTTAAGTTCCGATTTAAGATTTAATCCGACACATTTTTGGGTTATAGTTTATATATCGATAATACAGTTATCTCAAAGATTACAAAAGTTGCGAAAGGCGTATCTAGGGTCGTTAATATTACTATGTTTAATGATATAGTAGCCAATAAAGTTGGTTAAATGTTCTTCAGTTAAGGTTTTCTCAACGTCTTATATCCAAATATTATAGTATGAGGAACTTAATGATATTTGTGCGTAGAAGCTTGGTATTTCAGCGTAAAGTCGCGTAGGAACTTGGCGACTTGGAGTTAGGTCGCATGACGTGACTTTTTCAGTACGAGTTGACGATTTTTAGTGTTTTCGCTTAAAATAGCGATCTTAGCGATTAAGTTGGTATAAGGAAGGTGAAAAAAGTGAATCAGGAGTAAAATTTTAGTGTAAAAGGTAAGGTCGAAGGTTGTTTGTTATTATAAATAGAGATTGAAGGTTCTTCATTATTGTGGCCATAAGATTCAGTCGTTTTTCTTGCAATAGTAGTACCCATATTTAATGATCACACTAAATACCCGTGAGTATATAGAAGGTGTCAGAGGATTTATGTTATCAAAAAGATAGCAAAAGTGCTGGGTGAACAATATCGCAACCGTGCAAGTAATGATCAAAAGCCGTGAGGCTATTCAGATGTGTAAACTGAGTACTTAGATTAATAACTGAAGAGCTATAAAGGAAATACTATCTATATGGTGATGACCGTGTCCTTATATATCCATGCCTTCATACCATCTTCAGTACTGGATCATTTGGATCGCTTTGCTATTCTAGTGATCCATTAGATAACCCTAACCCTAGGTTGCTTACGTAAGAGATGTTCACTGCTGATGTGTTTGTTATGACCCAACATCTGCAGGGCGCACCAGCGGCGGCCCCGCAGCAGATAACGAAGGAAATCGGTTGGACACAGCCTCTCGGCAGGCACCAGGGATCCACAACAGACACACCGTACACAAGGGTTAGGGTCAGCATGGTGTGAGACTCGATGGACTCGGTATCGAGCCAGTCGAGCTGCACACCGGGACTCGATGGACTCGACGTCGAGCCAGTCGAGCCTACACTGAAGACGTATGAAGGCGCGGATATATAAGGACACTTTCATTACCAAGATAGATAGTATTTCCTTCATAGCTCTTCAGTTGTCAATCTAAGTATTCAGTCTACCCTGAATAGCCTCACGGCTTCTGATCATCACTCGCACGAATACAGTCTTGATATTGCACCTTTTGTTACCTCTGCTACCTTACTGCTAACATAAACCCTCTGAACACCTTCTACATACTCACGGGTATTTAGTGTGATCATTACAGTGTTGGATATCAAGCTCTTAATGGCGCAGCCGACTGCTGGCCTGTTTCATGACCTGCAGTTGGTCCTTAGGTCATAACACCGTAATAGTATTAACTTGACTGTTTATCAACTTGCCGAATTTTAAAATTTTTAACAGTCAATCTTAACGTCTTTTAAAAAAATACGTAAAGATTTCTTAGTGTTCTTAATAGAAATACCGTTGTTACCTCTGATTTGCCGTAAAAACTAACGCAGCCCAAAGTTTTTCTTTATGTACTGCCATAGAGACTGTCAAAGTAGTAAAAGCCCTTCATAAGAATCTTTCCTTTACTCTAATGATAACTAAAAGCGTAATAACTAGAAAGTAGCTTTTTTTTTTACTTGGCTAATTTCTGCTTTACCTTATAAGCACTGATTAGTGTTGGTAGGGCTTTAGTAGTTGCAACGTTGTCGATTCGATTGATCGAAGTAATAGCAGTTTTATAGTAGACAAGTGGTGGATGTATTATTATAGGTTTGGCAGATCGCTAGCCAGTCTGCACAGTAATTGGTAAGGTTAATTGCTTGGCATGTTCTCTAGTGTGAAGTGGTTGCATACTGTATATGCTTTGCAGCCAATACAGTAAGCCTACATAAAACAATATACAGAACTTGCAGTTAGTATAGTCAACTTTACTATGGGTAAAGTTGACCTACTGAACTGCAAATATTACTTTTCCAACAGTTTATGATAATAAAAGGTAATTATCTAACATATTTTAACTATTAAAGGGTTTGAAATAAATTATGACATTTATTTTTAAACCTTATAAACTTTATGCTAAATCATGGAGATTAATAAAGAGAATAGTAAAATTTCGTTGTGGTGTTTTATGTAAATTTTAATTGTAAAGATTATTAAACCACTAGTCTCAAGGTTATTTATCCCCCTTCGAAATAGGATAGAGATAACAGTTAAGTGTAACTTATTCCTTATCCTCAACTTATAGTACCTTTATTATTTGGTTTTCCGAAACTTTTACTAGATTGGTATCCTCTTATATATAAAGGTATTATTCGAAGATTTTCTAAAATTTTAATATTAACATTTTATGCACTGCGTTAATATAGGCGCTTTATATTATGCAAATTATTAGTATATATTTTTGAGTTTTAATACCGAATAAATTAGGTATTGACTGTAACAATTCGATTTACAATTTAAACTCTATCGGAGTAGTTTTTAATAGTTTATAAAAAGACCTTTTCATTAAGTTAACCACTAAGTCTATTAGTTAATTACTTGTTTTCAGATTAATAAGCATTTGTGTTGAAACAATATTGAATGCTATTTTTAGCAGGTTAATTGCAGTACAGTAGGTCAACTTTATTTACAGTAGAGTTGACTATACTGATTCCAAGTTTATAGTATTATTTTATGTAGGCCTACTTAATTCGCTGCAAATTATTTATAATATGAGCTTACTTCACACTAAAGTATGGGCCAAGCAATTGAACATAGAAATTACGACGCAGACCAGTTAGCGGTTTTCCAAACCTAAAACAACGCATCTACCAACTACCTACTGTAATACTACTGTTACTTCGACCAATCGAATCGACAACATTGTAATATTTAAAGCCCTAGCATTAATTTAGTTTAATTTTATAAAACTAAATGAAGAAGTTATTATTTATATTGCGGAACAATTTAGCTCGAACTCTGCTCCTCTTTTTGACATAAACGAATCATCTTTTAATTCCACAAATAACTTAACATTTACTTCATAACATTTTAAGGTTCCTTTTATAGGTTATACCAATAATAAAGAAATTGTTTTGGTGCTATCAATTTAAATTAAAACTTGTAATACACCGTTTCAATTCATTTGAAAATAAGCTAAATCCTCATATTAAGCTATATTTCCTAACTTTGTTATTTTTTTTTAAAAAAAATACTAATTTTTCAGTCGGATTGTATAATTATAAAACATATATCTTAGTAACGTTCATAATTATATATAAGACGACTGAATACTAAGAGGTAAATATAAACGAGTAAACTGTAGGTAGGTTTATATACTCGACTAATACCTAAAGAGTTTACCTAGGTTATACTATTATAAAAAAGAATTTTTACTTTATAACTTATAAGATTAGCGTTTATTTTGTATATAGTAAATAGGATATCAAACTTTCTCTCGCGGAGTAAAATGATATCTATCGATATAAGTATATGAACCTTACGAGATTTTAGCTAACTGTTAGTAAAGAGGGCGTTAATATCGAGCTTATTTACAACCTAGGCTTTTACCATTTTATGTAATAGTTTCAACTAGTAGCCAATATTATAACCAAAATCTTAAAAGGTGTATTTGGCCTTCGTTTTTAACTGAATTTGGAGTCTTATAACGCTTATAATTGTCTCGCGTTTTTTATTAATACTTTAAACGTAGTAAAGTTTAAAAAGTGATTTTTGAGGAAGTGGAATTTTACTAGATTTTTGCTTACACGTATTTTAAGGCACATGGTAATATTTTCGCTTTTATCTGTAATATCCTTACAACTGCGTACTGAAATCTACAAGTATATATATTTACCTTTTAATAAAGTAGTTCCGTTAGTAACAATACAAGTTATAATAACTTTCAACTTTTTACGGTTATAAATAACTTTATTTAAGGTAGATTCGTTAAATATATGTAAATACCTACATATAGTATGAGTACTAACAGTAATGCGAATCAAATTGTTTTTGAGACAAGTAAAGAATTAATTAAGCGAGTCGAAAAACTCGTAACAATAGCCACAAATCTTCTTACTTAGATTTAGTATGTCGATTACAGTACCTACGATTCCCTTTTCCGACTACATGTTATAACTTAAGGACCAACTGCAGGTCATGGAATAGGCCAGCAGTCCACTGCGCTATTAGAAGCCTGATGTCCAACACATCAAGCCAGGGATCTCTCTTATGTAAGGACCTAGGGTTAGGGTTGGGACCGCAAGAACCGAAGAGCGGTCCAGTCGATACTACATTAGACCGCAGGAAGCGACCAGCGACTTCAGTGGTCCAGTACTGAAGATGTTATGAAGGCCATAGGATATAAGGACACGGTCATCACCACATAGATAGTATTTCCTTCATAGCTGTTCAGTTGTAAATCTAAGTATTCAGTCTATACATCTGAATAGCCTCACAGCTTTTAATCATTACTTGCACAGTTGCGATATTGTTCACTTAGCACCTGGCTTTTGATTATTACTTGCACGGTTACGATATTGTTCACTCAGCACCTCTGCTACCTTCTTAATAACATAAACCCTCTGATACCTTCACTCACGGGTATTTAGTTTGATCATTATACTACGTAGAGGAGAAGGGCAAAGTGGCTTTTAAAGACTGTAAGGTTTGATTATCGTTAATGTTTAAATAGACATTATAAACGCGGCGATGGCAGTTACAGTTAAGACGGCGTTTACGACTGTCTCAGTGGCATTCACAACTACCTCTATGGAGTTTATGACTTCTTCAGCGACGTTTAAAACTGATTTAATATTTGTAATCTTAGTTTTGTGACCGTTTATCTCGTTTGCGTTAACAAAAACGATTTTCACAGTATTGGTAATATTATTTAGGGTTTTGGTAATGGTCATATAAGTGACCATACCCTCGACTTTAATCTTCGTAACGATTATTGGAATAACGTTTTTTGTATCTTTAATGAGTATTTTCGAGGTTACGGCGAAAATCGTAACGTTTTTTAATATTGCCCTTTAAAGTAGGCTGATGATAAAGAAATTTAAATTTTACTGCCGCAAGTAACGCAATTCTCACCTCCTGAATATTAGCTATATATTTACGTATTCATCATTTTTGACAAAGAAAAGTTAGGTATTATGAAGTGGTTATATCTAGTAAAAACTAAATATTAACTATAACTCCCCGATAATTTTTATTATACCTATTTAAAGTACCCATAGCTTCAACGTATCTTATCTTTATTTCAATGTATTTTTAAACCGTATTCGTCGTTTAATAAATTACGAAGATTAAAGGTATATTTCCGATACTTGATAGTAGCTCGCTCAACGTCTATAGTGAATCTGTTCACGAGGGTATTTATGATTTTCGCGAGGCCGCGGGAGCATTTCTTACGACGGTTAAATAAAATTCGCTTTAAGTTTTAATAAGAAACGGCTGATCTTTAAAGTAGGGTTAAGAACGTTTTAACTAATTAGCTTTCGATATTAAAGTTAACGTTAATAAATATGTCTAACCGTTGCTAAAAAGTTCTGACGTCTGTAAAAACAATGTCTTTGCCTACAGTTACAATGTCGAAATCTAGAAGATCAAGATATTCTGAGTTAAAAACTCTCACTTCTTGTGTTTTTAAGCGCTTTCTTCCCACCGAGTATTGAGAGAAAGTCTGTAAAGCTTCGTGTCTGTTAGCTTCTTCATGTTCTCGAAGCTATCATTTGTTTGATAGCTCTAGGGGTAGGGATCAATGGTACAATAGAGCAACGAATGTGGTGGTTGTATTGATGGAAAGTTAATGGTATTGATGGTGGTATTAATACGTAAAAAAAGAAGTATAAATTTGGCCTATAGGGACAAACAAACAAAAAAAAACTAAGTTTGTACAATTGAGCGCAGACCACTACTTGAAGAGATCCTCATTCAATTGAATTAACCCCCCAAACTAGTACAACAAATGTAGGCCAACAAAAAAACAACAATGTCTTTATTGTATAAATTAGCTCCTTCCCCCTTTTTTTCTGTATTCAAACTAGCTTCGAAAAGTTCCGAATTTGAAGGGGCTTTTTTGGTATTGTATATATAGTATAACGGTGTGACAGTGGCTGGTACAATGGTAGTATAGCAGCGGTGCGGCAGTGGTGCGGCCGCGGGATACAGCGGCAGTTGGTGGTTTTGTTACTAAGGGTTGAAAGCGACTGGTGCGTTAACAAGACAGATGGTATACTGATATGGCGCTAGTGCAACGGAGGCGCGGCAGCTTATGCGGAAAATTGGCGGCAGCGCAGCGGCTTATACGGTGGTGGGGGCGGCGCGATGGCTTATGACGAAGGCGGCTTATAGTGCGGCGGCTTATCCAATGGCGGTGCGGCGGCTTATGGCGAGGGCGACTTATAATGTAGCGGCTTATGTGGTAGCGACGTGGTGGCTTATAGCGAGGGCGGCTTATGGCATTCGAATTCACAATGGTCGGCAACCAGCTCGCGGTTTTGATAGCTATTTTCACGAGGACGATTAATGTCTTCACAAGAACAACATTCCTTTTTACGAGGACAACGTTCCTCCTTACGAAGATAGGAGCTTGGACGTGAAGACCAAGGCGATAGACGTAAAGATTAGGGTTATGGAGAATTTCGTCGTATGTTAATTAGGTTGATTGTAGCCTCTTTAGCTCCTTTTATTTTAATATAATTTTCTATCCGATTCCTTACTTGATGAATTTTGTTATACAAACTATTAAGGAGTTTATTTACCGTTGTAAAACGCTAATTGATTTGTTAATTGATAGTTTCGCGAAGGTAAAAAGTAACAGGCTCGCTGTTGTCGCTGCTATTATCATTATCGCTATTTCCGCTGCATAAATAAGTATCGTTTTTAGTAAGATCACGTATAAACCTTTCATACATTTTATATATTGGAGTGTGAAAGCGAGCTAGAGCTGGTAGGGAAAAAAGAAGTAAAACTCGAGATAGCTACTACGTTTTAGGAAATTATGGACTGATAAATAAGGTTTATTAAACTTGAATTCGTCGTAACAGTGTATAAAGAAGTATTTGGTCTGCTAATAACGCTTGTAATTATGCACAAGTTATAAAAAATAATTAAAGAATAGGCAAGGTAATATAAAATGGGTAGACCGATGAAGGAAAAAGCAGGCTAACTGGGAAAAGTGTAGACCGACAAAAAAAGACGAAAAATCCTATGACTTAGGGAATTAATGATGTTTTTATAGCCTTACGTTCCGTAGACTATGACGGCAACAAAGCCTGGTGGCAATTAAATCTTGGTGGTAATTAAGCCTAGTTTAACTTGATTAGTTATATTTACAGCTACCATTTGTTGAATATTACTGGTAGTAGTGTGATTTGCAGTGTATAGAAAGATGAAGAAGATAAGTTTAGGTCGAGCTGCAGACTTTATAGCAAGTATGTATGTACAATAACAATAGATAATAAACAAGGCAGATAGGGTTTAGTACTACACCTAGGTCCAATAAATGCATGTTACAGCGTGGCAAGTTACCGTATACTTCACAAAAATGCAGCTGGTAGCGTATCTATTTACTAACTATAAAGTTATATGATAATATCCATATACGAAGCATAAATATACAGTTCATGGAGCGGTTTAGTAATTAGCTGATAGTGTTTTCTTGTATCACTTAAGTAGCAAATACCTCTATATTTACCTTGAAAATCAAGTACCTAACCCGTTACATAACTTTAACCTTGGACATCGTTGTATGGACCATACTTCTCAAGGTATTATACCAAACACATGGGCAGCAAGGTACTTAATAGGAGGCTACGTGTAATACCAGGCATTGTAAAGTGAAAACACTATTATTACAGAAATTTTTCGTTAAGATATTGGTAAAAATAAAGTTAATTTCGGCTTTAGCGAATAATTAAAGATATTGGAATCGATGATTGTTGAAATTGGTCTTAAGCCAATGAACTTTTATATATTGAAATTATTCACCTCGTTTCTTCTTCATTTAGAAGACATGAAGCTATTTGATATTAGCGTTAACATCGATATTAATGAATTGGTTATAAATAGCTCAAGGTTTCTTTTCGCCTTTAAGTAAAAAGATCTTTAGTTTTATTATTAAGGATTAAAAGCAACAGTAATGGACCTTATAAAGTGAAAAATATATTGATTATACTAGCGTATTAATTATCTAGCCCTCGATAAGTAATATGAAGCTTTACGTATAGTTGGCATAAAAATTTGGAGTATTTGGTTTTAACAAACCATTGAAAAGTTTTGCTACTATTACTAAACGAATACTTAAGCCCCACGAAAATTTAGATTTATATTGAAAAATAATAAGAATTTTAATTTCAAGTTTTTCCTCAAGGTTTTTCATTTGGATGATAAACCCGTTTTTTACATTATAGACTTTATAATCTTTTTTACAGAGTTAAGATTCTTAAAGCCTTATCGGTGAAAAACACAGGGAAAACATTAAAAATGTTGTAAAGTAATATGTATTTATCTTCGACCTTACATCAACTTTCTTGGCATGAGTGCACGGACCACCTTGTTCAGGAAGGTAGGGGGCCTACACCGTAAACCCTAACAGTGCCCACTTCCGAAGAAAAAAAAAATTCAGGTCCAGCCGCTCTCAACACCATCACTTCACATGCGTCCTATTCCACCACAACATCACTAATCGGCTCTATCACCACTTGAATCTTTTCTCGCGACCCCTTTTTGGCTATGAAGATCGTCGTCGGCCCGGCGCACCGCCCGCGCAGCGGTGCATCCAGAGAACAGCCCTCACAACCAGCGATTCCGTCCCTCGCTACTTGTGCCAACGTGGCCCTTCAGACTTGGACTTGCACTGCAATGCAAGTTTGATTCCTTTTGCGCTTTAAGGTCTAGAAGAGACCTTTATTATAAGCGCTCGCATTTGACGGCTTTATTTATTTATTTATTTATTTATCTTTAAGCTGTCGCCACCCAGACCGGCGTCCTGCCAGCTCAGCGGGGCCTTTAGACTTGAACTTGTACTGTAACTGCAATGAAAGTTTGATTCCTTTTGTGCTTTAATGTCTTAAAGAAAGACCTTTATTATAAGCGCTCGCACTTGACTGCTTTATTTATTTATTTATCTTTGAGCCATCGCCACCCACACCGGCGCCCCACGCGCTCAACGAGGCCTTCGACTGTACTTTGGATACCTTTGGCTGTCCACAAAAGACTTTTCACGGCACACCACTCGCTTCATGGTGTACCCCTTTTATGATTCTTTTACACTTCTTGGGCTTGCAGTCCGTGGTAAAAAGGTAGCTCGGGCTGTAAAGTATACCTTTTCCCCGAGTTTTGGAGCATGTCTCCCTCATCGCCACTGATTTTCAACCAAGATATATGTGTTTTACAGGTCCTTCACTCTTTTAGGACCGCCGTCAGATCCTCGATGCGAGTAGGCGTCGAGCGGGAACTGAAATAGCCGTGTAGCACGGCCTAGCTAAGGCTGCAGTTTTCACGCCTATATATTACGGGTCTTTAAACTGTGGGGTTACCTTAAGGCCTTGATTTGAAAGCTGGCTTAAGGTTCGATTTCTGGCTTTTTTTTTGTCTTTGTGCTTTTCCGTTCTTTAAATAAAGGTCATAAAGTTGGACTTTTCTTCACAAATATATTTAGTTGAAATTCTTATTCGATATACGTAGTGGTGCCTGCCTTCTTTTACGTGGCACGTGGACAAACTCATACAAACATGGTCCATATTTGTGACATCACTGAGTTTGTAACACGCATTAAGGACCAATACGATTAATTATAAGACCCCAACGGCATTCAATACATACGTACAACACATTGCCCGAAAATTGGCCACAGGTGCACAGGATTAGGTTTCAACCTTATGTATTTGTTTAGTTAAGGACATAGCTTTCAATGGTTTATTCCATAGAGTGTACGGTACAATTTGGAAGTAGGAATTTTCGAATAGGGTGGTTGTTGTGGGTAGGAACACTTGAGTTGCGAGCCTTTCCGCTGGTATATATATTTATTTCGCATTAGCGAGGGTCACATTATACTAGCTATGTAGTAGCCACTGCCCTGTGATAGTAAATCCAAAAAAAGTAATACCTATTATGGTTTACTAAACGTCATCGTTTACGATGTTAATACTAACTTTGCCACGGCGATGTTTTGAGAATTTGGTAAAATAATAAGAATTTAGTATAAATAAGTACCTATTATGGTTTATTAGAGTATTGTAAGGGTTGAAAGAGTATGCCTACTATTTTGTAAAGCGTATAACATCATTATGTTAGAGATTGAAAGTTTTACGAATTAAAAGGCACGGTTTCAAATAGCGATGAAAGGTTTAAACTATATTGTAGGTTTAAACGGCTTGGTATTAACGTTTTTAGTTTTAGAGCATATTCTTTTTTAACGAGTGAATTTGTATTATTACTAAATACCCACAAAATGGTTGTGGAACACGATAAAGCTTTCAAATAATTACTAAAGTAATTGGTACTGCGTTGAGTTAACGATACCCATAACATTAGAAACAGCCTTACAATGATTAATTTATTATTTTTATCGTTGGCAAAGACAATTTTCTTGTTGCGAGAGTTAGGTTAATGGGATAGTTTATGTAAGATTTGAATTATTGTTTACTTTGAAGTAGTTGTTGAAACTGTTAATGGTTTTATAAAGTTTTATATAACTGAAGCTAAACTTTATACTAGAGCAATTGATGGAGATGACGATAATAATGATGAAGATTTTGAAGTTACGTGAATTAGTTAATATAGCCCTTTACTTTTTGTAATTAGTAACTGAATGAAACATTGATAGAGTATATAACTACCAAAGAGGGGGAATATAAAGGATATAGAATACATATCTAGCTAGATTGATAATATTATTTAGGTTGATATAAATGAGAAAGATAACTAAACATTAGCTAATGAGCTTTGCGTAAAAGGAATTGTGAAAAAATATATAGGATTTTTAAAGAGACTGATAATATTGACATTAATTTTTATTTATTGTTGAAATTGTATAATTGGTTTCTCAATGCAACTTTAACCTTGAAAATCCAAATACTACGATCTTTAGGTCAAGAATTTCATATGACTTGAAAAGTAAAATTATGAGAAATCGGTACCAAAATCGATGTTGAATTGTTAAAAGATATAGCAATAAAAACAGAAATTAAGTTTCTACATAATCGTTAGGAATTAAAAAAACAGTTAACGTTCATTGGTTCTTTTAATAAAAAGGTTATTCAATAAACTAGAAAATATAATTTTAATCGCAATAATATTACTTAAATGTATACATCATTAGAAACTAATGAATCAAAGATCGTTTTATTCAAATTATAATAAAAACTTCATAATAAGCACTTCATAGACACCATTATACGATACATCAAGTTATTATATGAATGATCTGAAGTAAGCGTTTATTGTTATTTACATATTGATTGCATTTGAAGTCAACGTTAGGTATAAAAAATTTCATTCACGAACCATGTTTCATAATTATATAAAATATTTTGTTTTTGGTTTAATGTGAATAGAGATTGACAATTTTTTCTCTCTCGAAATCAGTAGCTTTTTAATATTAGAATAATATACGATTTGAAAGTTAAAGTTATGGAATTATAAGTCGGTTACGACTTTAGCGAAAGGCAAATATTAAACCCTGAACAAATTGTTAATTCATAAATATAGTGTGAACGCTATTTTTATTTATATTAACATTCGTTCAAAAGTTTGAAGAGTTATTGGCTATGATTTATAGAGATAATATAGGTAAGGTTTACAGTTTTTTGGAGCAATATATTCTTCGCAGTTATATCGAAACTTTATATCAATTGGATGGTTTTTACGATTTTTCGATTATAGCATAAGTTTTAAACCCAACAAATCAGAATTACAATCGATTAAATAAGAAGAAAAATTAGCAGATGAAGAATTTAGATTATAGGACTAATATAGTTTCGATGTACTTGTCGAAGGCTTAGTTAATCGTTTTTATAAATAGCTCCTTTATAAATAACAACAACTTATCGTTACAGATCGGATTTTTTATAACGATCGTCAATAATGACAGATTATAAGAAGATTAGTTCAGAATTACTAGAAACCTAATTTACTGGACCCTTGTCAAGTGCAACAAGATTACTCGAAGTATGCTGGCTTCGGAAGTCTACGGCATGATAGCCGGCTTAAATCCTGTTCGAATGCCTCTCAAAGCTAGGGACAACCAGCGAAAAACGCCTCATAACGTGATAGTACTCCTCAAAACCTACGAAGGCAAGGAAATCGAGGAATTCGGGTGGATTACCGGTAAAAATAATCCGGTTGATGTTATAACAAAGTCGACGTTAACTAAAGCCTTGGAAAAGTTTGTGGATAGTAATTAGTTGACCATATGTGTTGAGAGCTACGTTAAAAGGTCATCTGATAAGGTTAAGTTACGTGCCGGCGAGTAGGGAGGAAAATAGGGGTATTTTGGTAAACTGGAAAACTGTTAGGGAATTGGAGCCAGCAACTCAATTGACTGGTATGGTTAAGGTGGAGGTCTGTATAAGTTTGTGGCCAAAGACTTATGTATAGGAGTTGATGAAGTCGGAATTCGGAACCGTAGGGTAAAAGGAGGTAAGTAGGGTTAGTTTAATTGCGGAATTGACAGTGGTCTAGTTAGTTTATGAGCAGGTAAATCGGTGGCTACCAAAAGTAATTGGTTAACTATATTGGCATACGCGTACAAAACCAAAAGCCGCTAGTGTTGGAATAGTAGTAATTACAGTATAATTAGTCAATGTAAATTGACTGTGCTGACTGCAAGTTAAGTGTATTGTTTTGTGGGTTTGTTGTAAATGTAAGTACAGTATGTGCCCACTTTACACTAGGGTACGGGCCAAGCAATTGGCCATATAAATTAGTGTGTAGCGCGGCTAGTGGTCTGCCAAACCTAGATCAATACATGCACTACCTTCCACTAAATACTACTGTTACTTTGGCCGATCCGAATCAACAACGTTGCAACATCTAAAGGCCTATGAAACAAGGCCTATCAACAATAAAGATATTTCGATAGTGAGACGATATCGTCGTTGCTTTGAAGTGTCTGTGAACAGCAATATCCTTAATTTTTTCCCCCTTTTATTGTCTGTAAATAGCAGTATAGAAGTCGGTGCACTTTGTGAAAATCTTCCCCTTCGTGTATTTGTAAAGCGTAACCAAAAAGTAGCCTTTTCTTTTACTTAGCTTAGTTGTGTTCAAGTTATAAGGCACTGATTTGTGTTGGTAGGCCTTTATCGTTGTAACGAAGTTGATTCGAATCGTGGTCGAAGTAGCTGGTGCATTGTATTGGAGGTAGTGATGTGGTTACTTCTAAGTTTGTCAGATCGCTGGCCGATCTGCACACTAATCTGTATGGGCAACTGCTTGGCCTGTACCCTAGTTTGAATTGGGCACTCCCTGCAATTAACTGCTGTTCCAACAACCACTTTCAATGCATTACACCAGTTACTTTGACCACGATTCGTATCGACTACGTTGCAACGATAAAGGCCTGCCAATAATACATTTATATTTTCATTCCGGTTTCAATCCCTATTGAAAGTACTTCTCAATCTAGGAAAACCTGGTCATCCATCGCTTTAATTAAACCTGGTAATATAATAACTTCACATATTTAATGACTCTTGTAATTTACTTTTTGTACTCCTTATACATTGTAAAAAAGTTTTCCCGCCTAAGGTGTTAGACTTCAGGCTCTCAGTAGCTCAGCTGCCCCACTGGCTTGTTTCCTGACCCAACCGCTGTCTGGGTCATAATAAGTTGAGAGTCTTCCATCAATTAATTCCCTCTTCACTCAACGCTATACTATTGTTACTTCAACCAAAGAAATCGAATCAACATCATAGCTACAACTGAATACCTACCAACACATAAACCTAATACGAATATAGGATTAAACTTGTATTTTCGCCTTATTCGAAAGGTTAATTACACAAATTGGCTTAGTACCCTGATTGAGCCAATGCTATAGTGTTTCAACACGACCGATCAACTCAGACGTTGCACCTGTTCCACGATTACGATTCGAAATTACTAGACCTGACTTGACTCGACGGCTCAATCACAAGGTTTTCCTTTCCTTGCTTTGCCGCGGATGGCTTTCGGCCGCATTTTGTCAGGCGCGCGCCCAGTCGTATACGGCGCGTATGTTTGCGCCGCGTTCCGTATTAAACCTAATCGGGAATCACGCTCACCGGACTTGCCGGCCTCTCGTGACATTTGTTGACTTGTTGTGTGCAGTCACTGCGGCTTCCACAAACTCCGCGCTACTCTACAAGGTTTGCTTGCACATCCGGTCAGTCAGGAAGGTCGCAGTACTACTTATAGTATAGACTAGAACAAGCCGCAGGTTACGAGCGGCGAACGATCTAAAGCACCGAGAAGCGAGGGACCCTGGTTCAGAGTATTCTGTGGGTTGGAAGGGCTATTGTTTGGTGGATATGTGGAGAGGAAATTTGAATGGTAACCCCGAATATGGAAACCAGTGAGTGAGTACTTGGAACAATGGTGAAATTAGAGATTTCTCTTGGGCCCACGTTTGGCCCCCCGTTTCAGGGAGCATGTAAATCATGAGTACACTGTGTATCTAAATAATGGAAAGAAAGGGGGAAACAGTGTAGATTTCCCCGACCGGGTGGCTCTTTCGTTTTGATTGGTAGGTATAAACTATATCTGTAGCTGTGTTCATGGACTTATGGTTTTCTTCAAAGTTAGAACCAAATACCATGTCCTTGATTCACACAGGGGCAAATTGAAAGGCGTTGAACTACCGTAAGCTTTAAACTGCAGCGGAGGACAGGGACTGGGGAAGATCACAGTTACACGTTTACAAGAAAGTGTCGCCGCGCCATTCAAAACGTTAAATTGTTTGATCCATCAAACGACTTACTCATAGATGAGGCTGCCATACACCTTATGTGCACAATGTACGCAGTTAATGCAGACAAACTATAACGAGTGTAAAATAATTTTTACAGTATGTCAGGTTTTGACCTGGTTTTCTACGTGAAATTGCCTAATATCCTTTACCAACCGCGCTTTTCCAATTTTAACCTTTACAAACAATTTCTTGTAAAATGATGTTGTTCTAATTTGTATTGCATAATGAACCTATTTATCAATAAATGATATCAGAAGTTCAATTTCGTAAACAACTGAGAGACTCCATTTCTTGAGTTTATTCATTAAAATAAGAATCCTTACATTATCATGATTTGCAAGACTCACATAATACTCATGATCATTCCCTTGTTTGATTTGCATTAGTTCCGAAGTATCACATATTTCAACAATTACTTGCTCTTCTCGAGTCTCACAAGAATTGTCTGGGTTTCAAACCATTATACAATCGCTATGCAGCTTTACACGCTTTTACTCCTTCTTGTTGAAATCAACCTTTCCCAAACACTCCAGGAGATCTCCCTTCGTGGCACCGAAAACTTCCTATCGAAATCCCCCCTGTCCCCCCGATGGCCCGCATGGTGGAAAAACAAGGGAACGCTCAGCATCAAACTGCCGGACGAAGGCCACCTCGTCCAAAGAGCCTCCCCCGGCCCGCGGTCTAGAATTGTCGTGACAACCTACATGGATTATGCGAGCGACGTAGTAGAACTCGTCGAGATCAAAAAACATCCCTATCGCCCACCGTGGTTTGCCCAAGACGACGATGACAAAGACCACAACGACGACGATGACGGCTCCCCACGGCCGACGATGGACATCCACCTCGAAGACGAAGACGTCGGAAGAGAAGGCGAGGGCGGCATCCAGGGGCGGTCGGTGATCGTACAGGCTCCAAACGACGATGGTGAAGGCGGCCAAGGGCGGTCGACGAATCTCGACCTCCAAGATGACCTTAAAGACGACGAAAGTAAAGGCGAGGACGACTACCAAGAGAAGAACACGAAGCCTGTTGTCTACAAGGTCGGCTACGTTACCGTAGAAATGGGATGGGAATATCGCAAGCTAAAAGCGACGTACAAAACGCGCATTGCGTTCTCTGTTCGAACAGGCCATATGAAATTGCGAGGAAATCTTACTATTACCGATTTTCGATATTCCTTCAACATAGTGCGAAGCAAAGCCCAAGGAGATAAGCTAGATTTTAAGAGGGTGCATGTAAAGTATGCGTTGAAACAACCATAAAAACGCAAACTAGTTAGCAAACTTGATGGTTAGTTACTTGAAGTCTGGTAGTTTCGAGGTACATATATATCGATTCAAGATACAAATGCGTCAATTTTGATAGTGAGCGACTAATATTTTTTCATTTTCATTTTTTATTTGTTTGGCGCTTATGCAAAGCATGGGATGTGAAGCGGGCTATGGAGATTTTTTGAAATATGCCTGGGCAATAAACACGGGAGTCGTAGCAATAACATCATGTGGCTAGTTAGTCGGTAAGTAAATGCTCAGATGATTGATTGCACATGGAACTTGTTGGTTCATATGGCTTGTGCTATCAAAAAATTGAATATAAGGGTGGACAAGTAACGAAACTCTGGATATTATCATATATCTCTATAGTAAGTAAGCGGCCACGCTGCAAGTTGCACCCTTGCAGAGTGCACGGTAACGTGCCACTTTGCAAAGTGCACTCTTAGAGTGTATAATAGCGTGCCAATGCCCAGAAGGGGCATTGGCAGAGTGTACGGTAGAGTGCCACTGTCCAGAAGGGGCATTGGCAAAGTGCACGGTAAAGTGCTACTGCCCAAAAGGGAGATTGGCAAAGTGTATAGTAAAGTGACACTACCCGGGCGAAAGCTTATAAGCTTTTACCTAAAGCGTATACCTTCCGGATACCTCTTTTCTCTTCTATCTTACAATCTACTTTAATATATATTACCAATCCTTATGATTACTTTTTTACTGTTACTTCTACGTTAACGTATCAAACCTTACCGATATTAATTAATAGCTGATTTAGTTGATTACAAATAGCTTAACAACAAAAACCAAACCAAAGTTAAATACCTGTAGCGGGATACTATAATAGTTCTAACAATTTGTACTTTAATACTACGATGTATAAAAACAATACGGAAGTGTAAAAATACGTAAAAACACCTTTAAAGCTCGAAGTATAAAATGATAATAAGATTCGGAGTAAATTTAAAAATAATAAATTTAATACGATATTATTAATTCGGTTGGTTCCCCATCTATTAAAAATCTCATTACGTTATCCGTTCATTCGCTTCAGTAATGTTAACATACTCGAGCACTTTTTAAAAAGCGTTTTATAATGTATTATGCCACGTAAACGAAAACTAATAAATTTCAAACCCCTTTGATAGGCCCTATCTCATCTAAATATAATACCTGTTGGTAGGACTTTAGACGTTGCAACGTTGTCGATTCGATTGGTTGAAGTAACAGTAGTATTGCATAGTTCGATGGTAGATGTATTGTTCTGGGTTTGGTAGACTGCTAGCTGGTTTTTGCACTATAGTTTGTATGGCCAATTGCTTGGCCTATACCCAAGTATGAAGTGTAGCTTACTGTACTCGACTTACATCCAATACAGTAAGCCTATATAAAACAATACACTTAATTTAAAGTTAGTATAGTTAATCTTACTGTAAGTAAATTTGATATATTATACTATATGTAGTATTATTTTAACACTAGCGGTTTTTTAGTTTATACTTATACGCTAGTATAGTTGACCAATCTTTTTCGGTAAGTGTTGAATTATAACCTTGTTAATAAGTTAGACCCCTGTCAATTTCGATTGGCCTCCGTATTAAAATGCACCTATTTGTATCCAAATTAACCCTAATTGCCGTTAATTGCCTTACGGTCCTGAGGTCCGACTTTATCGACTCCCATTAAAAGTTCTTCTGCCATAGACCTTTACAAATCTTTACTTTAGCCGTGCTAATTAAACAAGTCTCCATCGTTAGTTCCTCTACTTTCCTAGTAATTTTCCAGTTTGATAGTATATCATTAACCGCCACTATTTGACTCGGACTTACCGGGCAGTTTATTAACGTAATCTTTAATGCATATAATTAGCATATTACTGTCTACAAACCTCTTTAGGGCCTTGTTCGGTGACGTCTTTGTTATAACATTGGCAGGATTATCTTTACCGTTAATTTATCGGAACTTTTTACTTTCCCTTCTTTCATAGACTTTATAAAGTGTTATTACGTCGATTATCAGATGTTTTTCGCTGATGGTTCCGAGCTTTGAAAGGTATTTGAACAAACTCTTTAAATTAGTATAAATTACCACCGGGATAGGAGGAATTTTTCATTATCTGGTAATAAGGTTAAGGGTTTCCCATAGTGTTATTCCTACGTTAAATCCTATTATTATACCTTAAACTTTTAAAGTTAACACGCTTTATGTAATCCTTTTATATTTGATAAAGATTTAGTAAGTAAGGTTGCCGATAATACCAAATTGGTTTTCATGTTTATGTTCGTTGACAGAGGTTATTAGGAAGCCGATTTGTAAAGACAGTTCGGTATTATTTACGAAAAAACTATTCGTGAAGATTATTAGTTTAGCTTTCGATATGTCGATTGGAACTATATTAATTCTTTGGTATAGGTTTCGCATTTACCATTTAATCCTCCTATCAAGTCGGTTAAAACCATTAACTATTGGTTTTTATATATAGGCCTCGATAAAAATGTTGAAAAGGACCTTCGATTGGTATAAGGTGGTAATATAGCTGCCACAAGCATATTATTTTAGGTAATGTTGGGCTTTAGCAACATTAGTTTTGTCGATTATAGCTAAATTAATACCCTGACTTTTTAGCGAAAACAAAAGTTAATATTAATACCGAGTATACAGATTAACAATTCGTTAAACTTAAGTTCATTTCTTTTTACTAACATCTTTATCGGTTGATAATTTCAGAACTTGGAGTCTTTAATCGCTTGTTGTTTTAATGTTATAAAGTTAGCTATTTCGACGAAAAGGGTGTCGTCAGTTTATATACCCACTATGCCAAATTTTTTCTCTTACGTGATTAATTAATACGGGCTGTATATTGAAGACCTTATGCCTAGTTGTAGATATTACTACATACATTCATAGATAGTATACATAGAGCAAGTAGCAGTGCACTATATTGTATAGTGCACTCCTGCAGGATGTAATGATCACACTAAATACCCGTGAGTATATAGAAGGTGTCAGAGGGTTTATGTTAGCAGTAAGGTAGCAGAGGTAACAAAAGGTGCAATATCAAGACTGTGTTCGTGCGAGTGATGATCAGAAGCCGTGAGGCTATTCAGGGTAGACTGAATACTTAGATTGACAACTGAAGAGCTATGAAGGAAATACTATCTGTGTGGTGCTGACCGTGTCCTTATATCCTCAATCCTTCATACGTCTTCAGTACTGTATAATGTGGATAGCTTGGATAACCTCATATCCAACATATCCAACATATCCTTGGCATGTCCTTGGATAGCTTGGATAACCTCATATCCAACATATCCAACATATCCTTGGCATTGACCCTAACCCTGGGTCTGCTGACATAAGAGATGTTCCCCGCCTGATGTGTTAGACTTCAGGCGTCTCAGTGACGCAGTTTCCTTGCTGGCCTGCTTTCCTGACCTAACCGCTGTCTGGGTCATGACACAGGAGTGCACGATAACGTGTCACACTGCAGGCTGCACTCTTGCAAAACACAAAGTGCTTCATGTATGTATCGGTCTGGAATGACTATTTCAAACCGAACGATAATGCATGGATCGATCTGGAATGACTATACCAAATCGAACGGCAATACGTAGAGTGGTCTAAAGTAGTACGTTCTGGGTAAGGACGCATAAACCCTTACCTGTGATGTGTACCTCTAAATGTTCCTTCGTATTATTATCTCTGATACTATAATATTACTTAGTCTAATTACTTTTTAAAAACTTTAATTTACATGAAATTCATAGGTTTAAAACCTTATCGATATTAATTAGTAGCCTATGAAGTCGATTATAAATAACTAAGAGAAAAAAAACAAATACAAGCTAAATATCTATAACGGGATGTTATAATGGTCCCAACTGCATATTATTTAATATTACAACTTATAAGAACCATACGAAAATGTGGAATTACGCGGGAATACCAAAAAAACCCAAATCGTTATAAAATTATAAGATCGAAAGTAATTTTGAAAAAAATATCCCCGTTCTGTTAATCGACCACTTTTATTATCGTTTTAAACGTACCTGAGACATTTTAAAAGGGCGTTCTATCACGTATTAGGCTACGTGAACTAAAACCACCAATTTTCGGAACCCTATCCAATTTTCGATAATCTACATCGATCGCTTTATTAAAATCGGTTACATACATAGAAATAAACCGACTACTTTAGTAATATCAGTTATATACTAAGAAATTAACCGATCCTTTCACTAAGTTTTGTTACGGTACGCCAATACGGACTGACCACCAAATACCGGACTATATAATTACATTTCGTTTACCTTACCTACAGTTTCCATTCACCTTATATATTTTAAATTTAGTATTTGTAACGTATTAAGTTGTTTTCACTGCCTAGGTAGTGTAACGTTATTAACGTTAATAAAACTAATTCAAAACGTTTAACTCATTTGTAATTACGCTTTATTTATGTATCGTTTAAAATTTGTTTATATTGAAAAATGTTAATAAGTTTTATTCCACCCGCTTTAATTACCTTATTTACTTTTATTTACCAAACTACACTAAAATTCAAGCTACTTTAAATTACTTATAAGTTACCTTTACGAATACATAATGGCTTTATGAATAATGGAATAGGTAAAAGCCAGCGAATATATAAGATACATTTTCAAATATATGATATTTTGTAGTAGTATCTTAAGTATTTGGACCTTAACTTTTGGAATAACGAAATATAGATACTAATAACGGATATAAACCATTATACGGAAAATACTTATATTACGAATATAATTTTCAATTACTATAAAGGCGAAATTGAAAGAAGCGATTTATTTAAAAATTACACGGAGGACTTTACTGACTGGTTATTAAATATATAGAGAATGATGAATGGTATAATTATAAGAATATTACAGAAATAAATACGAATTAAAGGTATGATTACACCCGGTGAAAGCAATAGCCGTATCGTAAAATCCCTGTTTATAATGACCTAGTTAATATATATACCTAAGTGAATAAACGATAAAGTAAGAAAAGGAAAGTTTGTAAAAGGATATTATTGAAAAAAGCGTTAGTAACACCTGTTCAAGGTTATAAGCTGGGGCTATAAAAAGCTATCATAGGTTAAGATATAGTGTTTAATTAAATTAAGCGTTCGCCAAAGACCAGAAATAAAATTAAAGACATTGATGGAAGAAGTGGAGGCACCGTAATGATCGTTTATAACGAGGATCGAATACGAAGCTTTTCTGGAAAGCGACTTTAAACCTATCTAAAGACAAAAATATACCCCGAACATTAAAAATAGCCCGATCGACTATAACAGGATCGGCTGAAAGGCAAAGAAGAAACCCGCCCTAGGAAACGACAATCGGTCGAAACATAGAAAATAACCCGATCAAGGAAATAATAAGCGGCGTAAAACGTTAATACGTGCCGTACAGACCGATGCCCATTAATTACGACTCCTATCGCGATTTTCTATTACATCTCTTTCTTACGAATTAAGACAACCTTACAAAGTTAACTAACTTTATTAGGTTATAGGATAAAGATAACAACTATAACCGTAAGCCGTACGACGTACTTAATAATAAAATGCGCGTTATTTCTAATACGTATAAAAGACTGGATATTTAGTTATTATATTTTTACGTTATTCTATCCGATATACTTTTCGGGTAAGTTAAGAAATAGTATATATATTACCTTACATTAGTAGATATATTCATTGAGTGTTTTAACCGCCTTAAAACCCACTTCTATATTGAAATTAATTATAATTTGTACGATAGGAATTAAATTGATACGAAATAGAAATCTGTAAAAAAAAACCAATAAAAAATGCCGATAAAAACCCAGAAGAAATCCTTACCGCATTATTAACTAAATTCAAAAGAATGTTGATTGGCCTTTAAACTAGAATGTAAAGGCGATAAAATATCTATTTAAGTAATAGTAAAAGCTTACCATAAAAATCCGGATTTCGACCTTATACTTTTTAAACCGAAAAAAAATTTAGAGGTTTTTTTATATAAACCTTAAAATATGGTTTAATACATTTATATGCCGATAGGCAAACTTCGGATTAATACTTAAAGTTAATAAAAACGAAGGCCATATTACTAAAACAAAACATGTCGAGATTATTTACCATATTGAAAACAGAAAATTAAAGTTTACTTGAGGTAAAACGAACGCCCGAAATACAAGTATTAGGGAAGAAAATTTAGTAATAAGGGATAATGCCGATTATCCGAATATAAAAACAAACGCGTCGCGACTATAATAATCTTTACGAAAAGTTATACGGAGCTCCACAGGTTTGTTAAAATGGTATTTCGTATATATTGAAGTCGGCTATTAGTTTATAAACCACTCCGCCTACAAAAAAATTCGGATTAAATTATAATATTAAGCAGATTATGTATTTAAAATCGATGAAAAGCTAACTTTATAGTATACGTAACTGAATGCGAAAATATAGATAACGGACTTAACGACTACCTTTATGACAATATATTTTAAAAAGATGAACCTGAAGATAATAATACTTATTTTTTATTTTAAAACGATGAAAACGCCTAACGTCTTTTTATTGGATTTTAAAACGTCCACTTTAATAATATTATAAGTCTGGACTATGCTAGTGAAGTGTTTAACGTTTATATAACGTTACAATTTACGTTATTTCGTAAATACGAGATTAGGTTTCAAGTGATTATACCTAACATTAATAAAATCGAAATTTTAACGACTGGAAAATAATAATTCAACGCGTTTACGTCCAAGTTTTCAAAGTTTCGGTTAAACCGAAAAAAAAATAACGAAAGGTCTTATTTAGTAAAGAAAAATCGTCTTTACTCGGAATAGTCGCTATAAATACACGTTTTGAACAGGTTAAAATTTAAGTAATGTATTTTAAAAACCCATTTCTGCTTTTACTAATTAATGTGAATAAACTCGGAATCTATATTCGAAATACGATAAACAAAATTGTCCGCGATTTAAATGTCGTATCCGTACCACTTCAGCTTCAATTCGACTACTGATGGGTTTTCTCGAAAACACGTATAATTAAGGTTATTTATTTAAATTAACCTGAGTTGCGAACTTTACACTAACGATTCAAATACCTAACTACAAAACGTCTTTTACGTTTACTTTATGAAGTAAGACACATAAATATAAAAAAGACATATTTAAGGTTATCAAAAAGTTTTACTATAGGTACTAATTACATTTATAAGCCCTACAGCGATTTAAGGTCCACCTTTAAAATAACGTAAACTTTAATTATGAAGTAATTATGAATATCATATATTGAAATAGTTAATCGGTCTTCTATGCTGTCGATGTAACGACGTCCTTTTAGGTTATTAAATTTTTATAAAACGATTTCATTATAAACTACTAAAACGTTTTTATTAATTATTAGTTTATTATTTATCTAAAGCACACGAATTAAATTACACACAACGTTAATACAGCCTTCGACTTTACCGAGTATCGTACTAAGGTGTTTTTTATAACTGGTAACGAATATAAATAAATCTTAATAAATGCCTTTTAGGGTATTAAAAAGTGTAAACGATATTACGCACCCTTTTAAAAAGTGTATGGAGTATTGTTAAAGGAACTATAGGATATACGTCTTGAGAAATATATCCTTTAAATCGTGGTTAACGTAGTTAATAACACTTTTGGCCTAAGTAGGTGTCATGACCTAGATAGCGATTGGGTCAGGAAACGGGCCAGTATACAACTGCGCCACTAAGAAACTTGAAGTCTAATAAATTAGGCGGGGAATATCTCTCATGTCAGTCACGATGACTAAGCAAAGTCACGTGATGGATCATGAAGGATTATAGCAATCCAGTATGATCCAGAGAACGGAGGATCATAGCTATCCAGTATGATCTAACTAAGGACAATACTAAAGACGGTATGAAAGATAAAAGGTATAAGGATACGGTTAGCACCATATAGAGAGTATTTCTTTCATAGCTCTTCAGTTTTCAATATAAGTATTCAGTCTACACACCTAAATAACCTAATGGCTAGTGATCATTCTACAGCACAAATACACATCTTCTTGATATTGTATCTTTGTTACTTCTGCTACCTTGCTGCTAATATAAACCCTCTAACACCTTCTATTTAATCACGGGTATTTGGTGTGATAATTACAGTAGGCTTATCTTTACGCTTTTCGTTTTTAGTACTTACTTGAGGATTTATACAAACTTCGCCCCATTACTTTTTACGATATATAAAGCTAATACTATAGCGAAAGCTATAGCGGAACTATGCTTCTTACAGGCAAAAGAACGATATATCCAAAGTATTAGCTATAAGAAATAGCCTACGTAAAACTGGTATTTTGGATTTACTATTATGATTTAAAGTTTTAGTTTGAAAAACGAAAGATAAATAAACTAGCCTTTAGAGAATTAATGAATTTAAGGGCTATAATATACTTATTATCTTATTAAACGAAACAAGTTCATTTCGTTAGATAATGGTATGTAAATACAAGAGAAAGGCGAAAAGTGATGACCTGAAACCGTAGGATGAGTAAAACCGTTTATAAGAGATTACCCAGGACGGAGAATTCAAACCGAACCCAATTTTAGCCTTACCCCTAAGATACGAATCCAAGTCGACCACGCCAAACAAAAATGGCTTATTTATACTAACACTGCTAAAACCTCACCGTCGAGGGCGCCCTTTTTGTTCAAAAACGGAGAAACGATTTAAAAACTTTACCACAAATTCTTTTTCTACGTGAAAGAAAATGGCAAACCGCCAACTTAATTTAAAGCTTCGTCGCGAAAGCATTATTACCACCCTAAGTATCTTATTCCTATAATATATTCAAATGGAAATTTTAGCCCTAATAAACTAAAGCGTATTTCAAGTCAACCATTTTAATTTAGCTATTTACGGAACTTATAGGATTTTTTCAACCCGCTTCGTTTATGTGGTTAAAGACAAAACCGGAAAACCTTACGAAAAGACACGCCTATTAACAAAAGGATATAATGACGTAGGTAAAAAGTATATTATAATTAATTACCCAAATTATAACGGGCTAGCTATCGCTTGATTCTTACGCTCATTACCTCCCTTAACGATCTACATAATTTATATATTTAATTTTAAAATATAACGTAAGTTTATACCAAATTTAAGGACGATTTAAACGATGTATTCATTCCGATATATCTAAAAACCTTAGGAAATATTATCAACCTATTACGATTTTACGTATTTTAAAGCTACTTTTCAGCTTAACCGAAGCCGGTATTTATTGGTATAACACTTACTAAAAATACTATAAGTAACGACTCGAAATAACTTACTTTATATTTAATACATGCCTATCAATATTAACGGCCTATTCTCAAGGCTTTATATTAACGTGTATGTAAACGGACAACAATCTAACGTTGTATAACTCCTCGTTTTTGGCATTTGCAAAGAGGAAAATTTTGCAATCTAGTTTAAAAGCCAAACTTAAAACGTACCCAACGGACGACTACGTAATCGATTTTAATGGAGTTACTATCACCCTTCGAAACGGCACTTTAAACCTTACGTAAAAGAGATAGATAAATAAAATTGTACTTATCGTTTTAAATAGTGTAAAACGAGCCGACAAATACAGATACCAACGTATATGCGGCGCTTGTATTTCTTTTATAATTGAAATAAAGGCGAAATTGAACTTTTTGGTCGCCGCGAAATGTTGAATCGACTTAATCGACGATAGGTATAAGGCGTTTGACAAACGTTTTTCGTAGAAAATATATAATCCGAAACGCTGCTTGTAATTCATATCGCGGAATATAGGTATTATAAAGCTATTAGTTTTTACTAGTAGCTCCTTCTTTAATAATAGCGATTATAATTTACAAATCGACTTTTTTTTAATCTTAGGTTACGAAATATAGGCCCGAAACAGCTTTACGTTTAAAGGAAATATTATTCATTAAAACTATACCAAGTGTAAAGAAGTTACGAAAAACGTTTTAACTTCCGAAATTTATTATATAATTAAAAGCTTTAATTTAAGTGTTAATAAAGTAATAAAGTTTCAAATAATTGTTTCCAATCTTAATTTACATCTTATTCCTTTAATTACTTACACTAACTTCTTTTCGCGTTATAAGTACTTGATTAATCTAGGTATTACAAATGAAAATCGGTTAGTAATCCATATTATAACATCAGCGAAGCGTACGAACGACGGGAAATCGAAGAGACTAAATAAATTAATAGCAAGTTATACCCAGTAAACGTAATAACAAAGGTTATACCGAATGGCGTACTAAAAACTCTTATATTTATAAGTTCGCTATTCATTGGGGTTATCAAAAAGGTTTAGAACCTTTATAAAGTGTTATGTAATACTCATTTTCATTAACACAGATTAGCTTAACTATAACTTTTGCGTCGATCCACGTTTACCCTTTATTTAAACGGATTATTCGTGTGGATCTTTGATTTTGCCTTTGTTAAATACTATAATTCATATCGATCAGCGTTTTATTTAAAAAAAACTTTTTTTATTTAATTTTATGATATTGGACCGATTCCGGTATATTACCACGTTTTTTTTGTATTCCAAGTTACGTTGATTGAACAATTTTTATAAACAGCTGTAAAATTACTATATAGCATATATTATATTACTGCCGGGTACACCGACTCGGCTCGAAGGTATTTATTTATTATTGAAAGAAGAAAACGACTTTGTCGCGTCCTTATTGTCCTCTTCGTCACTTTCCACTTTTATATTAACGTTACTATCATTACCGTTAGCGACATTATTAACGTTAGTCAAGATATAGCCTTATACCTTCTTAATTATACCTTTAGGTAAAAGTATAGGGGAGGGATTACCCTTTTCGCGGCAACGTACGATAACGTTGTCGAATTCGCCTACGTAATACACATGTAAACCCTGTTTCTAGGCGGCGGCGGTGGTTTCCATCTTTTTAATCCGCCGGTTAGCGCTTATTACCAATTAATATCGGGTTGTTTTAATGATTTAAAACGATTTGTTTTTTGAATCGCACCAAACGATATATTTTAATATAGGAAATATTGAAGATTCTGTTAAAACTTATAAAAAAGTTGATAGCCACGTTATACGGCCTCGGCCCACGGCTCTAAAACTACCGGAATGGGAGCGTATGAGTCACCAGTCTGTTCGTAGCGGTGGTAACGAGTCGAGCGGTCCCCGCTTTTGTGGCAATCGTTAATAAACTTACACGCAACCGCAAACGCGATACATAACACGCAACGCATGTTTATTAGCGGTCTAAGGCTATAAATTCGGCTACTCTGTTTTAACGTTCAATATATTAAAAAGGCCTAACGGCGTATCTTAGCGATATGGAGCTCGAGGCGGCGAAAGAGATTCGCCTCGTACTCCTTATATATAGAGGATGGTTATAAATTTATATACGGATAGACTTAAAATATACGTACCCTGACGTAATTGCGCCAGGTTATCTTTATAGCATAAAATGGCCTTTACGATTAATAGGGTCTTTATCTATAGGAAGAGGATAAGGTATTTAACCTAAAAGGCCCCTTATTCCTTCCCTTATAAGCTGGGAAATGAGGAGGGAGAAGGGGGGGAGGAAGGAGTAACGGCGGCGAAAAAGGGGGTGGCAACGGCGGTAGGAGTAGTTAAAGCTGATAAGGAGAAGGAGGCTACTACGGAGAGTAGTAGCGTAGTGGCAGGAGGAGGGGTGGCGATAATAGAGGATATCGTATTAAAAGACGGTGGGCTAGCGGGGAGGCGGCGTCGGCTGCAACGGCAGCAACGCGCCGACGCTTTTTTGTTAAATGGCGCCATACAATCCCCTTTTTACGAAGAATATATTCAAGGGATAGGTTAATATATAGGTATTGGCCAAAAACCTACCTATTAAAACGATTTGTTTAATTATGGAAAATAAAAGTTGAATTGGCATAGGGACTTGTATTGGTTTAGATTACGTGCTTTTAAAAGAAAAAGAAAAAAAGGTTTACCTAAACCTATAACGATATATATTTTTATATTAACTTAATACGTAATTAACCCCTATAATACTGGTGTAGTTACTCTTATTTATTACGAAAAACGTTATTACTAACTATGTCGCCCCTATTTGACTATATTAATCAGACTAGAATTACAAACACTATCTCGGCTAGATTTTTTTAATCCTAGCCGAATTTAAAACATCACCTCGGCTAAACTTTATTAATCCCAGCCGAACTTACTAGTTGAGAAATTTTGTAATTGATATGACAATAACACTATTACTACAGAAACTTGTTGATTTGGGCTTTTTTTTACAATTGATACGGCAACGAAATTATTACTATAAAACCTATCAATTTAATCCTTTGTAACTATAACCACACTGTTACTACTGGACTATAGGTACAATGTATGTAAGGAGGAAAGAAAAGATTGTTTATATGAATATTACTATATACCCTTATAGATAGTGCATATAGGGTAAGTAAAAGTGTACTATATTATAAGTTACACTCCTGTAAGAGTGTACGATAATGTGTTACACTGCAGGTTACACTCTTGTAAAACTCAAAGTGCTTCATATATAGATCGGTCTGAAATAACTATACCAGACCGAACAGCAATACGTGGAGCGGTCTAAAGTATTACGCTCTGAGTGAGGACTTATAAACCCTCACTTGTAACGTGCACCTCTAGATACTCCTTGGTATTATTATCTCTTATACTATAATACCAATCATTCTAATTACTCTTTAAAGACCTTAGTTCACGTGAACCTATAGGCTTGAGATCTTACCAACACTAGTCGTAATTTGAAATGCGACTAGTAAGTAAGGAACTAATAGATGTTTATTTTAACTAGTCCGTATAGTAACTTAATATGTTGTATTACCGTCCCTGAAAGTTAGATAGTGCGTAGGTTTCTTAGCAATTTTATCCATACGATCCATTGTCAATCTGTTACTAATTTCATATAAGTTTACGTTATATTACGGCTATCAAGTGTAAACTTACTTTTAGTTTTCATTAGAAAACTAGTTGTTAAAGTAACCATTCAGCGTTAGCTGATTTTCTAAATCGTTAACGATTACGTAAGTATCCAATTTTTGTCTTTATTACCATATCCTTAAGCAATTAGATGTAAATTTTCGTACGGCCGCTCCGTAATCTTACCTTTTACCTCGTGGATAATCCTCAACTTGAAAATCGTAATATTCGAGTCTTAGAAGTTGAAATTAGCTTTCGGTATAAATTGTATAACCCCTCCAGTCAGTTGATCGTTAATCTCGATCTTGTTGATTTTACTAAATGGTTTTCCGAATATCTTTCTAATCCTATCTATCCGGAACTTTAGTACCAAGTCTTCGTTGTCTTTCTTTTTCCTGTTTACCTAAGTAATATTATAGATAAGGCTTGGTATATATTCCTTCTTTTTAACGTTCATCATTTTTGGGGGTCGTTCGCGCTGATGGCTTTTTATTGACTCTTCAATCATGGATAAAGGAGGTTTGTATTAGTTTGGTCGCTGACTTAAGAGTTTTTATCGTTAGATGAATTAATATAGGGCTTATCCTAGATGGTTCCAAATGATAAAAGAACGTAAGTAATTTTAATAATTACTTTAAAATTTGTAATATCTAAGATTGTATACCAGCCCTTTCATTTACCCGGTTTTCGTTATATAAAGACTTTAATCTGTAATGGTAAAGCAAATACGTCGATTACCATAGGGTCGTTCTTTGTGTTAAAAGTATTATTAACTTGTTGGTGTGCCGATTCCCTTCGTAATTCCCTTAAAGATTTTCCGTAGACCGTAATACGCCTTTAGATATTTGCTAATAGCAGAGGTTTATTTATCAGGCGTAGGTGAGCTTTAAAGATCAATAGCATTGGTATTAGGCTGTTAAGGCTTATTATATCGTTTGAACCCTTTACCGCCATTTAATGGTGGGCCTCCGGATCCGTTAAAGTTTTAATTTCTAGTGTAAAGAAGTTGTACGTTCGGCGAAATAGGGCGTGTACCATTTTAACCTTCAAAATACTACAGTAGGTCTTTATAAACACCTATTTGTATTGAATACCTATTATCTTATCATTTTTCTTAAACTCCGCCACCGTAAAGTTAATGTTTATACGTGAACGACAAGGTTAGGTGCGTCTACATACATGTTAATTCATAGTATTTTTAGTGTTTTCCATGTATCTATTGCCGCAAGAGACTTTAAAAACTTCACTTCGTAAAAAGAGGTTGAAAAGCTAATAAAGTGAAAAATAGGCTTGTTATTGAAATACAATATATTAATAAAAACCTCGCAATCAATGCTTTTGTCAAATTTTGATATAAACTTAAATTTCCGGGTGACTTAGGTATACGTTTAGTAGTAGTAATAAAGCCTTTTAATAGCTTTTGGGGCAAAGTATTTCACATTTTTCTGCGCTACAGATTTTTGGATTTTATATAACCTGTTAACTGTTATATGGTTAAAAAGCCGGTATAATTAACGTATTTACGGATTCATCAAGATTAATACCTCTGCTTTAGGCCTTTAAAGATAAAATCATAAATTCTCTTACTTAAATGCGAGGGGAAGAATTTGGCCGTTTTCAACCAGCTTGTTTACGTTAATATTAACGTTAATGCCGAGGGTTTTCATATCCTTTAAATAAAAAAAGGGGGTAGAGGACTTCAGGATATAAAATGTAATTGCTTTTGTAATAGTTTAAATTATCGTTATCCTTAGTAACGATTATTTTTACCTGGAACGAAGCTGACTTTGGCCTTGCTAATATTGTGGCCATTAATTTCAGAAGTTAAATTGCTTTTCCTTCGCAGTGTTATATATTGAAAATAACCTCCTATTAAGTACTATGTTTCTCTTCTTTCCAGTATGATACCCTTAATAGTTCAATTTTCGTAACGATCGCGATGGTTAAATATGTGTAAGGGGATAGGGATTTGTTTAGTGCAGAGGTAAGGGTTTTTACTATTTGTATGGTATAAAAAAGCGTAGTTGGTTAGTTATTAGGCCGCATTAAGAGTAAAATTTTTATTACACTTAATCTACTTACGGGAATTATCGCCATTGATTATCGTATCTCCTTTGAAGTTTACGATTCAATCTAGGTATTCTTGTTTAAATGTGGTATGATATTAAATGTAATACATTACCTTTTTATTATTTCGCTTGGCAGGGGGTACCTAATTTACTACCAGTTAAAATTACCATATATTTAATATCTTTTTCCATTATTACGACGATAGTAATTGTGGTTAACAGGTCCGTTGGAATCTTATCTCCATTAGCATGAACGTGGTTATCATCTTTAATCTATAATCTATAGGTTAGACTTGAGGCGTTAAAGGTGCCTTTAGCCGTACTTACAGTCGATGTAATTAACCACGGTAAGATCTTCTTTATCCATGTTAGGAAAGTTGCCGATTCAAGGGTATATACCAAGTGAGTTTGGTATACACGCTATTATAGTGGTAAGCAAGGAACGAAACTGGTTAAAAAAACCTTTACATGTAGTATTTAAGTGTTATAAAACGTATTTAAACTCTTTAATATCCGCGACTGTTACCTGTACCTGTTTGCGAAGTATAGTTTCGCTAGAGTAGGCCTTCTCCATTAATTTTTAGCACAATATCAACTTATTAATTATCTGGTTAAGTATATTGATTACTATTTACTTCTCTTTTTTCCTAACTATTATCGTTGTCCACTTAGTTATGGCCCAATTTTGTAAAGTATTACGTAAGGTGGATGTTGCATTCGAAGTAGGTCTTTATACCATTATAAATCTCGCAAAACGTAGTTATTCAGGTTGAAAAGGTTAAGTAATAATCTTTGGCGTTCCTTGTAAGGATTCCGGGGAATAGTATGTGAAAACAAAAACGAGGAACCTCTATTGACCTATAGATAATTGAAAAGAGTATTATCTTCGTATTGAGAAGGTTATAAGGCTTTCTGTTATATTTTTTACGTTGTTTTAAATCTTGGCGAAGTAGATGAGAAACTTATAGTTAATATTAACCATTTTAATAGGGTTTGAGGCAAGTTGTGATGGTTATCTCAATCTTCATTAGATATTCCTGTCAATTCAAGTTTTGAAGTTTTAGAATTTCTATATTAAGGGTAATTGCTAGTCACTTAGCCCGAAGGGTAAAGTTTTATAGTAGAACCTGTAATAGGTTTACATATGTAGGCAAACCTTCCGTAGAGAGTTTATGAAGGGGTTTATCAATTAAAGTATTAGGTGGCTATTGGTGTTTAAAGATTTTGAGGAATTTGATGATTTTACTTAATTAACTAGTGTAAAGTGCCGACATTAATTTTTTTAGCCGTATAAACAACCGTTACCTTACGTGTTTTGATTCCATTAAGAGCTTATTCCGTGTTTTCGCGTAAAGGTGTTAAAATACCGAATATGTTAACAGGTTGATTATTGTTAGCGCGTAAAGAGGCTTAACTAAGCTGAAGGTAAAGGGGAAGTTCCCTAGATAATATATAGGGGTGTTAAAGTTCTTAAACATTTTTCCCCTAAAGGCGTGTGTTTCAAAAGTATTCCTTAAGTTGGGCGAAGTCGAACATATCTTACGCTAGCTTAGTAGCATCCTAAATTTAAGCGTAAATCCCTTACTCCTTAAATTTTAACTTAAACCTCGATTTAACACCTTTTTGTATTAACTTTTACATATTAATGGTTTAGTCGTAGAATAAGTCGCGATATTTCCATAAAACATCTTAAAAATTTTGGTCGTTGTTATAATTAACAATAAAGTATCTAACGAAGTTGGTAAGCTGTTTTTCGGTTAAGTTTTCATCGATATCTTGCGCCTAAAAGTCTTCTTCGTAATACTTGGTAAAGGCAGTTTCAAAGGTTTTGATTTCCTTTATCAGTTATCAGATAGGTGTTATCTTAAGGTTTTAGCTTGCCCATGACTCAGTAGTAAAGGTACTAGGAGGTTTATGACGTGTATTTTGGTGTTTTGGCGTAAAGTCTCGTAGAAATTTGTTAACCTGGCATTGAATCACATAAAGTGGCTTATTCGGCACGATTTGAAGATTCTTAATGTTTTTGTTTAGAATAGTGATCTTGACAATTGAATTAACGTAAGGGTAGTAAAAAGAGTCAAGTAAGGGAAAATTGTTAGTGTAAAAGATAAGGTCGAAGGTCGTTATTAGTAGTAAAGATTAAATATTATTTGTTATTTGACCGTATTACTTATTTGTTCTTGTAGTGGTAATACTTGTAGTAATATTAATTTAACCGTTTTCCAAATTTCTAAACTTCAAAACTTTTAATAGTTAATGTTAACGTCTTTAAGACAGATTTGGTAAAGCAATTTTGATATTTCTAATAACAATACCGTCGCTTACTTTTAGGTTACCGTTTTAGACTAGCGTAACCTAAAAATCTTCTTTATTTTCCTGTTGTTGTGAATTAACCTAGTACTAATAAGAGCTCTTTGTAACAATAATTTTTTTACTTTAACCGCCGTTGTAGCTGTAAAGTGTAATCGGAAAAAAGCCTTTCTTTATTTAGCTTAACTATGCTTTACTTAGTAAGCACTAATTATTATTAGTAGAGCTTAAGACGTTGTAATATTGTCGATTCGATTAGTCGAAGTAATAATAGTATTATGTGGTCAAATAGTGGATGTATTGTTTTAGGTTTGGCAAACTGTTAGCAAGTCTGTGCAGTACCTTGTATAGCTAATTTCTGAACCCATACCCTAGTGTTGAGTGAGAGAATAATGTACTTGCTTTTCAGATAATAGAGTAAGCTAGTACAAAATAATACAATATATTCGCAATTGATATATTTGACTTTAATGTAAGTAAAGCTGACCTATTACACCATAAATACTAGTATTTAAACGTTGTCAGATTTTAAATTTTATTCGCGTACACTAGTATGATTAATTAATCTTTTCTGATAAGCACCAAACTGCGACCTTGTTAACTGGCCAAAACCTTATTAATTTTTCTTTACCCTTGCATAGAATTACACTCAATTGCATATAAATTAATCTTAAATGCCATTAATTACCTTACGGCTCCAAGGTCTACCTTTATCTATTTTCATAAAAGGTTTTTCCATTATAAACCTATATAAGCCTTTATTTTAGCCATGCCAATTAATTAAGTCGTTATTGTTAGTCTCCTCTCAGTCTTTTAATTTGCTAAAATATCCTTAGCTGCCGCTATTACGTGATTTAATCTTATTACACGGCCTATCAACGTATTCCTCAATATGTATAATCAGTCTATTACTATTTACAAACCCTTTCAAGGATTTATTCGGCGATACCTTCATTATAACATTACCTGGATTATCGGTACCGTTAATTTACCGAAATTAATTAATATCTATTCCTCTTTAGGCTTCGCAAAGCAATATTACATCGATAATCAGGCGTTCTTTACTAATGGTTCCGAATTTCGAATCGGTACAAATTACTACCGAAATAGTAGGAATTCCTAACTAACTAATAATAACGTTAAGGGTTTCTTATAGTACGATACTTATATTAAAGCCTGCTATTTTACCTAAAACCCCCGAAGTTAATATTCTTTGTATGATTTTCTTATATTTGGTAAAAGTCTAGTGAATTAGTCTACCGATGATGCTCAATTGTTTTTCCCTCATTTTTGTTAACGGTTATTAGAAATCCAATATGCCAAAGGAAGCTGGTATTATTTTTGAAAGATTTATCCGTAAAGAATATCAACTTAGTCCTTGATTAGTCGATTAAAACCATATTTATTCCTCGGTCTAGGTTTCACGTCTGCTACTCGAGCCTTTTATTAAACTAGTTAAACTCTTTTTCTATTAGTTTTTGTATTTATAGCGCGATAAAAAGGTTGTAAAAAGCCTCCAGTTAACATAAGGTGGTAATATAACTGCTATAGTTACGCTATTTTGAGTACCGTCAGACCTTAATTACGTCAATATTATCGATTTTGACCAGATTAGTATTTTAACCTTTTTAACGAAAGCTAAGACCAGTATTAATACCAAGTATATGAATGAATAATCCGTTAAAATTAATTTAATTACCCTTTGTTAACGTTGTTACTAGCTTGTAATTTTAACACTTAAAGTCTTTAATAAGCTGCTATTTCAATTCCACAAAACTAGTCGATCTAACAAAAAGGATATAGTTAAATTACATACCTAATAGGCCGAAATACCACCTTTTTATTAATAATGAATACGGATCGTATATTAATTACTTCATATATAGCTGTAATATGAAGTATAACTGAAAGGTTAGAACCCAGTAAACGCCTATTTGAGATAATCAATATAAAGACTTAATATATCGTAATTCCGTTCCTAAAGGATAAATAGGACGTAATTCCTGTGGAAATTCTAATAGCATGATCCGCAATAGGTCAATTACTAATTTCGTATAGGCTTACTTTATATATCAGATATTAAGCATTATTTTTCCTTTAATTTTATCTAACAAACTTGTTATTAAAACAACCACTAAACGTTAACTAATTGTTTAAATAGTTAGTTACTATATGAAGATTCGGTCTTTGCTTCTATCTAAGTATACTTAAACGATTAAACGTGATTTTTGGTATGGTTACCCCGTAGTTTTACCCTTAACCTTATAAATAATCCTTGACTTGAAAATTGTAACGTTTGAGTCTTAAAGGTTAAAATAGGATTTCGGTATAAATTATATAACCTTTCGAATTAACAGATTGGTAATATCGACCTTATCACTTTACTTAAAAGGTTTATCGAAAGGTTTTACAATAATTTACGCTTCAAGCTTCAATACCAAGTTTTTGTTATTCTTATCTTTTCTAATTATTTAAATAGTATTTAAATACCACCTGGTTCATATTACTTCTCTTTAACGGTAGTTTTTTTCGAGGATCGTTTGTGCCGAAAGCGTTTTATCGGCTGATTGATAACGGGTAAAGAAGATTCGTATTAGTTCGGTTGTTTAGCTTAAGGATTTTAATCGTTAGTAGCATTAATATAAAGCTAAAAATAAGTAGTACAAAAAGATATAAGACCGTTAGAAATTTTAACAATTATTTTAAAGTTTGCGATATTTAAGGCTTTATATAAACCCTTCTATTTACCTGATTTCTACCACATAAAGATTTTATTTTGTAACGGTGAAGCAAGTACATCGATTATTATAGGCCAGTTTTTGATATTAAGAGTATCATTAACCTGACTACCTACTGATTCTTTCTGCAATTACTTTAAGGTTTTACAGTAATCTATAACTCGCTTTTTGGTACTTGTCAATAGCGAAAATTGATTTATTAGGCCTAGGTATGCCTTGAAAACCAATAGCGTTAACATAAGGTCATTAAAGCACATAGTATTATTTTGACTCTGTAAATCCATTTAAACGCGTCCTTCCGAATCCGTAAGGATTTTAATATTTAACGTAAAGATGTTATACGCTCGGCGAAATAGTAACTATACTCTTTTAATCTTTCCAATACTTTAATTAAATTTTACAGGAACCTATTTACACTAAATACATATTATTTTAGCATTTTCCAGGAATTTAACCGCCGCAAAGTTGGTGTCAACATCGTAAATAACGATGTTATGTAAGCTTAAATACGTATTAATCAATATCATCCCTAATGATTCTCAGTTATCCTTTGCCGAAAGAAATTTTAAAAACTTAATTTCGTAAAAAATCGGTACGAAGTTAAGGATATAAAAACTTGTTTATTATTTAAGTAAAATACATTAATGAAGATCTCGTAAATAAAGTCCTTATCGTCTTTTATTGTAAATTTTAATTTTTGGGAGGCTTATATATATATATTGTAGTGGTGGAAAAGGTTTTCAATAGTGTTTAAGGATAAATATTTTATATCTTTATATATTATTGACTTTAGGACATTATACAACCTATTAACAGTTAGTTAATTGAAAAGACGGTAGAATTAACATATTTCCGGTCTCGTCAGGTTCATTACCATTAGTTTCAATCTTTAAAGATAAAATTATTAATATCTTTACTTAAAGTTAAAGGAAAATCTTTAGCCGTTTTCAATTAGCTCGTCAGCATTGATATTAACGTTAATACCTAAGGTTTTTATATCCTCCAAGTAAAAAAATGGGGGGTCAGTGACTTGAAGATATACAACGTAATTGACTTAATAACGTTTTAAATTACCGTTATCCTTAATAATAATAGGTACCCTACTAATTCGAAGCTCATTTTAGCTTTTTTAATATCATAACGATTAATTTCAGAAACTGTAATAATTTCCCTTCGCAATGCTACGTACTTCGAAAAGCCTAGAATTAACTACATTATTACCCCTATATTTAATATAATACCTTAAAATGTGTGGTCCACGTAACGATCGTAAAAGTTAGAAGTGTATATATAGTTAAGAGCTTAGTTAAGGCGAAGGTAAAGGTTTTTACCGCCTAGATGATACAAAAATGCAAAGTCGGCTAGTTACTAGACCGCGCCAGAAACAGTTTTTATATACTACTAAATTTACTTAGAGGTATTATCGCCGTTGATTGGCTCGTTGCCTTGAAAATCTACTGTTCGATTCAAGTAATCCTGTTTAAAAATAGTAGGGTATTGGATGTAGTATATTACCTTTTTAATGTTTTCTTGGTGGGGGGAGTGTTGAATTAACAAATAGCCATACTTTCCATAGATCCAATATCTCTTGCCATCATTACGACGATAGTGCTTACGGTTAACAGATCCGCTTGAATATTGGCCTTGTTGGTGCCAACGTGGCTGCTGCCTCCAGTATAAGGTCGATTGGCCAGACCTTGGGCGTTGTAGGGTGTATTAAAACTCGCTAACACCCGTAATTGTTACTCTTATCTGCTCGCAAAGTGTGGTTACCCTTACACATGCCGTGCACGACCGTGCTCTGTCTATGCACGGACCGTGCCCTGTTCGTGCCCGGGCCAAGCCCAGGCCAGGTGTTACCCATCCCATTATGTGCACAATTACGTAACCTATAGGTTCAATGGCCAACAGCTTGAGTCCATGATACCTTGTAAGAATCCGGAGAATAGTAAGTAGAAACCAAAAATAGGAACCTCCATTTACTTGTAAATATTTTAAAAAGTATTATTTTCAAGTTGAGGAGGTTATAGGGTTTCCCGTCATACTTTTCTATTTTATTTCAAATCTTGGCGAAGTCCGAAACGAGTTCATAATTAATATTAACTATCTTCAGTGGTTTTAGACGTAGGTTACGATAGTTATCATAGTCTTTATTAGTGGTGTTTCCTGGTAGTTCAGGTCTTGAAGCTGCCGAGGCACAGTATTAAGTGTTATGGACTAAGGCTGTTTGATATTGAGCCTATAGGATACGTGACTGTGCACGTAACGGGATGGGCAGCACCCGGCCTGAGCCTAGCTCGGGTGCGGACCGGGCACGATCCAGGTACAAGCTGGGCATAGTCTAGGTATAAGCCGGATACGGTCCGTCTACAGCACGTGTAAGGGCACATGACGAGCTAGGCACTAATTTTACCTAAAGGTCCTGCTCGTTAGGCTACAATAACTTTTTTTTGGTTTTCTTCCATACCTTAATATTGCATCCTATTAAACACTTATTTAATTGATTATTATAAATTGAATTATAATGTATTATTAATTTTATGAAGGATTATTACTTATAATGAACGAATGAATGATAAGCGTTAATAATTCGGTATTACACTTTAATGTTATTGAAAAAGATGGGCCATCAGCGAATATTGACTTTTCTATTTTTATAAATATATTTTTTTGCCTTTCGAGGCCGATTTAAACCGATATCTTTTATTTGTAAAATATTGTAAGCTATATCGCATCGGTTATAAAGTAATTATAATAATCGGATTAATTAACTTTAATTATTAACTTTATATCAGACTTCGTTCAAGTTGTTATAAAGATTTAATAATTCGAAGTTGAATTAACCGCGACTTGCGTTAATTTTTTATCGATTTATAGCGGGCATAAAAGATATAACCAATGGTAATTCGAAGAATTTGGTTTTATGTGGGTAACGATGCGTTAAACGATTTAATTTATATTAAAAATGGATAAAATATAAATTGAAAGGGGTTAGTATATGGTTTTTTATATATTAGGGTATTATACGATTTCGGTAAAGTAAACGGTAACGACATATTATGAATTGAAGGGATATAAAGGTGTATATAATGAAAGGAAATTTTTTAATTATATCAAGATGACTTTTAGTAACTTTTATTATACGAATAAAATATTAATCGAATTTAAAGGTTTAATTATAAATAATAAGGACTTAAAGGTATTATACGCTATTAAATTCGAAATACATTTAATTTCAATAGGCGGTTTGAATTAGGCTTAGGTCGTAAAGTATAATTAATTGAGTTCATATATATCGTTACATATTGACGACCAATTTATTACGATAAGTATTGACTGGGTAAATTATATTATAGCCTTTAAAATATATCATAAATTCGTCGATAAATTAAATATTTTCAATTTGAAACGGCGTTTTGGTCGTTAGTTAACGAATCCCATTTAATCATAACATCTGGGTGGTAATACAGTTATAACGAAAGTTTTTGTTTTTTAAATGCTTTTATTAAAGAACCGTAATAATTACAGTTAATTTTTTTAATATCGCGGTTAATTATTTTAACAAACTTATTCTGTACGTGTTTAAGATTAGAAAAGTAAGGAGATGTAGGCGATAATATAGGAACAGTATGTTGAGTTTATTTTAGGACGTTATGTATACTATAATTTATCGAATTATTACTAATGTAATTACAATTTCCACCTGTTATTACCTTTTATATAGGTATATACGGTTTAAATGAAAAATGTAAAGAAGGTTTTTTTATTTATAACCAAGGTAAATATTTGATTTCTGAATATATTTTTGTTTAAAGGTTATATAACTTGAATGATATAATTATATAATCGAAGAAAAAGAAGTTTAATTTAATTTAAATATAGACAAACAAGGAACTATTTTTTATCTTTATACTTTTTCGTAATATTGACTTTTTGGATACTTAGATCGATTTTGATTGTAATTATCATTATTTCATAAATGAGGTTTTGGCATAACAGTTGAAAATAAAACAAATTCGATTATTATAATCGCGAAATCTCGGTACGATATTAAAGTTACAGCAAAAAAAGAGTATGAACCAAATAGCCAAGTTTCGTACAAATATTGATGAATAGTCGAACCAGATATTAATATATATTATTCTCGAAATAACGCGGGATATAATTTTTGGAATGCCTTAGATACAATACTAACAGATAACTTTAAACGCGTGTAGTAACCGTTGAGTAATTTAAAGTTAGGGAGGCTTAATTGTTCATGTAATATTAATACGTTTTAGAAAGAGAACCCATTTTAGATAGCTTAAGGTATAATATTTTACGAAATAACGCGGATTTTTCAAGTACCGCCGACAATTACGGTTGAAGAAAAAGAAAATTAATTATGTTTTTTGCCGAAATGAACCAAATTTCGAGACTTATTTGATAAGAATAAGGTTATAACCTTACTTTTTTATAATGGGATATTCGACTATTATATTTACATTAAATTTAACGAAAATGAACTTTTATTAAAATAACTTTAAGAGCTTTCATATTCGATATTATAGAATTCATTTTTTAAACTTCGACGATAGGTTACGAAGTTAATAAATAAGGGCTGAGTTCGGATAAGTTTTGTATTGGTGGTAATGCTTGTATTACCAATTCGTAAACTGAGGGGCGATAACGGTATTACATTGATTACCTAGTAGTAAATAAAATTATAAAGTAGGATTGTTTTTTAACCTTTAATTAAGGAGACCCAATACGTGTTATTAAAGTCGATATAGCTTACAAAGTTAGATATTTAAGCGGTATTTTATTTTATTCGAATGGTATTTAGGGAGAAAAAATTAACGGTATTTTGTACGCGATTCGGGTTGTTTGAATAATTAGTTACTCCTTTTAGGTTGGCGGGAACGCCGGCGACGGTTTAGCGATATATTAACTATATAATAATTTATATCTTGAATGATTTACTTATAACGTATTTAAAAGACCTCATGGTTTTCTTTGGGTATTAAATATGATTATAAAATAAAGGTTCGTATAGTTTTAGAATATTTTGGTAAAGTGAGGCTAAACTTAAATTTAACGAAGTACAACTTCGTAATTAAAGAAGTAATTTACTTAGGCTTCATTATAATGGTTAAGGTAGGTATTTGTGCCGACTCCGAAAATGTCCGCATAATTTAAAAGTAGGAGCTACTACTTACAGTCTACGAGGTTCGAAGTTTTTTGGGTTTTAATAACTTCTATCATAACTTTATTATCAATTTCCTGGAGCTAAAAGATTATTTTATCCGTTTAACGAAGTAATGTATTCGTTAGGTTTTAACGAAAGAAGAGGTATATATATTCCAAACCTTGAAGAATGTTTTGAATACTGCTCTGATTTTGATTTATTAGAATCTAAACCGGCTAATGGTGGTATAAACCGATTATTCGAAAACGGCGTTAAAAGGTTATTTATTGTAACGAAATAGGGATAGTTTTTCAAGCTAATAACTTACCACTTGGTACGATAAACGGATACGGAACGTAATTATAACATCTATGATAAGAAGGTATTTACGGTAGTGTTCTATTTAAAAGCATAGTCTTTCGAATTACGTATTATCCGTATACCGTTTACGACCTTAATAGATTATAAGGAATAAAAGTATTTTTCTTTATGACGGTGAATTTAGAAAAGCCAAACTAAGTAGGCTGAATTCCTTTCCCTTTTTTAATACTATTGACGATATAGGCTCGTAACTTCAGGCGCTCATCCGAATATATTTACCCGTAAATTGCAAAATAAGCCCGAAGTTAAAAAACATAGTACGCGGGTTTTTTTAGCCTGTTTTCATTATTATATTGAACGTGGTATTAAAGGACTTATATAATAAATGGATATGAATTACGGCGGGTCATGTAAAGGAGTTTGACAAAACGGAGGCCTAGTTATTAAATTACGACGACATGTATCTTTAATGTAGGTCGGGGGTTTTCGAAGGTCTGTTGAAGGCGATATCATCCTGAGCCCGGCCCGCGCGCGGGTTGTTATCGGGGATAACGTTTGGGGATTTGAATATAACGGTATCGGCGGTACCGCCGCGGACTCGACCCGCGTTCGGCCCATCGGTATTATTAACGCTGAATAGTTTCCTTATTTTCGACACGAGTACATTAACGAAATTATAAAACTAAAAAGTAGCGAACTATCCATTTTATAAAGTTTTTCTTTTAACGGTTTTCAAAAACGTTAGGCATTTTGCATTTAAAGTAAAATAATTAGTATAAATTTAAATTACGGAATTAACCCGCGAAGTGTATTACATTACCGTAATCGTTTATAATTACCGAGTTAAAAACTATTAACGATAAGGATTTTATAATAAATATACAATTCGCCCATTATAAGTTATTTGGGTAAGAACATTTCATTTCGCGTCTTTTAACGGGATAATAATTAAAAGGAGATAATCGTCGATATTCGACGTTTATATCGAATATACATGTAGTATAACGAAACGAAATCTCGTTGTACTTTACGATGAAGTTTTCTTGAACCTTTTTTTATCCCCGATCGGTATTCAATATATATTTCGGTCGACTTTATAATCGATTTACTAATTATCAATAACCTCTTTTAATATTTAGTAGTTATTCTAAATCGCCCTTTTAAGTTTGTCTAACTAAAAGTTATATAGTTTATAACTACCAATACGAATACAGAACGTTTTCGGAATAGAAAATAAAGATTTTATAAATTCCTAGCTTTTATTATTTATAACTGCGGTTGGAATTAGGTAAATCTATTTTAAACAACCTTTTATTCTTTAATAAAAGTTAAATAACTATTATTTATAGTATATTACTTATAAATAAATAATTATGCAAAACAAGTAGATCAAAAAGTTTAACAGTATTTACGTATCTTCGTCGCCTTTTCATAAAATAATTAATCTTTATATTTACGTTTTTATTAATTTACGTTAAACAACCGTAAGTTAACGGTTACCGGGTTCAATTCAAATCGTTTAGTAGATAAGTACTAAAAGTTACATATTTTAAAGGTAAACGGAAATACGAATTTATTCATTTGTCTAATAAAGCAATTTAATACGTTTTCAATTTATTTATACGAAGGAACAAAACAAGTTTAAAAAGCGATAATATATGTCTAATAACGAATGAAAACAGCGGCGAATGGTAAACGACGTTCGGCGAAACAATATAAGGTAAAACATTAAATTTAAGTAAGCCTTTGTAATATTAAAACTAGTTGCCCGAATGAAAAGCTTAATTAGTTTTATAATTAATCTCGGGTAGTCAATTTTTCGAATCCATGTAATATTGTATTGGATATTTCTGGTAAATATTTTGTATGTTATATGGATTTAATTAAACGAAAGGCGTTGAACCCTTTTTTTGTAGGTTTTATCTGATATTCGCCCGAAATTAGTTTTAGTAACTAATAATATAAGAAAAGGTAAGTACGATGAATTGAAAGTATAAAATATATTCGCGGTCAAAATATGGAGGGGCGGAGTTCGTTATGTGTTAATTAAGTAAAAAGATTATAATAAGTTAAAATAGGAATTACTTAAAGATTGCCAATATATAATAACCTTAGATAAATTTAAAACGAAATAGGGGGATATCCGAGTTTATAATAGCCCAGTATCTGAACATTGACGTTAAATTTATATTAAACAACAAATGCAAGGATAATCGCCTTCATCTTCAGAATAACACTTTACTTCTAAATAAAAAGGAAAACTTATTACTAAATAAGGTTATAATATAATAAATAAGGCTGGGTCAATATTACCCTATTATTTCGAATACATATTCAATCGTAAAATAATTTTTATTGTAATTTAAGGAAACTTTACATATTTATTATTATTATGCTTATTAGGATTTAGCGAATAACGGTATTATTAAAGTTAGGGGAATTATTACAATGAGCTTCGAATATAAGGAAGTACTGGGGGAGGAGGACGATAAAAAGCGTTGCGGGAATTAATAGGCGTCGAGGAGGGGGGTTGGTATGAGGCGGCATAGATACGAAGTGACGCCAAGGATAACGGATAACTCGAAAAGGGGCGGGCGTTAAAAGAGGCCGATGGCGGATAATATGAAAAGGGACGGACGTTAAAGGAGGCTAACGATAAAGAATAACGTTAGGAGTGACGGGCGTTAGAGAAAGCCGACGATAACAGTTAATGAGAAATAGGGCAAAAGGCGGAACGAGGGAATTAACCCTTTCAACAGGTTACTAAAAACTGTATTACGATAATTTAAGCCCGGGTAATGCGGTTGGCTCAGGCCTAATTTTTTGCCTGCTCGTGGTCGACCCAATTAATTCACTTTTATTTAAGGAAAGTAAATAAAATACAGGTAAAATTGGAAATTATATAATTAAACCCTAAATGTCGGTTATAATATTTTATAAAACGTAGCCTATATTGGTTATAAGAATATATCTAAAAAAGCTATATTATTTTAACTTTTTACGTTTAAACTATGAAAATGTATACGACGGTAGTTAAAAAATACCGGGGCAAAAACGTTACGCGTTATAGCTCGATCGGCCAAAGGTATATTACCTTTATAAATAAAAGATATAATCGAAAGCGATAAAGATGTTCAGGATAAAGATGGACTTGAAAAGCGATAGCAACGTTAACCTATAGCTATAGGGGTAACGGCCTATACGGCCGGTATAGTAGGAACTCCTTATGCTCGAGCGATATTACGGAGCCGAATAAACTAATTAACTAATTTAAAAAGGGTAAGGATATAAACGGGTCGATAACCTAAAATATCTCCCTAACGTTTACGCGTAAAGAATAAGATATAGCATTTATTCTTTACTATAATAATCAATTGATATAAAAGGGCACGTAAACCGAGTAAAGTCGTAAATAAATTTGTCTTTTAAATATAATACGAAAATAAGTTAATTCATAAGTTTACCTTATGATGGATCTTTCGGTATATACGATACCTTTACGTCGGATAAACTCAGACGTAAAAAAAAAGAATACCAAAGTTCAAAAAGCGATTGATATATAATATATAAGCGTTTAAAAACTATAATTAGAATAGTTTATTTTTATTTTCATCATTTTCAAAGACGAGAAATTTTCCTATGACGAGAAAGAGTAATAATAGGTACTTAATGGTAAGGTATTAGGATATATTAAGGTAATATACCTTATGGAAACATTTGTTATCTTCTCTGAAGGCTTCGACAATTTCGTGACCTAAGTTAAGCCTATTATGTACATCCGTTATAATAATATGTGTAAGATAAAAAGCGAAAATAGATTAATGGAAATAACTAGTTAAAATACATAAAATAAAGGTGGAATAATTATTAAAACGACACTTAACGAAAAAGAGTAATAGTATAAAAGGGATATTTTTTTTTTCTTGGAAATTACAGGAAGCGTTCGTATTTATAAGGATTGGCAGACCAAATTCGATAAAGGTTATATATTATACGAAACCCTTTATATAGTACGGGAGATAGAAACGCGACTTTACACGGTATATTATATAATATCGACGGTGAAAAGAATGTATTACACGACATGTTAGAAGGTACTTAATATAACGCCGGTGGTAAAAATATATTTTACGGCGCGTTAAATAGTACGTTATACGGCGTCGACGGAAGAAAAATCTATTATATATCTAATTTATAGGCGTATTATAAGGTATCGGTAGTCGAATTACAGGACGTATTATATAACGTCGGGAACTTAGGGTTAGGCTAGCCGAAACATTATACGATATATTAATTGTAATATTACTAGTTCGCGTTGAACTTACATATTAAGCGAATACAGCTCGCGTGCGGTATTTATTTAAAAAGGTGTCGTAACCCTTATAATATTCAAGGAAAAGGGGGTATATTATAAATTTAGGCCGTTAGCTATTAAGCTTATAGGTTATATAACTATATATATAATGAGATAGATAACATCCGGCCTAGACCTGGCTCAGATGCGAACCGGGTATGGTCCGGGTATAAACCGGGAATGATTCTAGTATAGGCCGAGTACGATCCGTGTACGGAACGTGTAAAGGCACGTAATAGGCTGGGCACTGGTCCTACCTAAGGGTCCTGCACATTAGGCTACGGTAACCTCTTCTAGTTTTCCTCCTCACCTTAATAGTATATCCCATTTGGAACCTACTTGGTTGAACATCGTAGGCCGGACCATAACATTAAGGGTAATTGCCAGTTATGTAACCCGAAGGGTAAAGTCCTATAATAGGACCTATGGTAGGCTTTCGTATATAGGTAAACCTACCGTAGGAAAACTTTAAGAGGGTTTGATGATTAAAGAGCTAAATGGTAATAGAGGCTTAAAGGTTTTAAGGAACTTAACGATTTTATTTAATTAACTCATGTATAGTGCCAACGTTAATACCTCTGATTGTATTAGCGACTACTACTTTACGTGCCTTCTCGCAGCTAAAAGTATACTTCGTATTATAATGTAAAGGTATTGAGTTTCCAAACAAGTTAACAAGTTCTATATCGCTAGTGCATATAGAAGCTCAACTAAATTAAAAAATGAAGGGGAGGTCCTATAGATCGTGTGTAAGGATGTTAAAAGTCTTTAATAAGTTTTTTAAGGCGTGGATCTTAAGGGTATTTTTCAAATTTCACCAGGTTGAGGAGGGTTTGTACTAGCTTTTTAACGCCTTATATTGGTATACATATTCCTTACTATTTAAATTCCGACTTAAGCCTAAATTTGACTCCATTTTGGATTTCCGTTCCCATATTAATAGTATAATTATTAAAGAGATTACGAAAATTGCGAAAGGTTTATTAGGGTAGTTACTTCTCTTGTATTCAATATTATAATAGTTTACGAAGTTAGTAAGGTGCTTTTCCGCTAATTTTTCGTTCATATCATACCCCTAAAGGTTTTTCTCGTATAGCTTCGCAAAAGGAGATTCTAAGGTGTTAATCTCCTTTTAAATTTCTTGAGTAGGTACTATCTTAAGGTTTTGGATAGTATAGAACTTTAAAGACAAGAGATTTGGTATTTTAATGTAAAGTCGCGTAGAAACATGGCGGTTTAACGTAAGGTCACATAACGTGAGTTTCTCGGTGTAACTTGTCGATTTTCGGTATTTTAGTTAAAATGGAGATCTTTTCTATTAAATTAGAGTAGAGGGAGTAAAAAAAAAAGTAAAATAAGGGCAAAGTTTTAATGTAAAGGGTAAGGTTGAAATTAGTTTATTAGTAGTAAAGGTCAAAAGTCAAGGGTTATTTGTTTTTGTAGTAGTAGCACCCATAGTAGTACCAACTTAGCCGTTTGTTAACGTAACGTTTTAAGAATTTTAGCAGCAAGTCTTAACGCTCTTCAAAAAAGATCTTTGGTAAATATTTCTTGATGTTTTCAATAGCAATACCGTTGTTATCTCTAGACTACCATAGAGATTGTCCTAGCCCCAAGGTCTTCTTTACGTACTGCTATAGAAACTAATACAGTAGTAAAGGCCTTTCGCAAAGATTTTTCCTCTACCTTAACAATAACGTAAATCGTATCAATCGGAAAGTAACTTCTTCTTTTACTTAGCCAATCTGTTCTTAATCTAATAAGAACCAATTAGTAATGGTAGAGCTTTAGAAGTTACAAAGTTATCGATTCGATTGGTTGAAGTAATAGTAGTATTAGGTGGTCAAATGTTGAGTGTATTATTCAAGGTTTGACAGACCGCTAGCCGATCTGCGAAGTGATTTGTGTGGCTAATTTTATCGGCCGTGCCCTAGTATAAAGTGAGTGCATGCTGTACTTTTTCTATAGCCAATACAGAAATCACATACAAAACAATACAATATACTTTCAGTCAGTATAGTTAACTTTACCATAAGTAAAATTGACCTACTACATTGCAAATACTACTGTTTCAACACATATCATAAAAGATTTGTTGGTAACGTCCCTAATTAATTGAAAACCAAAATTGATTGACGATAAATTAATATACGTAAAATTCGAAAAAGAATACTGGTTGAAAAAGCGCTAACATGAGCTTTTTGAAATGACGGATAAAGATTAAGAAAAAAACTTTGTAAATATAGGGACTAAGACGTTTAACAAAATTAACGGTACACCGAAAAAAGCAAACTAAGTTTGATAAATCAATAAAAAGGGAGAAAGGGGTATAAAAATTATTTACCACTCGTGTTGAATAGGTACCCTCCCTAAAACGTACTTTTAAAAGAAAGATAAATAAAACTACTTCCCGGATACAATTAATAAACCTCTTCACCGTAATAAAGAAGGCCCGGATAAGGAAAACGGTCTTATCGTAAATAAAATAAGCAGCGTAAGACGACAATATAAGCCTTACGAATTAATAACTCCTAATTACAACTCCTACCAAAACCTTTTACCATACTGTTTTGCTACTAATAGTATTAACCTTACAAAACTAACCAATGTCGCCAAACTATAAAAAAAGACGAAAATTATAGAAACGAACCATACGAGGTTTTAAACAATAAAATCAATATACTATTAAATGCTTATAAAAACCTAAATATTAAACTGTTATATTTTGAAATACTTTTACCTGGTATTTGAACTGTTTAAGTCGAAAAGTAATACAAATATTATCTTACATGAATCAAGATATTTAAAAAGTATTTGTATTATTTTAACATATACTTTGATACGAAAATAAACTATGAATTTTAAATCAAGAATGAAAGTGGTTTTATTTGAAAATCCATAAGGAACCAATATAAACACACTGATAGAACCTTATAGGAAATCCATACCACCTTATTAGCGAGAATTCGAAAATTCTAGGTAACCCTTAACTCAAAGAATTAAAACATTCGAAAACTTAATCTAAATAATTACAACAGTGTGTCATAGAAACCTAATCTTTAAAGTTACATTATTCGAATAGAAAAATAAAAAACATGAACCATTTTTATAACAGTTTTAAAATATCATCTAAAACCTTGATACGCTGATAAAAGAACTAAGGATTCATATTTATAACTGAAACAATTAAACAGAAGGACCAAATGATTAAAATAAACCTCGCAGTAATAATTTACTATGTTCTAAGCCCAAGGTTTAAAGTGTATCGAAAATTAAATGAACGCTATAAATACGGTTACTAGAATGAAGAAAATTAAATAGAGATCCTTAAAAATGAAAAAAATAAAGTATTTATTAACGAATATAACCTTATAATAAGATACGTATATTATTACGTACTGTATAGTACCAGTGGAAGAATATACATAATTTTATAGGTTTTTAAAAACAATATATTATATGTTATAAGGTCGGTAATCAGTTGACTAATCGCATAGTATGCGAAATCATTCGGATTAAACAATATTTTTAAATAATTTGACTACGCGAAAACCAAACGGAAGCTAATTTTGTAATATAAATACCCGACTACGAAGGAATAAAGAACGAATTTGATGTATACAGTTACAGATATACCTTTAAGAAAAAAGATTAGAAGGATGATAAGACTTACTTAATAAATTAGGATAAGGAAACCTATTATGAAGTATTTGTAAACTTGTAAAATGCCTTATTTCTATATATTATAGGCCTGGATTATATAGATGGAGGACTTAATGATTATATAACTTCGCAATTTACCCTTTTTAACAAATATAGTAACCGATTTTAGGGTATTGCACCAAATAGCGACGCGACGTAAATCTTCAACGTTGGTGAATAATAGTTGGACGTTTTTGTAACGAGATTTTCTAAATTTTTACTCGACATAATAAAGAAGTACCAGGAAGTGGTATTTAACAAAGGTAAAGCGTCGTTATTAGGTACCATCGTTATAAATACAAGATTCGAATTGATTAAACTTTACATAATAGATTTTAATACGTTATTTTAATTATTAGTAACTAACATAAATAAACTCGAAATTAAGGTTCGAAATACGACCAATCACGTTATCTACTTTTGGATAACTTATTTGTATCGTCTCTTTTAAAGTTTAAATACCTGTAATTCTCTTCAAAAACGTATACAATTAAAGTCATTTACACGATATCACTAGAATTAAGAATGTTATATCGCCGATTTGGATACACGGTAGCGAAATGCCTTTTATGGCTGCTTAACGTCTCAAGATATACATATATATGTAAAGACTATTGAAAGCTATCTAGAAGTTTTACCACGAATATCAACTATATTCGTAAGTTTTGCGACAGTATAAATTCAGTCTATAAACGATGTAAGATTTAATTACAAGGTTATTGTAAATATTATATATTTAGACAGCTAGCTAGTACTATTCACTGCCGATGTAACAACATTATTCCAAGTCACGAAATTTACGCCGAGTGCTTCCGTTACGAACTGTTAACATACTTTAATAAACTATTAGTTATACGTTTACTTAGGACCTTTTAACTAAATTAATTAAGATGACAATAAAGCGTTCAACTCTACAGAATAGAGTAATGAGATTCTAAGTGCAGGTAATAAATATGAATAAAACTAGTAAAAGTATTATAGGGTATCAGAAAATATTAACGGTATTATAAACCGTTTAAAAAGTATATGTTGTGTTACTTAAAAAAGTCAAAAGGCATTAATTTTAGGGAATTAAAACTATAAATAGCGGTTAACGCTGTAAATAACACTTTCAGTCTGAAAAGGTTAATTTTAACACTTTTCATTTTCGATATTTTCTCTAAAATTCACATAGATTTAACACTGTCGTTAGTTCCCATACAAAAAGTCAATGTTATGTAGAAAGCAATGGTAATATTATGTTCCCTACCGGCTTAAATGATGTTTTCAAAGTATTCACTATAAAAAACGACCCGCGTGAAATTAGCGTTTGAAATTTACCATTGAAATTTCAAGTTTTAGTTTAAAGATTAAAGTACAAATAAATTAGCTTTTAGAAAATGAACAGATATAAAGACTACGATGCATTTGTTGAATTATTAAATGGCATATGTTTATTTCGCTGAACTATGGTACGTAAATACCAAAAAGTGGTAAATGATAGCAGTTCAAAAATTGAATCTAAGGAGTGGTATTAGTTAAATTACCTTTTTAACAAAGAATCCAATTTATCCCTAAAACCTATATACACCCCAAATACGTCTTCAAAACGTCCATTATATGACGAAACCGGTTCGCTTATATTAACAGAGGTAGTATTACGTCTTCAAAGGCGTTGTATTTCACTTAATAAATGAAATACGTTTTAGAACCCTTACTTCGGATTTCTTCATTACTTAAAAAGAAACGGTAAACCGAAAATTAAATATGAATCTTCGCCGAAAGAGTATTATTACCGTTTCGGGCTCTACTTGTAAACAGTTTACTTGGACTAAAATCTTCATTTTAATTGAGTAAGTCGTTTTTCATGTTAAAAGCTTTGACCTAGTAGTTTAAAACGTCTGTCGAATTTTTCTTGTACGTTTAATTCACGAGGTAAAAAATGAAACCGGCAAGCTTTATAAAAAGAGTCTTTTTATAATGAAAAATATAATAATGCCGGCAAAAAATATTGTAACTTAATTGCACAACTTATAAAAACAACAAATTATTTAATTTAAATGTTGACCGCCTTTTTATGCATTCTTTACAATCTTTATGTCTATTTTCGTAATGTTATATTAGCTTATATTTAATTAAAGATGTAAATTTAACAAAATATTTATACTTATGCACTTGTAAGATTTCGAAAATATGATTTACCTGAAACGATTGTGTATATCCTAAAATGATGATATGGATTTATTAAGATTAGTATGTACTAGTACAATACCTATTAAAAGTATTATAAGAAACGCTTAGGAATAGTTAATTCAATCTTTGACCTATAATTATTGATTACGATACCGTGTTTCAAAGGGTTTATACATCTGAAAATACAAACGAAAAATATAATAATACTGTAAAAAAATTCGTTCTTCACCTTAAAAAAGGAAACCTTAAAAAGACGGTTTAAAAGCGAAACCTAGAATATATTTGACGGAGGACAATATATTTGTCTTTCAAATCATAATAATTACATTACTAAACGATGTTTCAAACTTCATATAAAAGGAATAATTTATGGAAGTGGACTTAATTATATTCATCGGCGAAAAATTAGTAAACGCATATAAATATTAACGTATAAGTGGAGTTTGAATCGTATTAATAATATAACTGGAAGCGGTATTCAGCTTTTCGGTCATCGCACAATATTAATATGACCTTTCGAATAAAGAATATAAAACGTTTAATAAAAGCTTTGTATAACAGATAAGTAATTCAAAAACCGGTTTACGATTTATGTTATTCGATATAAGCACTATAAAAGTCGTCATTTTTACTAATAAATCTATTGTTAATAATATCTATTTTAATTCGTATATAGGATTTATTTATATCATTAAAAACAAAATACCACTTTAAAACGGATTGGAATGTTTTGAAAATATTGTTTATTAAAGTTTAACTAAATTTAAGCGGGTTATTCGAAGCGTTTTAGTTTCGAAAATTCACAGTATAGTAAAAGTACTCGACTTTGGAATTATTATAATGATAAAGATCCGGATAATCATTATAAACCTTAACTTAAAACATCTGCTTTCGGTAATCTGCATTAATTCATTTTACTTTTACGAATCCCTTGTCAAATTCCTTATTACAAACGAAAATCGCCTTATAATCGATATTGTAGCTTTATGCGAATCGTACAAACTCCGCGAAATTAAGGAAATAAGATGGATTAACGAAAAATGAAACCTAGTAAATATAATAACAAAGAACGACCTGAATAGAGTATTAAAAGTACTCGTATTAACAAGCTCTCTGTTCATTAGCGTTAATAAAAAGGTTTTACAACTTTGCTCTCATTAAGCGATTTACAACTCTTTTAATATTTTTTTTCTTATTTAGATTTTTCATTTATATCATTTTTAATATTTTATCGTTATTTAAATCTATCATCTTAGTCGGTTTTCATTATTTCATAGTTATTGAAATTGATTATTTACATTTTTATTTGATATATTATCATTTTTATGTTTGCCATTAATGTTGTAACCAAGTACATTTTCACTTTATACTTTTAAAATTTATAAATATACAGTACGGGATTTTAAAAAAAAACAGGTAATTTCATTATTGTGTAACGAACTATAATAAGGTCGAAGACACCACTATAAATATAAAAATATATAGCTAATTATTACCGAAAAGGAAAGGCAAGGGTGGCGTCGCGTTTTTGTTGTCATTGCCTTCGTTATCTTTTCCCCCGCGATCCTCTCCGCCGCCGTTGCTACTAACGCTATTATCATCATTGATATTAACGTCGCTACTGACGTTTCCAGAGGAAGGGCCCCGTACCTTAGGCTAAATACCCGTAAGAAGGAGCGCAAGGGGGTCATTACTCTTTTCACGATGACGCGTGATAAAGTCATCGAACTAGCCTATGTAGTATATACGTAGGCTCGCCTTCCAGGCGGTAATAACGGACTTATCCTTATAAGACGCCGATAATTGCCTATTACTAATTATTATCAGCTTATGTTATTTGTTACGAAAATAATTGTTTTTTAAAAACGCCCCAAATAGTGTATTAAAAAAGTAAGTAATTATTATTCGCGCCTAGAATTATGATTTAAGGTGAATTTACTGTAAAAATGGCGTGCGTATAATAAGGCTTCAGCTTATGAATTTAAAACCATTGAGACGGGGGCATATTTGTTATCAGTCTGCTCGTAACGGTAGTAATGGGCCAACCAACCACTATTTTAACGTTAATCGTTAATAAATTTGCTTGTAGTTGAAGACGCGATACACGAAACTTAAAAAACACTTGTTAGCGGCTCGGGGACGCGAACCAAGATACGTTTTTTAAAGTTTTATATGTTGGTAGACATTAGACGTTGCAACGTTGTCGCTTTGATTAGTCTTCGAAGTGACAGTTGTATTGTGTGGTAAGATGGTGGATGTATTGTTCTAGGTTTTTCAGACCGCTAGCCGGTTTACATTGTAATTTGTATGGCTAATTGCTTGGCACGTATCCTAGAGTGAAGTGTAGCATACTGTATTCGACTTACACCCAATGCGGTAAGTCCGTACAAAGCAATACACTTTCAGTACAGTCAGCTTTACTGTAAGTAAAGTTGACCTACTCCACTGCATGCAATTCTATTCCAACAATATACGTCAAAAAGGCAATACGGTGTACCTTGGCAAGCTGTTACTTAAGGCAGCAGGTTAGATTGTCTCCATTAGCTTTATTTACAAAAATGTAAAAATAATATAAGTTTAAGGGGGGATTGATAATATTTACCGCGTTATAATTCAGTTAAGTTAAGTTTATAACGGCAGGAAATAGCTGTGATGAATAAGAGAGTTTTCCCTCGTAATGAAAGGGTAATATTAATAACCTTAAAAACCTTCTTTTCCTTCCCTTAAAGAGTAAAGAGAAAAGGGGAAAGACAAAAAATAAGGAAATGGGATCTGGATATTGTTGGCGGCGGCGGCGGGAGGGAAACTAAAGATAAGAGCGGTGATAAAAATATCGACCTAAAGTTAGCGGAGTTAAGGGTAACGATGATACAGCCAGTGGAGGCGGCGGTTTCCTCTTTATTTTTATTTTAACAAGCTAAACAGCGTTTTAAACAATTATTTTTAAGAGTCATTAATCTCAAAAACCAATTGAAAAATAAAGTTAATGAGCCAATTAACCTATATGAGAAGTTCGAACAATTAATATAGATAGTGGTTTATAAATGAATATATTGATAAGCTATTGGAGACTTACATTATAAAATGAAACATATCGTTAAAGGGAAAAAAAAAAGCCTTTACGCAAACCGATAAAGATATATCTTTTTATGTTAACCTCAAGCCACGTAACATCGATAATTACTGTAAATACTTACATATTTACAATAATCCCTTTGTAAAGAATATCAATTATACCGTTCTCAATAATAATATCAATTGTTGTAATAGTACTACGTGCAGTGCAGTAGGTCAATTTTACTTACAGTAAAGTTGAGCGTACTATTTGTGTGGACTTACTGCATTAGGTGTAAGTCGAATGTAGTACGCTGAATTTTACCCTAGGGCACGTGCCAAGTAATTGGCCATACAAATTACTGTGCAGACCGGCTATCGGTCTGCCAAACCTAAAACAATACATTCACCATCTGACCACATAATACTACTGTTACTTCGACCAATCGAATTGATAACATTGTAACATTTAAAGCCCTATCAACAATAATTAATTCTTATTAGATTAAACACAGATTGGCTAAGTAGAAAAAAACGATACTTTTCGGTTACGCTTTATGTTAAACGACGGATACGGTAAAGGAATGATTTTTGCGAAAGGTCTTTACTACTGCGTCGGTTTTCACGATAGTAAGTAAAAAAGACTTTTAGGTTACGTCGAATTTTACGGTAACTTAAAAGTAATGTTGGTCTCGTTATCTAAAACACTAAGAATTTTTTACAAATATTTTCTAAAGACGTGAAAATTAATTTTTAAAAGTCTTAAAGTTCGGCAAGTTGGCAAACGACTTAGTTGCTACTACTACGGGTGTTACTACTATAAAAGCGGCTAAGTCCTACAGCCAAAACAATAATAAACGACTTTTGACTTTACCCTTTACATCGAAACTTTGCCATTCCCTTATTATTTTTACGTCTTCTTCGTTAATTGAATCGTCACATTCGTTTTTTCAAGCGAAAATATTAAGAATCGCCAAATCGCGCTTCAAAAGCTACACCGCGCGACCTAACGTTTAGTCGCCAAGTTTTCACGCTACTTCATGCTGAAACACTAAATCCATACTCTCAAAATCACTAAGTCCCTCGCTTTACACATCCTATATGTACTATATAAGCTAAAACATTAAAAAAAATAACTTGAGAGTTTATTTCAAAGCTATTACCAACCTTATTAGGAAAAAAGCAATTGAAACCCTCGGTTACCTTTTCGATAAGTACTATAAACGCGACCTTTAAGGATATAACGTCGATAAAGTCTTGACCAAAAAGTATTTAAATAACTTTGTCGGCTACTTTATCTCAAAATATTACGGCGGTGAAAACCTTAACCATTCCTTTTGCATATATCGTGAGTTTTTTAACGACTAAACTATTAATATGTAAAAGTCAATTTAAAAGAAAGTTAAGTCCAAATTGAAGGCTAAACTTAAACACTGAGGAATATACGTATTGAAGAAAAGCTTCACTAGGTTAGCGGAAACCTTTTTTGAATTAACCTAACTTAAAAATGCCTTTAAAATCCACGACCTAAAGAAAAAGGTATTAAAGAAATTTAACGTCTTTATATGAGTTTTAAAGGACCATTCTTTTACTCTTAACTAAGTTAAGATTATTTATGTGCTAACGATAAAGAACCTGTTAACCTGTGCGGTAGCCCAACACTTTCACGTAAAAGTGCGAAATAAATTCTTGGCAGAGACAAAACGCGCAAAACAACAGTTGCCAATAGAGTAAGAGATATAAATGTTAATATCCTTGACCAGTTAATTAAATAATATCGTTAAGTTTTTTAAAACCTTCAAGTACCTATCGCCCACCAGTATTTTAATCGACAGGCTCCTTAAAAATCTTTCCATTGTAGGTATATTTATATGTGAAAGCCCACCACGGGTCTTATGATTGGACTTTATGCATTAGGCTAGACAATTATCAATTATTCTTAATACTGTACCTCGAAAGCTTTAAAATTTAAATTGTTAGAAAATACCAAGAAAAACTGGGATAATTATCGCGATTTGTTTCCAAAACCTGTCAAAATAGTCAATATTAACTACCAGTTTCTTACGGATTTCGCTAATATTTGAAAAGATGTAAAAAAAGTATAAAGGAAATCCCTATAATATTTCAGTTCGAAGATAATAGTTTTTTTAAATATCTGTAAATAAATAAAGGTTTCCACTTTAGGTTTTCACTTATTATTCCCAGGAATCATTATAAGATACACCAAGGATTATTACCTAACCTTTTTGAATCAAGCTACTACATTTTGTAAAATTTAAGATAATATAAAAATCCACTTCGAATAAGACGTTCACCTCGATTAATACTATACAAATTAAGCTATTACACAGTAAACTACGATAACAACGAAGAAGAAGAAAAGAAACACTAATGGATATTATAATTAGATCTTTAAGAAGCTAATATTATGCTAATAAGTAATAGAGAAAGCCTACGTTAGTGAAGCTATATTTTGTGAATAGGTACGGGTAATAATTACTGGGGTTAATAAGTTTAAAAACATCCTATAAAGCATAAATACCACTTTCGAAATATTTTTTAGCCAATTACGTTTCTCGTTTACTACTGTAATAACGTGTACACCAGATTCGCTTGTTATGTACCCTTTAGCCAGAAGCTTTCCTAATGTAAAAAAAAAAAAAAACCTTATGGTAGTTAACTATGTCGACTGTAAATACGGATACGGACGTCCTTAAAGTTTAAGGTCTGAACTATCAACCATAAAGTAAAGGAAACAACTACGTTAGCTTTAACAAGGCCAAGATTTAGGCGGGCCTAATAACCGAAAATACTATTATCGTAATAGTGGTAAAAGATATTAGATTTATGGCAAATTTAGATATTAGTTAAGTCGATACCTCCCCCGCAGAGCTAAATAACAAGAAGATAATGTAATATATACAATACCTTACCCATTTTAAATAGGACTACTTAAATTAAGTTGTAAACTTCGATGGCGAAAAACCAGTCAATGGCAATAATACCCCTAAATAAAAAAAAATGATATAAAGATACTACTTATAACTCCGCCCAGTAATTATCAGATTACGCCTTCTTATACCGTTTAGGTGGTAAAGATCTTTACTTTTACTTTAATTAAACCCCTAACCCTTTGTATAGCTTTAATATTCATAATTGTTATGCAAACTATTTATTTTAAGGTATGATGCAAGACATAAAGATAATAAGGTAATTAATAGGAGGTTATTTGTAATACATGTTATTACAAAGGGAAAGTACTATAGCTACTAAAATTGGCTTCAAATTAAGCGATTAACTATCGTTATTAGGGCTAAAAGTAGTTTAAATCATTATAAAAGTAATTACGTTTTATATCCTCAAGTTTATTACTTTTTTTTTCTTTATTTAAAGGATATAAAAGCCTTTGATGTTAATATCAATGTTAATATAGACGAACTGGTTAAAAATAGCCAAACGTTTCCCAATAACTTTAAGTAAGTGTATTTATGATTTTACCTTTAAGGCTTTAAAATGATTTTATTCAACCTAACGAAGCTGTGGATATGTTAAATATACCGGCGGCTTAGTTACCTAGCTGTTAATAAGTTATATAAAGTCTTAAAGTTTACAAGTTATAAACATGTGAATTATATTGCCTTAAAAGCTATTAAAAACTTTACCTCATTTGAGAAATGTATATTTAAACACCCCGAAAATTTAAATTTATACTAAAAGACAGCAAAGGCTTTAATTACAATGCTTTTGTTTTTATGTTTTATTAAAATAATAAGTTTTTTTTCACGTTGTTAACTCTATTACCTTTTCGAAGGGGCTAAATTTATAAAGTTCTTTTCGATAAAAGATACGTCAAAAACACTAAGGATATTGTGGATTAACACATACTTAGGCCCGTATAACTTTATTGTCTAAGATACCAGCATTAAATTTACGGTGGCAGAATTTTTTAAAAAAAATGCTAAGGAAATAAGTATTTGGTATAAATAGAAACCTATACAAGCTTATTAAAGCATTGGAAATGTTAAAAGGGTATACTCCCTATTTCGTCGAACGTATAATATCCTTACGCTATAAATTAAAAGCTTTAAGGATCCGGAGCCACGTTTACGGATAGCAGTAAAGAGCCTAAATAATGTTATAGGTCTTAACGGCTTAGTATTAACGTTACTAGTCTTTAAAGAATAACCACATATAACAAATAAATCTCCGCTATGAGTAAGTATTTAAAAGCGTGTTATGGCTTAAAACAAAGCCCTAAGGCAATTACGAAAGGAATCAACACGCTGCCAAGTCAACGATGCCCTTAATACCAAAAACAGACCTATAACAATTGATGTATTAGCTTTTCCGTTACAAAATAAAGTTTTTGTATAGCGGAAAACAGGTAACTGAGATAGCCCGTATAAAACCTTAAGTATCGCAAACTTCAAAGTAATTATTAAAATTGTTAACAGCCCTATATCCTTTTAAATTACTCAGGTAAAGCCTTATATTAGGATTATTGATGGTAAAAACCCTTAAGTTAACCGACAGAATTAATACGAACTTCCTTTACCCGTTATTGATAAACCGATAAAACGATACTAGTGCGAACGATCCCCAAAAAAGAAAAACTTTAAAAAGTAGGAATACATACCGAGTCGTATTTAAAATATTATTTAGGTAAGTAAGAAAAAGAAGGATAACGAGGATATAGCACTAAAGCTTTGAATATAATGGATTATTAAAACCTCCAACAAACTTTTTTAAAAAGGGACAGGGTAGAGATTAATGGCTTGTTAATTCGAAAGGATATACAATTCTTACCGAAAACTGATTTTAATCTTTAAAATCCAAATATCACGATTTTTAAGTCGAGGATTATTTACGAGATTAAAGGTAAGATTATAGGTCAGCCGTACGAACCATTACGTCCAATTGTTTAAAGATACGCCAATAAGGATAGAATCCTTACGTAGTTGCCTACAATTAAAAAAAATTAGCTAACGCCTAATAGTCGTTTTAGCAGTAAGTTTACTAGTTAAAACTAAAGTCAAGTTTATGTTTAATAGCTATGATATAACGTAAGCCTATACGTAATGAATAACGGATTTACAGCGGATCGTATTACTGAAGCTGTCTGTAATGTTCACACTAAATACCCGTGAGTATATAGAAGGTATTAGAGGGGTTATATTATCAAGAAGGTAGCAAAGGTGCTGAGTGAACAATATCGCAACCGTGCAAGTAATAATTAAATGCTGTGAGGCTATTCATATGTGTAGACTGAATACTTAGATTGACAACTAAAGAACTATGAAGGAAATACTATCTGTGTGGTGATGACCGTGTCTTTATATCCTATAACCTTCATACCATTTTCAATAATAGATAGCTTAGATAGCAAGATATCCAACATATCCTATGTGTTCGTATATAAACTCTAACCTTGGGTTGCTGACATAAGAGATGTTCCCCGCCTGATGTATTGGACGTTAAGTTTCTAATAGCGCAGCTGGCTGCTGGCCTATTTCATTACCTGCAGTTGGTTTTAGGGTCATAATACTATCACAAGAATTAGGTGCTATTTACCTCTTAGGGATGGTAATACGATATGTTAAACCATTATAGAAATTGGTTAAAACAAATATCTATTCATTTCTAATTTAATAGTTATACTTTAAATTATAGCTAACGATAAAGTTTTTAATATACGAATCGTACTTACTAGTAACGTGAAAACGGATTTTGGTGTGATAAGCATATAAACTAAAGATACCATTTTTATTAAAACGACTGGTTTTATAATATCAAAATAGCAGATGATGAAGGACTCCAAATTCGGAAAATATAAGCTAGTTACAACGTTAATGAAAGGCAGTTAACTTAACGTTAATAAATAGTTAATCTGTATACTTAGTATTAATATCTGTAATGATCACACTAAATACCCATGAGTATATAGAAGGTGTCAGAGGGTTTATGTTATTAAGAAGGTAGCAGAGGTGCTGAGTGAACAATATCGCAACCGTGCAAGTAATGATCAAAAGCTGTGAGGCTATTCAGAATATACTGAGACTGAATACTTAGATTGACAACTGAAGAGCTATGAAGGAAATACTATCTATGTGGTGCTGACCGTGTCCTTATATCTTTAATCCTTCATACACCTTCAGTGCTGGATCATGTTGGATCGAAACATGATCCCAATGATCCTTAGTGCGTAACCCTAACCCTAAGGTTGCTGACATAAGAGATATATCTCCACCTGATGTGTTGGACATCAGGTTCTTAGTGGCTTAGCCCCATACTGGCCTGTGTTCTGACCCTCCGATGTTCTTGGGTAATAACAATATTGACCTTAACTTTTGTTAAAATGTGTTACGACCCAAGTATGATGGCGGGTCAGGAAGAAAGCCAGTGTACAGCTGAACCACTTAGAGCCTTAAGTCCAACACATCAGGTGAAGAACACCTCTCCTTTGTTAGCGGAAATGACTAAGCCAATCACGTGCTTAGAATCAGTGGAATCAGTACTGATCCAAGTGATCCAGGATCAGCAGATTCAGCACTGATCCAAGGGATCTAGTACTAAAGATGGTATGAAGGCACGGACATATAAGGACATAGTCATTACCACATAAATAGTATTTCCTTCATAGCTCTTCAGTTGTCAATCTAAGTATTCAGTCTCAGTATATTCTGAATAGCCTCACAGCTTTTGATCATTACTTGCACGGTTGCGATATTGTTCACTCAGCACCTCTGCTACCTTCTTGATAACATAAACCCTCTGACACCTTCTATATACCCACGGGTATTTAGTGTGATTATTACAAAATGGCCAAAACACTGTTTTAGCTATCATCAATAAGACTAACGTGGTTAAGACCTAATAGTACTTGGAGTAACGTATCCACGGCAGCTATATTGCTATTTTATATCAACCGAAAGTCTTTTAAGATTTCTTTATGGCGATATAAGCTCAGGATACAGCAAATAAAAACTTTAACCGGCTAAATAAAAAGCTCGAGTAGCAAATGCTAAACCTGCATCACGGGATTAAAATAGTTTTAATCGACTTATTAAGAGCTAAGTTAACAATTTTACGGATAGGTTCTTCATAAATAATACCGACCTGTCTTTATCAATCGGCTTTGAAATAACCTTTGTCAACGAAGATAAGCGGATAAACCAATTTAATATTACTGATAACCTAATTTATTAAACTTCTATTAAGTGTGAGAAAATTATGTGAAATATATTAACCTCGGAGGTTTACAGTATAATGACAGGTCTTAACATAAGTATAATACTATAGAAAACCCTTCACTTTATTACCAAGTAGCTAAAGATTCCTCATATTCCGGTAGTAATTTATACCGACTCGAAAAGCCTGTTCGAATACCTTTCAAAGCTCGAAATCACTAGTAAAAAGCGCCTGATAATCGATGTAATAACACTCCGTAAAACATACAAAGGGAGAGATATTAAGGAGTTCCGATAAATTAATGGTAAAAATAATCCTGCTGATGCTATAATGAAGATAGCGCCGAATAAAACCTTAAAAAGGGTTGTAAACAATAATAAGTAAATCATACGCATCGAAGGCTATATTAATAGGCTGCTTAACAAGCCCAAGTTACGTGTCAGCGACCAGAGATATGCTGGCAAACTGGAAAACTGCGAGGCAATTAACGATATAAACCTATTTAATTGGCACAGCTAAAACAAAGGTTTGCAAAGACATGTGGCAGATAAACTTTTTATAGAAATTAATAAACTCGAACCTCGGAGATATGTGGCAATTAACGGCAAACGGGGTCAATTTGTATACAATTATATGCAATTCGGTATAGAGGTCAATTAGAATTAACAAGGGGTTGATAAGGTAATAAAGTCGCTATTTAACACTAACAAGAAAAGATTAGTTAACTATACTAACATACACGTATAAACTAAAAAGACGTTAGTGTTAAAATAGTACTACATATAATGTAGTAAGTCAACTTTACTTATAGTAAAGTTAACTATACTAACTACAAGTTAAGCGTACTATTTGTATAGACTTACTGCATTGGGTGTAAGTCGAGTGCAGTACGCTGCACTTCACTCTAGGGTATGGGTCAAGCAATTGGCTATACAAATTACTGTGTAGATCGGCTAGCGGTCTTCCAAACCTAAAACAATACATCCACTATCTGACCACACAATACTACTGTTACTTCAACCAATCGAATCGATAACGTTGCAATGTCTAAAACCCTACCAATATCACTACTAATTATCCAAATTACCTGAGACATTATTATGATTATTACCGCGGTTAAAACCGTTAATCCGAACCTTTATAATTCTCAATCGTAACTATTATTATTATCAAAATTAGTAATTGGAATTTTAGCATAATTATACTATAAATTAAACCATTATTACTAAATTACGGATATAAATTTTTAGTATTTGATTACGGAAATGGATTACGTTAAAGAAAAAAAAATACTTGTGTGAATAATATTATATATATTAATAGTTAGTAAGCGGCTACGCTGTAAATTACACCCTTGTAGAGTATATGGTAACGTGCTACTTTGCAAGGTACAATCTTGCAAAGCGTATAATAACGTGCCAATGCCTAGAAGGGGCATTGGCAAAGTGTACGGTAGAGTGCCACTGTCCAAAAGGGGTATTGGCAGAGTGCACGGTAGAGTGCCATTGCCCAGAAGGGAGATTGGCAAAGTGTATGGTAGAGTGCCACTGCCGGGGTGAAAGCTTATAAGCTCTCACCTGAGGCGTGCACTCTCCGGATGCCTCTTCTCCCTTCTATCTTACAACCTACCTCAATATGCACTACCAATCTTTACGATTACTCTTCTACTTTTACCTTTACGTTAACGTATTAGACCCTACCAACAGAAATAAATGAAAGCAGTTGCGACTTCAAAAAGCATATAAAGGACATCAGTCTCCTGTAAAGGCTTTTCCCTCCACCTGGACAATGTAATAATATTGCTGTTGGAACAGCAGTCAATTGCAGTACAGTCAAGCCAACTATAATTACAGTTAGTTGATTGTACTGACTGCAAATTGACTGTAGTTTGTGGGATTGACTGTATGGACTGTAAGTCAAGTACAGTAGGTGCCCACTTCAGACTAGGGCACGGGCCAAGCAATTAGCCATACAAATTAGTGTGCAGACCGGCTAGCGGTCTGCCAAACTTAGAAGTAACACATCGAATCGACTACGTGCAACGATAAAGGCCTACCAGCAATTGCCCTCTGTTCAATAGATTATCTGGGTTGTCCCAAACTCTGATGTATTTGGTTTCTGCCATCTCAACGTGATCACATGTCACGATCGACATCCGCTGAGTTCGTTCACCTAAGGTGGTTTCGCCCACGCCACTATACGGATGGTGGATTGAGCTGTATGTGCTGAGGTTGGGTATTGTGTAGAGGCTAGAGCTTGCCGGCAAACCCGCAGTGACGAAAGGGCACAAACATATATTGTACATTGTGGGCACACGTTGCTGAAATCAGTGTGTATTTGCATTGCGGGAAGTTTCGAAGTTGTGTTGTGCAAAGGTCCTAGGCTGCAGCTCGCTAGGGCCAGTTATAACACGGTGTGTGCAACGAGGAGTCCTGCTCCAATACTATGCCCTCATCATCCCTCAAGAAAAGGGCTAAGAATCCATCTCGTCATCCTCCTCCTCGTCGTCAATGTAAGGGTGCGAAGTGCACTCAGCAGCACCATCCCAACCCATGCCCCCGCCCCCGCCCTCACCCTCCCTCACATTCTGTGGTGCCGTCCAGACAGTCGGCATGCAATGCACCTGCTTGTCGTCATCCAAATCAGCCCCGTACGCATGGCGTGCGTCGCCACCATCCACATCCATCGCACCCGTGGCCTCCACCCGCAACATCTCCTCGGCCTCGTCGCGCGCAAGGCAGATCATGTCAACAAGCATCGTACGTGTCATGCGGACGACGTCGACGTCGCCGCCGCTGCCACTGAACTTGGCCTTGTAGCGCTCGGCGAAGGCGATGAGGCACGGGCGCACGAGTTCGATGCTGAGCGATTGGCCAGTGATTTGGAGGCCCTTGGCGAGCCAGGCGAGTATGTGTTCTTGTATATCGTCGATGGTGGGAAACAGGGCCTGTAGGAGAAGCCTTGTCAGTCATTAAGGAGAGGAGGTGGGGGATATATGGGAGATAGACTTGCCCGTAGCTGCTTCATGTGCTCGGCACAGACATTCTTCGGAACCTGCAAACCAGCGGGCACGTTAAGGTAGATGCCCAGAGCGCTCATTTTGGGAGGACCTCGACGTTGCTGGATGGACTCGACCATTGTCTTGGCCTGCTGGAGACCAACGACGTCACGGTCAGTGGCGAGCTGGACCGCCATCTTTAACAGGTCGTTCATGAGGGCGGCAGCCTCTGGACTGGCGATGGAGGCGATGATGGCAGAGGGGACAATGTTGCCATGGTTGTCGACAACCTGGCCACCCTCGCCCCGAAAGGACACGGTCTTGCTGTGGCAGGTCGAGTCGATCAGGGTATCCATCAGGTTCCTGACCTCGGGGTCTTCAATAGCAACATCGTGCTCGGGGTGAGTCTCGTCCCCGCCTCCATCGGCACCCGTGGCAGCGGCATGCGAAGTGACAGCTGTCAGGCCCAGCATCCATTGACCCTCGGCCAGGTTGCTCAGGGTCTGCTGTTGCGCCCTCTTCGACCTCTTCGCTCTTGCGCACGCTCTCTTCGCTGACTTCGGGTTCATCGTTCTTGGTTTTCTTTTGAGCTCCATGCTGTTGCGTCATTGTGTCGGCAGCGGTATCCATTTCCTCGGCCTTCCTCTTGCCAGTCCTGATATTCTCTCTCCTTGTTGCTATATCAGCCATCTTGTCGGGCTCAGCCCGGGCTGCAGTCTTGTATTGGGATGGCTTTGAAGAAGCAACAGGCTTTGGATCAGGAGCCGACTTTGCAGCAGTAGCAGCAGCAGGAGGAGGAGGAGGCTTCGGTGTAGCAGCTCGCTTTGAAACAGGAGCAGGAGAAGAGGAAGGAGCTGGGGATATGGAACCGACGGTTGAACGTCGCGAAGGTTCAGTAACCGAAGCTGGTGGGGGTGACTTTGACTCCGAAGGGCTTGTCGGAGGGAAGACCTTTGCTTTGGCAGCGGCGACAGTAGCCTGCCTGCGAGACGTGTGTTTCTTGGCTGCATCGTTACGGAACTCGCGGAAGAAAAAGACATCGTCCCAATTGACCCTGAAGCCCTCGCACTGTTTGCTGCCAATATGGAGAGGGTTTAACAGCGCGTACAGATGTGGACCGAGATTTGTGGCCTTGTCCTGGATCTTGGCCACAACGCGAAGGGCGTTGAGATCGAAGTCCACGATGCTCATATCATCCTCGCGCAGGTCAGCAATCGCGACCGGCTTCCTAGCCGCCTTCTTTTTGGCAGGCTTCTTTGAGCTTCCTTCGCCAGCATCGTTGTTGGCGGGCCCTTCAGCATAGATTTTCTGCAAAGCCTCGGCGCTTGGCAACATTCCAATCCAGACGCATGGCGTACTAGCAGGCCTCCAATCTTTGTCAAGCTCGTTCGGGTGCGGGACCAGGGGGGGAACAACGTCTGCAACAGCAGCATTGCCCATGTCTTCCACCACCTGGCGGTGCTGCTCGAGGGAGCAAGTCAGGGCCACGAGGCGATGAACGTAGATGGTAATTCCCATGGTGAGTTGCTGAGGAACTCGATGATTGTAGGCGTCACAGGTAAAGTTGAATGCATATTTGTCCACCATAGCAACGCCGTCTTCGGATTTAAGCGTAGCGGCACACTCGGACTGCTTGGAATCCTTTCCCTCCTCCTCCTTTTGGACCTCGTCACTCGGGTCGCTCAGCTCCTCATCGGTGATTTTTTCCTTTTTCTCCTCGGAGTCGGCGGTGGATGACTGCCTACTCTCGGTCAACGCATCCTTGCTCTGTTGAGGCTGCTGAACGTGGGGCTGCTGGACGGCAGGCTTCATAGCTGCTGATTTCCGGAATCGCGACTGCTGGGCTGCGGACTTCCAGAGGGTAGAGTCAGCTGGCCTCGAAACAGATAGCGCCGCGGCAGGGATTCCTCGCAGCCCCGTGCCAGTGGAAGCAGTGGCCTCCTTCTTGACCGACAGATACTGGCTGGGCGAAGTAGCCCGCGAACTGGTCGGGGAGGCATGTGAAGAAGACGGAGCACTGGGGCTTTGGCTGCAGCTGCGACTGCGACTGCGGCTGCGGCTTCGGAGGCGCGGCAGTCGAATGGAATGGTCGGCGGTCAACGATGAGTTGTACTGGCGGACACGGTTGGCGCTGTGAACTGGGGATGGCAGATGAGAAGACGTTATGCTGTCCGAAGGCATTGGGTCAATGCCAGAGCCCGTTTGCATCGCAGGGAAGGAGCGTCTAGGGTTAGGGGGCCCTTGCCCGCCGGAGACCTGGCCACTGGGTGGCATGTGTGCAGCGGGGTGGTGTTGGTGCTGGTGCTGGTGCTGGTGCTGGTATCTGGGAGGGAGTAGGGAGCCATACGGCGACATCTCAATGGGAAGAACGCTCTGGTGGTGATGCGAGTGCTGGAACGAAAGTGAGCTCTGGGACCGAGGCCGGTGCTGTCGGCGAGGCGACCTTTGGTGAGGGGGAGTCCGGGGAGGACTCTGGCCGTCGTACGACATGGGCGCAAAGGAATATGCAATGGTATCGGGCGTTGAAGGGGTCAGCGTATGTGTAGGCGTAGTGAGGGTGAATGTGCTATGTTGAGTGTTGGGATCGAGTGTTGGGATCAAGTCCAGGACACAAGGTGTTGGTGGGTGATCAGTGAGGAAGGAAGTGCGGCCAAATAGTATGAAGAAGGTGCTGTTGATGGAAAGAACAGGGGAGCAAGGCCTGATGTAGCGTAGAGAAATGGAGGAATGGGTGGAAGACAGCTGGGTTACGCGCATCAGCTGGGCATGCTCATGCTCTAACCAAAGCGACGTTGGCGCTGTAGGAACGTCGATTGCGAGGCGAAGGTGACTGGATGCTGAGTTCTGTCAACTCACCAACCTCATCCAGTTGAAATGCAACCAAGCTGATGGTTATTATCAAAAGAGGAGCAGTGGCAGAGTGACAGCATCTGCCGCGTGTTCCATGTGCTCCTCAAGTAGTGGCTTGGGAAGGGCAAGAACAAGATATTTGGACAAAGTGGGCCCTAAGAAACAAGTCACGGTCTATGCCTAGGCATGTCTCCCAAACCTGGGTATGACAGATGGCAATTTCCAGCGTGCCAGAGAGTGACGGACAAGTGACAAACCAAGTTAATGGAAGATGAACACCAGATAGGTCCTAGCATTGCTGGCACTTGTCTAGCCACAAGGACCATGTAAAATGAGCGAAATCAGAATTGCTAAAATCCCAACTTTGGGATGACAGCTGCCATTGGCTTCGTATAAGTAGAGGCGACAAACAGAAGCAAAAGAGCCCTTGGGAGCGGCACACTGTGACATGAAATTACTGAAGTGGAATACAAAGTGGAATACAAATTTGCAATGGGAATGGGCTGAAAGTATGCCACTTAACTAGGTAGGTGATGCTTCCATCCAGGCTCACTATTCAAGCAATAATGATAAATCCTCTAAGCTAACAGATATAATCAACAATCATAGCCACGTGTGAACAGGTTGGGTCAAGAATCTGGCGTCAGCCTTGGTCAGTATACCGTATGACAGCTCACCAGTTCCCTCCTGCCTTGCCAGCATAAGGTACACATCAGGCTCCATGGCATGGCATGCAAGAACAACCGAACAACAGCTTGAAAGTAAGTACACCAAGTGTATAATGCAAGACATTTCCACTACTATGGCAAATGGCAAATTCAAGTGAGGGCACGGCTGTAGCCTGTGAGCTGCAGCCTGCTCTTGTTGTTTTGCGTCTTCAAACACCAGAAGACAGTCTACCAAGTGAAAGTTTCTGTGCTGAACATCAAGATCCACATGAATACGTAAACTAATACGACAGGATAACAAGTCCTGCGCAAGTAGAAGTTATAAATGTATCCACCTAGCACCTAGAAATAGTGCTTGTCCCTGATTACCGATTAGGGTTAGTGCGGCGCGCGTGTCGCGCGATACGAGCCGTGCACAATAGGTGGGCATAAATGCGGTCACCGCTACTTGCATGTGATATGCATTTAGCGGATTATATATTCAAGCAGTGGACACGACGACTGATCTACCTGGATCCCTGTCCCGGGAATGCATGTGTCGACCTCATCTCCAGTCCAATTCTCCCCATCATTTCCCCCCTTCTTTTCGTTTCCTCGCTCACAACATGGCTGACGCAACCACAGCAGTCTCCACGGTGGAAGCCTCCTCCGCCGCGACAGGAGGCGATGGCGAAGGTGAGGTGCAGATGAAGAAGGCTGACAACACCGCCGAGCCAACTAAGCCCGCCGCACCCGATGCAGCCACCCAAGCAACTGTCCAGGACATCCCAGCGGCGCGCGCCACAGAGGAGGCGGCGACGGCGGCGGCGGCGCCAGCCGAGCCCGCAGCACCCGCCGCTGCGACGACGACGTCTCCCGCGGCGCCGGCGCCGGCTCCCGCAAAGACGCCCTTTGCCGAGTTCGACGCCAAGCTGCCCGCTATCCTCGAGGAGGTCGGCCACGACGAGATGTGGGGCGTGAAGCTCGTTGTGCCGGCGTCGTCGCACGTGCCGACCGGGATCGTGCTGCAGAAGTTCCTGAACGCAAACGACGGCGTGCTGGCCGCCGCGGTGGAGCAGCTCAAGGGGGCGTTGCAATTCCGCAAGGAGAAGAAGCCCCTGGATCTCGTTTCCAAGGCGTTCAATGCGTCCAAGTTCGCCGACCTGGGTGCTGTGACTGTCTACCCCGTCAAGGGCAGCTCCATCTTCGAGGTGTTCACGTGGAACATGTACGGCAATGTGAAGGGAAAGATGGATCAGGTCTTTGTTCCGCTGGATGAGTTTGTCTTTCTCGCTCTGCAGACACGAGTTTTGGTTTAACACGTGGTGGCAGGTTCATGGACTACCGCATCGCTCTGCAGGAGCTGGGAATCCAACAGCTCAAGCTGTCCTCAGCTACAGAGCCCATCACTGCAGACAAGGATCCGTACAAGATCATTCAAGTGCACGACTACAAGGGCCAGTCCTTTTTGCGGCAGAACCCCAACGTCAAGGCTGCCACCACGGAAGTCGTCAAGAAGTTCGCGCTGGCCTATCCCGAGCTGCTCAAGGTAGGCACCAATATCAATGCACTTCCACTCTCCCACAAGACTCACGAGCCATACTTAACACAACCATTGGCAGGAGAAGTACTTCGTAAACGTCCCAGCCATTATGGGGTGGATGTACGCCCTGATCAAGGTCTTCATCGCGGAGAAAACGGCCAAGAAATTCCACCCAATGGCGAATGGCGCCAATCTTGCAGCCGAGTTCAAGACCAGCGGGTTGGATGAGAAGCAATTGCCAAAGGAGTATGGTGGGCAGGGCGGCGCTGGCGATGGCAAGATGAAGGATGTGCCGGGCCTTGTCAATGAGCTGAAGTTTGTGTGAATCATGGGCCGTTGGGATTGATTACTATGGAATACCCAAGCTCGCGGCGGCAGCTGTACGGGAACTTGAATTGTCGACGGAACAGAATTATACCTTGGCCATTGAACTCATTGACTTACAGTATTCCACACCGAGTCACCACTTATCACAATGCATAGTTCCCACCTGCAACGGATATGTGCATATTGGCTGGCGGACAGGGACTTACCCCTGTCCACATTGCAGGGACACATCCCTGTCCACTCTGCAGGGACTAGCCCTGAAGGAATATCCACCCAAAATAGCTATGAGCATCCAAGTCCCACCAAGCTGCTAGCTACAGTCTCCCTCCACCATCACAACAAGGCAGCCTCTGGGTCTTTCTCCAAGCGCTATACTCGAGTGCACCTCGTCGCGCATTCCCGAACACCCGCCCTTCATCGCGGCGACGGCCAAAGCCAGGGCGCAGGCTTCTGCACGACCGTTGCTGTCACGATGCAACGTCGGGCTCCCGACCAGACGACGATCGCGTGGGGCTGCTAGGAACGCAGAACACATGCCCGAGTCGCAGCCACAGCCACAAAAGGACGGCCAGGTGTACGGGAGAACCGGGGCCGGTGGCGATGCGCAAGTTCCTCAGCAAGGCCGCTGCTGAGGCGTCGCCTTCGTCGTCCGTCGGCGGGCTCGGCACGGCTGGCACATTCTATCGGCCTCAAGGCTCGCAAGACGCCTCTTTTGACGTCGGCGCCCCAATCCACTGCCTCGACCAATCCCCCGATGGCCACGGCGCCATCCTCGCCGGCCGCCATGTCCTCACGACCATCATCGTCCACGGCTCGTCCATCAAGCCCGGCATCGACTTGCGCGCTGCCATCCTGGCCCAGCCCACCGTCAAGAACTCCACTGTCTCCGTGGCCGACCAACTCTCCATCAAGGATGTCAAGTGGCTGAAGGGTCGCGGGGATACCACCATCTTCACTGCCTGCGCCAACGGCAAGATTTTCCAGTATGATTTGACGCGGCTGGGCGGTGGGTCCGACGGCGCCCCCATGGAAGTCATCCACATGCGCGAGGACTCGCGCCAGATCAACACCCTCGACATCAACCCGCGCTCCTCCAAGATGCTTGCTGGCAGCCAGGACGGCATTGTGCGCTGCTTCGACATTATGAACCCCGTGCGGACCCCCACAGGTCACCTTACCTACCGTGCCGTCCAGTCCTTCAAATGCAACGCCGGCGGAATACAGTGTCTGCAGTGGTCTCCCAACATCGAGGGAGCCTTCTACTTCGCCTGCGCCACCGACCAGGGCGTCCTTCTGAAATGGGACATCCGCAAGACCAACGCCCCTGTTCTGCGCATTGGTGCCCACGACGGCAGCTGTACGTCACTGGCCTGGCATCCCGACGGCGATCATCTTGTCACCGGCGGCCGGGACAAGAAGTGCCGTGTATGGGACGTCTCCTCCACGGCAGAGAAGAGGCAGAGGCCCAAAAGCACCATATCTACTCCCGCCTCAGTTGGGGACCTGGCCTGGAGACCTGCCACATGGTCTGCCCTCGCCCAGGGCAGGAGGTCTGCCCAGCTCGCCGTTACCTATGACGAGGGCCCCAGGCAGAGCGTCAACGTGTGCCACATCTGGGATCTGGGACGGCCGACCATGCCCTTCAAGAAGATGCACAACTTCGACGCCCCTCCCTCAGCCCTGGTCTGGCACGACAAGGACCTTCTCTGGACAGTGGGCCCAGACGGTCTCTTCAACCAGTTCGACATTGCTTATGCCCCCCGAATGACCGATCAGGTCCCCGCTTCCGTCTTCAGCTTCTCGTCCCGCGGGGAAGTGGTCGCCTTCCTCGATGAGCGACCTCAAGTGCGACGACCGCTCCGCTCCGTCGTGCCCGCAGACGTACTTTTGACCCCGTTCAATGCCCCAATGCTCGGGACCAGCATGAGCGACTCGGAGGACGACGTGACAGGCAGCTTTCTTGGCAATCATCTGGCTCGACCTAAGCACAGGCTGGCCACCACTGCCACCAGCAGCAGCAGTCGATCTGCCCAGACACTGAGCATCACCCCGCCAGGCCGCCCAGATGGCCCATTGTTGGCCCTCGACCAATCCCTTCGCGCAACAGGCCTCTACAGATCGTCGCAAGCCATGGTCGTTGGACGCATGCCTTTTGCTGCGAAAGTCCCCGTATACGAGTATCTTTCGACGCACTATCTGGAAACGCTGTACGAAATGTTGCCATACAAGACAGGCGCTGCCCCGTTCCCAGACCGTGTCCTGGCCATCATACACCGGTACGCTCAAGCTGCTGAGACCATCGGCCAGTTCCGGCTGGCGCAGACATGGCACGTGGTGGCACTCGAGATACAGCCTCTCCTGTGTCGAAGGGCACAATACCATGTCGACCGGCGCAGCGGGGAGCTGGAACGGTCTGACAAGGCCAAGCGCAAGTTGCGCGATTTGTCCCCAATGAATGGCATGGATCGAGGCACAACACCCGTCGAGAGCAATGCGCACAAGAAGATCATGTCGAATACCGCAATCAGCACCGAGAAGGCAAGTGCGGTACGGTCTCTGCTAGCGGAGGAGCTCGAAAGCACGTCAAACATGCCCACGCCCGTGGCTCGGCCTGCCGATGACCATGAACTCGATCTGGATGTGGATCAGGACAGCCATTGGTTCGAGTACCGCACAAGGTTAACACCCGTACAAGAAGTGCAGAGCTTCAACCTGCCACCCCCGATTCAGTCTACCCGACAGCGATTGAATTCAGAGCCCATCTCTAACTCCAGCAACGAGAGCGACACCCACGCAAGCACAGATGGCTACGACTTCTATGGCACAGAAACGGTTCGTAAGGCCATCGACGTGCCCTCTCCGCAAAAGCCCGACAGCAGCCCTAGCAGCGTGAGGATGGTTGTGGCAAGACGCGATTCCCACGAGAGCTTCTCCCAGGTGTTCTCTGTGTCGAGCGCCAGCAGCAGACAGACTCCCCAGCTCGCTGGATTGTCCTCTGGTCCCATGCGGGGAAATCCCATGCAAGCCAGTGCCCGAGAACAACAGCCTCAGCTTGAGCGCAGCAGCAGTACCGGGACCGGCGGCGAGTACGAAGGCAGGATCAGGGGCACTAGAATGAAAGAGAAGAAGCCACCAAGTGTCGGCAAAACCGTGTCAGCGCCTGAAAGTGCGTCAACAACGCCGCCGGCCGTCGAGGGCATCGAGGACGCCGACACGATGCCAACACAAACGACTGTCGACAGTGTTGATTCACAAAACGGAGAAGGGCACCCGAAACCTGACCGCTATCCCCAAGACACATCCCAAACCGCGCCTGTGGGCCTAAGTCCGCACCGCTCTTTCGAATTCCGCTACGACGATCCTGAGCAGCTTCAGGAAAGCGACTACCTGCCCTGGTCCGACGATCCTCCCTATCCCTACCCCCTCGCCTGGGAGGACGAACAACCTCGGCTCGGCCCGATCAACCCCTTCAAGACGGTGTCGCGCGCTCTGCAGTTTGAAGTCAAGTCGTCCGCCCTGAACGCCTCCGCCATCATCCTCCTCCTCGGGCCCCTCCTCCGCTCCGCTACCTCCATCGATCCCTTTCTCGCCACCGCGGTGGTAAAACAACACCACGCCCGGCTTCTGTCGCTGAAGCTCTTCACACAAGCCGCTGTCCTCCGCAAGATGTGTGTCAAGGGTTGGCCGGGCGGGTCGCTGGCCGAGTTTGGTGACGACTATCCCGGCATTGTGGGTACAGTGCAGGGTAATTTCACAGCCGCGTTGGCGTGTGCTACGTGCCACAAACCCCGTGAGATGGAGAGGAGGACGGGTGTGCAGGTGCTGATGCCTAATCCGATCTGGCAGTGTGAACGCTGCACCGCCGTCGCGGCGCCCTGCGCAATATGTCTTCAGCGTGATGTAGCCGAGGCTGCGGCCGCCGTCGAACTCACTGCTGATGCCATACGGTCGAGTCGGCCGGGCGAGCAAGAGACAGAACTGTTGTCGACATGGTGTTTCTGCCCGAGCTGCGGCCACGGCGGCCATGCATCTTGCCTACAAGGATGGCACGCCGGGGTCGCCGGCAACGACGAGAATGCGTCAGGCCTTCTATCGGACGGCTGCTGCCCCTTGGACGGCTGCGGCCACGCGTGCTTGCCGGGCAAGTACAGCGCGGAGCAAGAAATGAAGAAAACCGACGAGGTCGCGCGGCTCGTGCAGCGGTCTGGCACGCTCAGCACCTCCATCATGCCGCGCTATGCACCTTCACGCTACAACGCCGCCGCGGAGCTCATCCACGACAGCGGCGACGGCGGCGGCGGGAGCCGGTGGGATGGTGTGCTCGGCCCTGCCAGCCGGGAGGGGAGTGTGTATGGTGATGGGCATGACGTGGTCCCACAGAGCAACGCTGTGGAGTTGGCGCGCGAGGCTCTGGTGGGCGGTGGTGGTGGCCTGGGATTGCACCATGCTGCGAGTGCTACGCCGTTGGGGCGGGTGGATAGTGCGCTGTTTAGGTCGAGTCCTGGTAGGGACGGCGGGTATGACGGGGGGAGGGATAGAGAGAGGAGAAGAAGCGTGAGGTTTGCTGGGAGTACGCGGGCTGGTGATTGATATAGTCTAATGTGGTTTGATGCTCATGGCCATGTGTATTGAGCATGGCTGAGGCATAGGTGCAAAGTGGATGAGGTATATTAGATACACCCGATATGTGTGGGAGCATGAAGTACACGTTGTTTTGTGCATCGAGGACTGGCCAGTGGCTGGTGAGCATGCTGATGATGCTACAGCCTTGCCGTACCTCTTGGTATTCAGCAACCGGTTACATTTCACACTCTGTTGCGAGGTGTTGATGGTCTTTTGTGTCGGTGTCGTCCTCGCGGTATGGTGTTTCTGTGGATGTGAGTACAATCCTTGTGGGTGGCGCACTGACTTTCGCGCAGGGAAACCACATGCACTTTCTCGTCCGTCCTCGAGGTACTGCGGTATTGAATGCGAGAAGGCCGTTGCGACAATGTGTTTCTTTGTTCCCCCTCCCCACCCCGAAGCCGCATTTCTTCTTCGTCAAGCTACCCAAATATGCGAGAAGTCCCTCGGAAGCCCAAACTCGAACGAGACTTGGGGCCCCATGTGCTCGTCACCCCCCGCGGTCACCATGGTCCTCACCACCGTCCTCCTCCTCGTGCTGCTCTCACTCGTGCACCGGCCGCGGTCCGCCAACGCCCAGCGCTTCTTCTTGACTACAGATGTGCACCCCCGCTCGCCGCAGCAGGTGGAGGTGCTGGGCAACCTGTCGCGGCCAGTGGTGGACTTGTGGTATGCAAAGTACTGCGGTGTGAGGCTGCCGGCGGTTGTGGATGAATTTGTTGGGATGCGGTTTGCGCAGGCGCCGGTGGGCGATGTACGGTTCAGGGCGCCGCGGGAGCCGTTGGCTGAGAGCATCCAGGACGCCTCCGAGGTCGGTGCATTCTCTCTCGCATTTTGCGCAGTCGCTCTGGCTCCGGCTCTGGGCCGGAACGTGTGGCTGAACAGTACAATTGTCAGTAGGGGTGCGCACGTCTGGTGGGAAGATCCTGTTCGTCACCTTCCACTACCGTGTCGGGGCGCTGGGCTTTCTGGCGAGTGAGAGGCTCCAAGCGGATGGGGATCGGAACGCCGGGTTGCTGGACCAGCGAACGATGCGGACTTGGGTGTAGAAGCACATTTCCAAGGTCGTCGGCATGCGCCGGCTCCGGCACGCACCACCTGACGGCCTACGACGGTAAGGACCAAGGCCTGTTCGCCGGCGCCATCATGCAGAGCAATTTCTGGCCCACGCAGCACACCTTCGCGCACAGCCCGAGTTCCCGTTCGCTCGCTTCGCCAGCGACGCCGGCTGTGGCGCGGCCGCAGGCGGACCGGTGCAAGTTGTGGGCGGGCCTGAGCAGCTGGACGCAGCAGTAGTCACGCGATGTTCTGATGGAGTCTGAAAATCTTTCATACATTACAACAAACATAGTTCCCCGCTGCTCCATGGAGCCTGTCCAATGTTGGCGGCAGAGCGCCTCTGCCGTGCTGCCTCTGCTCGCAATTGCAAACTCGGGGCCGAGTTCTCAGAAGAGAATACAAGTTGGTTCCGGGCACTTGGTGATCACGTAGGCGCCGCCGCTCCATCTCGAGCAATAAATCTTGCCCTCGCCGCTACAATAGACCGATTTAACCACCTTGCAGCCCCCGATCGTGCCCCCGCCCGGCAGCTTCTTCTCAATGGCCTTTTCGCCCGCCGTGCCCTCGAGGCGGGCCCTGGTCTTGCCGTCGTCCTTGGCCCGCCAGATGCGCATCTCCGCCTCGGTGATGATGGTCGACTCGCCCTTGCAGAACTTCTTGGCGTCGGCGGACGTCTTATCCTTCGTGGCCGGCGCCGTCTCCGGCGACGCCCAGCCGCAGCCGTCCTCGCCGACGAGCGGCACTTCCTTGGCCTCCCCCAGTGGGCTCGGGATCTTGACTTCGCGGAGCTTTTCGCAGGCCTGTGTCAGCGTGGCCTGGGTGTCGTTGGTGCAGACATTGGTGAGCGTACAGGCCACTTGGAGGCAACCAAGGACGCTGGCTGGCGGTGCGAGGAGTGCTATCAGGAGGGAGTATAGGACGCATGCGTAAAGCATCTTGGGTTGCTCTCGGAGGTGGTCAGATGAGATGGTATGGTTGAGATGTTGGTGGGATGAGGAATATGGGGGAAGAGATGGATGAAAACGAGGCGTATGGAAAAGCGTAGGAATGGCGAGCAGTGACCAATGTTTATTCTCATGGTCAGTTTAATATGGGAGTTAGGGTTTGAACTACGTGAATTCATTTAACTTTCGAAAATACATTACAAGCACTGTTGCCCGTACTGTGTCGTGTGCTGTGCTTCTATTTGTTCCGAGTTCTTCTGTACAACTGAACCCAAGTGCATGAAAAGCATCTTGATCCAGATCAAGTCGACGCACCCGATATAATGTGACCAAGGCAGCAAAATCATACCGTAAACAATCCAATATGGTAAAACAGGGTTGTTGGCAGGTCAGCATATCTTTACGTCGTACAAGTACTTCATTTGCTGTGCAACAGGATACTATATATCGGCCCCCAAGCAGTTAGGTTTTCCAAAGACAACAAAATGGTGCGTCTCTGACCTCTTTACCCCAGATATGATATAATACTATAGTGGGCTTGATTTTCTTGGGCCATGGCTGTTTTGGTTATTTTAGAAGCCTTTTCCACTGTGACTCTCGATCGAATCAATAGAATGTTTTCAGTTTCCATACGTTGGAACAACAAGCATACAGCAATCAAACTCTTCTAGATTCGCTTCATGTGAGTGAGTAATTGTCCTTCTATACTTATCCTCCCATCATTCCGCACTTCGAATCAGGCTGTGCAATCTTGCAAAGAACAAAATGCAAACTGGAATTGGCCGACGTGCTTATTGTGGGAAAGCTTTGAGCCACCCCCTCAAACCCTGTCACGGGGACTTGGCTGTATTAGCATGTAAAGCCGGAAGAAACCGATGTACTTTTGCTATGGAATGAAATTCAGGGGTTTGTTGGTGGGTATTCAGTCGTAGCTACGTTGTCGATTCGTCGATTCGAGTCAATTGGTCCAAGTAACAGTAGTATTGCGTGGTCAAGTGGTGGATGGTTACTTCTAAGTTTGGCAGACCATTAGCCGGTTGGTGTCATTAGAATTGGGAGGATTTGGGGCGATGGGGCGGATCGTATTGTTGTTTAGTCTACTATTGAGCTAGAGCCTGCGGACCCCCCTGATCCAATAGTTATATTCCTTATGACCTGGGGTAGCTATTTCCCCAGTATGAATTATCCCTGGTATGCCTCCAGATCATCAGGCTACCGTTTGCACCCTTAATCAAAGTATGGGTGAGTCTTCGAAGCTACATGTAAGTAAGGTAAAGTAAAGTAAGAAGTAAAAGTAAAGTAAGAAGTAAAAATAAAGTAAGAAGTAAAAATAAAGTAAAATCAAACACTAAATAAAACAATGGTGATATTGGAGGGTAAAGTAGTTAACAGGCAAAGTGAAGAATGGGGAAAGGGGGTTGAATAGAACAAAATCAAAGTGAAAAGAAAGTGAAAAGAAGGTGAGGTTGAAAAAGAAGGTGGTTGGTTTCTCGTACGAGTAGCGAGACGTGAGAAGCGAGTAGCGAGAAGCGAGAAGCGCGAAGCGAGACGTGAGAAGCGAAAGGCGAGACGTGAGACGTGAGAGGTCTGTCTCATTTACATGTTTGTGATGGTTAACTTTTTTGTGGCCGTTGCGTTTGAAGCAAGGGAAAAACAAGGTGATTATGTTGGTGAACATCGATGAAGATTAAAGTTATCGTCGTTTTATTCGGATATATCCTATCTACTATCGTTATTAAAATCCCTCATAAACCGTATGTTTTAAGTTTTATTATTTATCGAAATTAGATTTTTAAACGTATAATTTGAAGAAATTCATGTGAACTTTCTGAGGTTTTTTTCTGGTAATAGCATTAACGATTTAAAGTGAAATGAATAATATGAATTAGTTAATTTTCCACGGTTTTGTTCATCAGGATTTAAAAGTTAACTCGCGTATATTGTTGAGATTTTTGTTTTTTTATTATTAATAAACCTCATCAATTTAACGCTGCAGGTTTTTAATATAGCTTTCTATACCAAATTACCAATTGTTAATTTGCTACTATGATCTTTGTTATCGGTTTTGTTAATTTCGACTTTAATCTGTTGATCGATTTATTGTTTCAACGTTTATTATTAGATATTTTCACGTTGATTAGCGAATTTATCGGATGTTATTTTTTTGTATACATGTAATTTAATAAAGATACAAATTGTTTTTAATTCACGTTTAACATTAGTTTCATTATAGTTTCCGAAAGTTTTACCAACTACCTTAGTATAATATATAATAGTATATATAGTAAGCCTTTTACAATCCTATTTTTAATAGCTTTTATAATATTAGCGAGTGTTTTAGGTGATTTTTTTGAGTTATTTGTATTTATGTATATAAGCCCATTTTTTAAGATGATTCTTGACTAATTTCACTAACCCCTTTATTAACCTCACTAACGTAATGGAATGAATAGGCGTATTTATTACCTTGGTTCCTACTTCAACAAAAATCTTTATAACCGTTAGGCTTTTGAAGCATCTCACATTGTAGAAATAATATTCGATAGAAAAGTAGAAGATATTTGTAATATATTTCCACGTCCGATATACCTTTTTGGCTGGTGGTTTACTTGTAATTCTATAAAACATGAATTACGAAAAAAAATCGACTTTGAAATATAAATAGGTTTCGCCGCCGGATTCTTTTAAATTCATCTTACTTATAAAGTGTATATCAATCATATTCCAGGATCTTAAAGTTATCACTGACATTAGGTTAGCGTTAATTAGTCTCGTAGTATTAGTTAATACGTATGGTTTTCAGATTCTGATGTATTATTTAATATGTATATACTGCGTTAGCTACCTCAGTTTTCTCTTTCACTTGAAAAAAATGAAAGTTCCCGCGAAATTACAATGAAGATCGTAAGCATATCTTAGCAACTGAGGTACTTCAATTTTCTGTTTACGTAAATGGTATATTTACCACTAAATTTGCATGTAAACAATATATTATTCTGAAAGTAGAAATGAAGTAGATTGTGTTTTATTACCCTTTTCATTTACGTTGATAGGTCTTCAACTATCTTATATCCGTTAATAAGAGATCCAACAATTTCGTTGTACTTATTTGTCTTATTAATATACGATATCGCTATTGTTATACCTAGTCGTAACATTCGCCTTAAATTCAATATTTCTATAGATAAAAGAATTCCCATATTTCGATTTTTAGTATTGCTGGTTTTACGAATAAGTATTCCTAAACTATTTACTATAATTCTTTTACATTTAATTTTACTATGTCTTAATTTAAAAGTTTAATAGTTGGTTTCAAAAATACCGGCGTTTTATTAACAATGTCGATGATTCTATTGAAATTGAGGCGATTTACGATTCTCCTGTCAAATGAACCTAGAACATCAATTCATTACATAAATAACTCAATGGGTATTTGTAACTCGTTCACAATAAAATTGAATTTGTATGCTTAATATAAATTATCGTTAAAAGAGGTAACTTAATTACTCGTGGCAATTTTTGCCTTTAATATTTAATTAAAACTAGTACCTTTGTTTTGCTAATGGGATATCGTGTTTTAGTATCGTTCAATATTTATGAGAAAAGGCCAAAATTCTTACGCCAGGTATCAACTTGTCCATAATCTAAGTATTAGTTAGTAACCAATTTAATTGGAAAGTAATATATTTGATTATCTTGTCAACATCGATTGTTATAAAGTGGAACTGTAAAAAACGATTTATTCTTATCGCTTCATTTTGTTAATTTGTTAGGTATATCGTGATAAATGCCTCGGCGGGTTTTTTTTTTTCGCTATTTGAATTCCTCAGGCACCTTGTATATTTGTTTCGAAATCTTTCACATCAAGGTCATTTTGGGTATTTTCCTTGTGTCAAATGTTTCATGATCATCATCTACGATACCATATCATGTATATGTCTCATAAAGTATCATGTAAAACACGGGAATATATCTAATATTTTTGATAAAATATTGTTGTTTTAAAGTTTCGCACACGTTTCGAATATTTTTTGATATTTTTCAAACGACCGACTATACCTTCGTGACAAATAGAATCATAGCTAGTAAATATGGCTTCCGAATAGTATACTTTTATTAAAAGAAAATACATATTTACGAATATAAAGCAAAAAAAATCCTAAAAAAATAACAAGTTAAATATCGCTTTGAACCTATGTGACATGGTTTTGTCATCGTTAATATATACCCTTAAAATTATTTTAGACCGTGGTTGTATCGTATTAAATATGGTAATATTAGTGTACCTATTTTCGTATTATTTTCATATTTTAATGTTAACCATTTACCAACCATAATGTTGCCCAACGCGTAGTAGGTATATTCACTTCCTGTTATTCCTTAATATATTTTCAACATGAATTATCACACATTTGGCGTAATAAAAGCCTTTTTATACTTATGTCCAGGCGTAATAGGTGTAGCCTAGTATCTATAGATCGAATAGTTTTTTTTTTCTTCTTTCAAAAAAGTGTGATTTTTTTAAAGGAAACTGTAAAACACTTTGTCTTATAAATGCGTTAGCTATCATATATTCATTATATCATTATTCATTGGAATATAATTGCAAACAAATCGATATTCACTATTCTATTTCGGTGGGTATCGTAAGTGTACTATGTATTATGATTGTTCTAATACAGAACATATGCCAGCCTTTATCGTAGGGTGAAATCTCTGTATAAAGACGATTTTACTTTACTAATATCGAGATTGTTTTAGTAGAAATAGTTGCTTATCCAATTCAAGTTCAATAGAATAGGTAACGAAATCAGTTACTCGTATATTTTTCAAACTGAATACGTATATATCCCTCCAAGTATATGCCAAAGTTTTGGTCAATGCGAGTATTTTTCTATTTTCATCGAATTGTAGATATTTATCGTTAACGAATTCATTAGCCCCGCTAGTTTTATATATATATCTAATATTAATATCGAATAATTCGAACCATTTATCAATAATTTCTTATAGCGTAATGCTGAAATTATTTTGTTTGGAGCGTTCTTTTATATTCTCGTCTAGTTTCATGTTTTACGCTATCTGAATCCTTTTTTTTTTACGCTTTCCACTGAATCAGTTGATATTTCTGTCACGTTTTCTTCAACTTCCTTTTTACCTTTCTACTATAGTTAATATTTGTATAATAATATACCCAAAAACATCTCACTATCTTTGTTATTTACTAGCGCACGTAACAGAATAATATTAATATTTTAACCGTTCAATTTCGAATGAGTTGTCTTATCATGGATAAAAATCGATAAATCATCAGATGAAGATAGTGTCGTAAAATAATTAAAATGTTCTTCTTTTTCCGCTTTTTTATTACAAATTAACGTGTGCAAAACAGGTTAACGCAACAAAAAATCGACCATATTAAAATATTCCTTAACAAATAATCCTTTAATATTGTCAAATGCGATACGTAATACCTAGTTTTTTCAATTTCGCTGTTAAGGTTATCGGTTTCTCATGTTTTTCTCCTTTGTTACCGTTTCGTTTTCGTTTATCAATTCCTTATTTTCCTTTTCTAACTTGAGTATAATTGGAATTCTACCAAATCAAATATTTAGAATAAATTTAAATTCTTCTAGGGCCTTTTTTTGCATAAAAATCTTCTACAAATATTTAAAACGGTTTATTTGGGGTATCTATTTCATTAAGCATACTTAACAAAGTTAAGAAGTTTGTTTAACTCCCGCAAAAATTTCCAATCTTCTTTATAGATACTCGATTCCTCTTCAACATCATTATCTCCGTCCTTAGTATCCAATTCCGAACTATTCGTTTTATTTACGTTCGATTCCCCCAACGACTTTCGAAACTATTAATATTATTAATGAGTGTCTCATAGAATCTCGTCTATATAAATTGACTGAATATTAAGAGGTAGTGATTCTATATGGAATTTTATAGGTACAATAACCGCATACCCGCCTTGACTAAGAAAATAAAAAAAATTCCCAGTATAATTATAAATAACTGAGTAGATTATGAGCTAGTTACGAATTATCAACAAATTATTTAAGGGTTAATTATCTATATGAATGCATATGCTGAAATTGATTATTTTCACGGATATATTGACGTTTCTAACACATATATCATTATACTCGTTAGCATATTCGTTTTTGGCTCGGTTCATGAGTACTACAAACTACTTTCTGGTATTCTGAAGTTTATAATATATAAATAGTTAATGTGGTCAAATATAGGATAAAAAATGTAATATTAGGTTCGATTTATTAATCTGTCTACGCGTTTATCTCAGTTTACTAATATTTTATATAACGGTTCATAGGTCTTCGTATTTTGTTTCAATTTTCAATACCTCGGAAATTCATTGTCTGATAAGTACCAAATTTGGTATCTAGAACGTTTTTACCTATAGTTACCTAAGTTAAAAACGATTATAAACTTTATGATATAACTTGGAGATATAACTACAATTAAATTCAATTTGTATATTTGTCTATGCCTACCCCTAAATTACTCCCATTATTCCTGTCATATTTTTTGTTTGTATTTGATATACTACTTACTTTAAAATATATTATCATTATTCAAACCATGAATCGAAGATGTACCATTTATTGATTTTCATACGTGCGAGAATTTTGTAAATTATAAGTAGTATTCCCCCCGTTTCCTTAAGATATTCATTTACCAATTCATTCTTATATTAATTTCATGGTCGACATAGCTTTGAAAAGTATTCTCTTTATAAGGTATTATTTGGTATCATTGTACCATTCGTTGTATGTAAAGAAATATCTATTATGATGATCCAATACTACCATCATAAAATTAGCATCTTTCTTACCATATCGGTTGTTACTTTATCTTTATATATCCTATTATTTTCCATAAAATTGTTGAAAACCAAACGGTCGATAAATCTAGTCTATAGAGTCGTGTATCTCTCCCATCTATGATTCGTCAAATAGACGAGAAATATATTTCTTAATTCATTTTATAAGATCTATGGCTTTCAACGACTAAATTTTCGGCGCTGTTTACGTATTTAAGCAATATTTCTTATAGACTCCGTATATATAAATTCATCTTATATGTTAAGATAGTATTACTTATCATATAAATAGTCTTGAAATAAGATATAAGAAGTATCTTCAAATTATTCCATTACTGTCTCTTTTCTTTGGGCGTGTTATAGAACCATTTAACCGCCTCGTTTCTTAATCCTATCATGAAATAAATATTGAAAAGCCTTTTTATCAAGTTTATATCTTAATAATAAGTTTTAATCGCTATATTCTCGTCCTCGATATAATGAACGGCACCCTCCCTCGATTATCATACGAAAATTCTGGTAAAACTTATCTTAAATGTTATAATAACAAACTATATCATTATTATAGGTTTTATTATTTAAATCATTCGGCAAATATCCATTTATATAACTAATCAATAGCGTTATACTTCCAATTGTTCAAAATTCGTTAAAATATCTTATATTTTAGCTTATTCAACTGGCGGATGATGTTTACAATTATTGAAAAAAAAATTAACCCTATATTTGAACCAAATACGATCCAATTCATTATATAATTTGTTCTAGTTGACTATAGAGGGGTACGACTCTAGTTTTCGTTATTTTGTTTTGTATTCTTTCTATCTGTTTTTGAACTCATTCTCTTGATTCTCGTACTCGTTCACTCAGTTCTCATACTAGTTTTCTTAGTTGTTATTTCATTATTATCCTTCGTCTTTTATCGGTATCACTTTTTAGTTTTTTCGGATCAATTTGTACTGCGAATCAGGAGATATATAAAGGTTCGAAAGCTACTCTGATCACCAGAATGGTGTTATTGAAATTGGAAGGATTTGGAGTGATTAGGCGAATCGTATTGTTATTTAGTTTAATAATAAACTAGTGCCTATGGATCCTACTGATCCAATAGTCATATTCGTCATGACCTCGGGTAGCTATTTCGCTAGTCCGAATCATCTCTGGTATGTATCTCGATTATTATACTACTATAGTTTATACACTACTTCGTATAGGCAATTTGTTTTAGTCCGTAACCCATATTAAATTGGGTACTTTACTACAATTGATTTTCTATTAGTATAAGAAACCTTAACTGCATAAAACTTGAGTATTATTTTCATACTGACGGCTTTTTGTTTTGTAGTATTGGTGCGTTTCGTAGTAACAGTTTTCGACAACGCATGTGATTTCCTGTACCTTTCCTACTGTGATTTGTATGGCATTCTTCTATTCTACCACTTGTAATGTCGCAATTAAGGGCTGAAACACTTTTTTTATTCTTCAATATTCACAAAATTTAACCCTACCAATTAAATAATTATGTTTGATAACAACCTTGACTTTTTTGTAGTTTTTTAGTCTATTATGATACCTTTATTTAACTTTTTGTCTCTCATTATATGATACGTCGTAAAGTCACTTTTTAATGTAGGCTTGGATTTTTATAGTTAGCCTATTATTGATAATAAAGCTTTACAGGGTTTTATTCAACGTAATTTTTGTTATAATATTAGATATGTTATCCTTATTATTCATTTATCGGATCTTTTGAATTTACTTTCTGTAATGGGTTTAGCGAAGAGTTATTACATCGAATATTGAATTTTTTTTATTAGTAGTTCACAGCTGAAAAAGGCGTTCGAACATAATTTTTAAATCGGTATAAATAACAACTGAAATAGGCGAAATCCTTAATCGTTTGATAAAAAATATTAAGTATTTTGATGGATATATTCATATCAGTTGGTTAGGTTTGTATATCAATATATGAAGAAGTCAGTATAGTATTTGAAGTAGTAAGATAGATAAGATATGCAAGAGGGGGAAGAGGCATCCCAAAAGTGCACGACATAAATCAAAGCTTATAAACTCTCAACTAGAGCGTGGTACTTTACCATACACTCTACTACCGTACTCCCTGAAACGTGTCACGTTATTATACACTCTACAATAGTTTTTGCTACAACGTGACACACTATCATATATTTTGCAAATGTGTTCCCTGCGCTTATTGTCTATAGTGATATCTATCAATATTTATACAAACAATCATTTCTTTATATAAAACACTGTATTGCTAACTTAATAATTGAAATATAAACCGTCCAAACTTTTTATTGATTATTCGATGGTAATGGTAATGTATACTATTATTTGGTTTAAAAAGCAATTAATCATTCGATAATAACCATAATATAAGTTTATTTTGAAAGGTTATTTTAAAAATGTTTCAAAAAGTTGTTAAACCTTGTAATGGTATTATTGTCAATGTTATGTATCATAAACTTAATATAAACAACGTAGTATATCACTATCGGTTCCAGTAAAATTTCCTCCTTACTCTTTTAATAACGCGTTATTATTTGTAGGGTAAACTCTCAATGAATCACACGACGCTTTGGTAATAATTGGTTATGTTTGTAGAGCCTTAGATCGTTACACCGTTGTTGATTCGAATGGTCGAAGTAACAGTAGTATTTCATTGGTCAAGTGGTGGATGTATTGTTCTAAGTTTGGTAGACTGTTAGTCGGTCTGTGTAGTAATTTGTATGGCCAATTGCTTGGCTCGTGTCCTAGAGTGAAGTGCAGCGTACTGCACTCGACTTACATCAAATGCGGTAAGTCCACACAAACAATACACTCAACTTGCAGTATAGTCAACTTTACTTTAAGTAAAGTTGACCTACTGCACTGCATGTAGTTCGATTCCAACAGGTTACTTAATTAATTATCCATACCGCGTTTACGTATTTTCGCGGTAAGTTTTAATCATATTATATAATGTACATCGTAAGAACCGTTTGACAAGACATCGTTCAACACTTCAACGTCATTGTGCCGCATTCGCCGCAGCCGTCGCACGTATCCCCGACCCTACCATCAGACTGTTGCCTTTCAACTTCACCTTCCTCTTCCGCTTCGAGTCATCCGCCGCCGCCGTCACTCACCCTTTTCCTCCTCCTCCTTCCTCCCCCGTTTATTTCCCCTCTCTTGATACACTATAACAACAATAACAGCAGAAGGAACAGAAGTAAGGAGTTCCTAAAATTATAAACCTTACCCATTCGCTGCATATGAAAACCCCCCCTTTATTCGTAATGCTGCCCTACCGCTACAAGCCTAATATTGGGGAGCTATAACGCGATACTTAATATGAGTTCCTTTAAACTGTAAAAAAAATTAATTATAATGTAAAAGAAGAGAAAATATTGGAACGAGCCCGCCGCCCAAAGGCGCGGCTCGTTAAGGTATGCTGTGAAGACTTTTTAATACATAAAATGCTAAAACGACGTACTGAAATACGTGTCTCCAGTCTGCTAATAAATACGTTTTACGTACCATAGGTTACGTCCACAAGCGTAAATAAATTATCTAATTAGTATCGTCAAAATGGGGGTGTCTTATACCGTTATTATTGTTATGAGCGGAGCGGTAACGTGTACACTCTTATATCGATAATTTTTAGGCCATTTGCCGAAGCGTCTTTACGTTCCCAACGTCTTCATGATAGGTTACTTATTTATCCAATATGTAATTCGGGGCTTCATTATCAATCATTGAATTTTTTCTATATCGATCAAGGCTTTTTCATTGAACATTCACTTTCCAAATACGTAAAAAGAAACTAAGGCTATTTTTTTACCAAATGCTAACTAGTGGTCGGCGAAAACGGCGACCGTTATTACCGCCTGGCGGGCCTACATACGTATTTTTTACACAAGTAAGTTTGACGGTATCTTCGGGCATTATCGTAAAAAAAGAGACCTCACCTATCGCTCTTTATCTAAAGGTATATAATATAAGGCGCGGAGGACGCCCAACCCTTTTCGTGGCGGCGATGTCGGTGGCGGCGTTAACGATAACGGTAACAATAACAACGATGACGGCGACGATAAAGAAGACAAAAATAACAATGATAACCAAAAATTCGTCAGTTTCCCCTCCCCATTCGACAATATTTAACTACTATCCTTTATATTTACCGACTTTACCGGCTCATATATTGCAAGCTGCATAAATAAAATTTCATTCATTTCGAGAAAAAACGCAACGTAACTTATAAATGGTACACGTAAAAATGATATGATGCTTATGAAGCGATAAATACAAAAAGAAAATAGTAATAATTTATTACCAGATCGGTAAATGATGATTTGACAAATAAAAATATATGATCAAGAGGTGATAAAAGATTTAAATCGTAAATGATAAAAATTAGTCAAAAAACAAAGAAAGGATGACTATTATGGGCTAAGTTGTATAAGTTTGCCAGCAACATTAAAAAAAAGTGTTTATAATTACCAATATTTTCAATACGTTATCGAAAACGCTTTTTGTTAGAATAGTATTAATTGCAGCGTAGTAGGTGAACTTTACTTTCAGTAAAGCTAACTATACCGACTAGAAGTTAATTGTATTGTTTTTTATGGGCCTACTGTATTAGTTACAAGTCATGTATAGTATGTGCCTACTTTACACAAGAGCATAGACTAAGATATTAGCCGTAAAAATTATTATACAGACTAGCTAGCGGTCTGCCAAACCTAGAACAATACATCCACCACTATACCATTGCAACACCAGTTAATTAAACCACAGAAATTCGAATAGGCTACGTTGGAACGTCTAAAAGCCTATTAGGCAAGGCTTACCAACATTTATCAGTACTTATTAGAATAAGCACAGATAAGATAAGTAAAAGAAGAAGCTACTTTCCGGTTATTCTTTACGTTAAACGGCGGCTAGGGTAAAGGAATGGTTTTTTCGAAGGTTATTTACTATTATGCTAGTCGTTAGACTAATAAGTAAAGAAAACCTTTAGTCTACAACAGTCTCTACGGAAGTTTAGGTGTAATGACGGTATCGTTATTAAAAACACCAAGAAATATTTATAGATAATTTTTAAAAATCGTTAAAAGTAACCGCTCAAAGTGTTAAACAACAAGTTAGCAAACGACTAAATTAATACTATTGCGGGCTTTACTATTGCAAAATCGACCAAGTTCTACAACCTTTAACTTTCAACTTTAGACCTTTACCAAAAATAATAAACGATATTCGACGTTATTATTTACACTAAACCTTTGCTTTTACTTTATTGTATCCTGTTCTTAAGTTAATATAAATCGTTAATATTGTTATTCTAAGGAAAAATACCAAGAATCGCCAAGTTACGTCAGAAAAGCCACGTCTCTTCAATTTACATTAAATTATCAAGTTCATATACTTCTGAGTCACTAAGTCCCTCACTCAATAAATCTTACGCCAATCAAAGTCTGAAAATGGCACTTACACAAAACCTTGAAAAAGGGATTCAAGCCCTTGAATCACTGTTTTTTTTTTTTTTTTAAAAAAAAAAAAATACGATTAAAACCTCTGAGGGCTACATATGGATGAAAAATTAGCCGAAAAGTACCTGGTCGATTGCGTTGGCTACTTTATCGTTAAAAAAAGATAGCGATCAAAAAATTAAGCGCGGAGACTATACCTTCTGCAAATATCGTAAGTTCTTCGGTAACTAGACTATTAATTTGTAAAAGAAGATTCAAAATGGTGTCAAGTCCAAATTAAACGCAGAACTCGAATGTCGTGGGGTATACGTGTCAAAAAAGAGATATACTAGACTGGCAAAAATCCTCTTCGAGTTGGCTCAACTTAAATAATGCCCTTAAAACCTACACTCTAAAGGAAAGTGTAGTAAAAAATCCCAACGCCTTTACACGCGTTCCAGAGAACCTCCCCTTTACCACTAGTTAAGTTAAGCCTTTTTATGCGCTGAAGATAAGGAACCCAATAGTTTACTCGACAACATAATACCTTCATATAATAACGCGGAGTATGCTTTGAGCGGAAGCAAAGAGCGTAAAGTAACAGCTTTCAACGCAGATGGAGGTATTGATGTTGGTGTCATATAGTTAATTAAAAAATATCGTCAAGTCCCTTAAAACTTTTTCTACGTCTAAGCCCTCATTAACCTTTAACTTTTTACTTAAAATCGCTAAGTTCCTTAGAAAGCTTTTTACGACAGGTACGCCTACACACGTGAGTCCAATTCAAGCCCTATTATAAGAATATACCATTTGGGCCAGGCGACTAGCAATTACCCTTAATACCGTGGCTTGGAGGCTTTGAATCTCAAATTGTCAAGAAACACTAATAACAACTGGATGATTATCGCAACCTTTCTCCAAAACTTGTCAAGATGATTAATATTAACTATAAGATTTTTAACGACTTTGACAAGATTGAAAATAACGTAAAAAAGTATAATAGAAGGCTTTATAACCGTTTTGATACGAAGATAATACTCTTTTTAAATATTTAGAAGTGAATAAAGGTTTTACCTTGCGATGTTAACTTACTATTCCCCCAAATTTATATAAGGTACTCCAAAATATATAAACTAACTTCTTTAATACAAGTAATGAAATATCACTAGATTTACCGTAGAATTGAAAGATATTTCGAGGATAATATCTACCTTACGCAGTTATATATGTATTAGGCTTCTATAAGGTAAACTAAGATGAAAGCGAAGAAAATAGAGGAGGAAATACCGATGGATGAATTAAATTCGATGTTTAATGAGTTTATATTGTGTTAGTAAACAATTAGAAAAACTTACTCTAGCGAAGCCAAATTTATCAAGCAGGTATGAGCAGCCGTTACGGGAGTTATGGAGTTCAAATACGTCATAAAATACTCAAATGCCACTAATAAAGGCTTTTTGTTTTTTAGTTAATTACGTTCGTCACTTGCAACTATAACAAATCATATAATAAACACGCTAAATAGATACCCCTAAACCAATAACTCGCGTAATATAAATGAAAAAGACCGTGCGATAATTAACTAAGTTAATTTTTAGTATAGCTATAGGCGACTTTAGCGTTTAAAATCTGTTTTAATAACTTCAGACTTGAAGCTATAGTCATATTAGTGCTAACGAGGGAAATATTTGAGTAAACTTGTTAATTATAAGAAAGATCGTCATAATAATAGCAAAAGACGATAAATACGTGACAAATTCGACTATTAGTTAATTCGTTATCCTCTTGTAGAACGTAACAACAAAGAGGTAATGTATTACATCTAATATCTTATTGCTTTCAGATAAAACTACTTGGACCATATCAGAAACTTCGAGGGTAAAGAGAGTGTAACCGAGATGATACCCCTAAAGAAATCAAATTATATAAAGATAATGCTTTTAACACGGCCTAGTAACTAACTAACCACGTATTTTTGTACCGTTGAAGCGGCGAAGACCATTATATTTGCCCTAACCTAGCACCTGATCCCTTATATATTTTTAACCTTGGCTGTCGTTACGCGGATCATATGTTTTAGGGTATTATATAGGATATAGAGGTGGTAAGATACTTAATAGAAGGTTATTCATATTACGTGGTATTACAGAAGGAAAACGCTACCATCATTGAGATTAATCATTAAGATATTATTAAAGTTGAAATTCGCTTTGGTTTAGGCGGATAATTATAGTAATTAGAGATAACGGCAATTTAAACTGTTATTAAGTTAATTAAGTTTCACATCTTTTAGTCTCTTACCCCTTTCTTCTTTTATTTAAAAGATATGAAGACCCTCGACGTTAACGTTAACTTTAACGCCGATAAGTTGGTTAAAAACGGCCAGAGTTTTCCCTTTGCCTTTGAGTAATAGAACCTATAATTTTACCTTCAAAGCCTCAAGGTAAATATGTTAAAGTTGACAGAATTGAAGATACGTTAACTGTACCGACGCTTTAATTACCCTGCTATTAATAAGCAGTTTAAAGTCCTAAAGTCTGCAGGGCATAAAGATGTGGAATATTCTGCTTTAGAGGTTATTGAAAAGCTTTTACATTATTGATAAACATATAACTAAGCCTGTTGAATTCTTAATTTTACATTAAAAGACGATAAGGATTTTAATTATAAGGTTTTGATTGATGTATTTTACTTGGATAATTAACCTGCTTTTTAAGTCGTTAACCTCGTAACCTTTTTTATTCAGTTAAGTATTTAAAGTCTCGATTAAGAAAGAATATGTGGGAAACGTTAAGGATATTGCGAATTGATATGTATTTGAGCCTATCTAATGTTGTCGTTTACGATGTTAGTATTAACTTTATAGCGGTGAGATTTTAGGCAAACGCTAAAATAATGGTGATTCAATGTAAACAGGAGCTTATAAAAGTCTATTAGAGTATTGGAAAGGTCGAAAAGACACACGTATTACTCCACCAAACGTACGATATCCTTAAATTGAAAATTAAAAGTTTTATGAACTAAAAGGCTCGCTATTAAATAGCGCTAAAAGGCCTAAACGATATTATAGGTTCTATAGGGTCATTGCCAACGTTGCTGGTCTTTGAAACATACCTACGCCTGATAAGTTAATTTTAGCTATTAGTAAGTACCTAAAAACGAGCTATGGCTTGCGGTAAAGCATTAAATAAATTACGGGAAAAACCAGTACGACGTTAGGTTAACGAAGCCCTTCATACTAGAAACGTCCCTACAAAAATCAACGTATTAATTCTACCATTGAAAAATGAATTATTCGTATAGCTGAAGCTAGATATTTGGGATCGCGTGAATGAGACTTTGATTATCACCCATTTTAACATAGTTGTTCAAACCATTAACGGCTTCTCAAAGTTTCATTTCACCCAGGTTAATCTTTATATTATGGCGACTAACGATGAAGACTCTTAAGCTAGACTACTAAACTAATAAAACCCTTTTTTACTCATTATCGATAAGCCGATCAAACGTCGCCAGCGCGGAAGATTATGGATAAAGAAAAAACATTGAAAAGGAGGAATATAAACTAGACCGTATTTACAATACTGCTTAAGGAAGTAGGAAAAATAAAGACGACGAAAACTTGACATTGAAGCTTTGGATATAAAATATTATGAAAACCCCCACCAGACTTTTTAAGGGAAGAAATAGGTCGAAATTCACCATCTTTTAACTCGAAAAATTGCATAATTCGTGCCTAAAATCTTTTGAAACCTCTAAAACACGAATGTTAAGATCTTGTAGTCAATTATTATACACGAGGTTAAGAGGGAAACTACGGGGAAGCTGTGTGAAAAGATACGTTTAATCGCTAAAATATATAGGGATAATTACAAAGATTAAGTTATTACACAGTCGCTACTGTTTTAGAAGATCAGCTAACGCTTAGTAGTCACTTCGGCAACAAATTTGTTAGCTACAACTAAAGGCAAATTTAAATTTAATAGCTGAAATATAAAGTAACTATATGCGTAATTAGCGATCGATTTAAAGCAGATCGTCTTATTGGAATTACTCCAAGAACTACGTACCACCTATAATTTAGGGACGGTAATGCGATGAATTAAGTTATTAAACGGATTAGTTAAAGTAAATGTCTATTGGTTTTTAACCCATTAATTGTACTTTAAGGTACAATTAGGTATAAAGATTTTAACATACGACTCGTACTTATTGGCAATGTAAAAGAATGACTTCGGCCTGATGGGTATGCAAACTGACGATATCCTTTTCGTCGGAATTATTAGTTTTGAGGCACTGGAATATCAGGCGATTAAAGACTTAGAATTTTGAAATTATAAAACGGTTATAACGTTAAAAAAGGTAATTAACCTAATTTTAATAGATTTTTCATCCTTATACTGAATTATGAATATTAACTTTAGTTTTTGTTAAAAAAGCTAAGGTGTTGATTTAACTACGATTAATAAAACTGACATAGTTAAATTTTAACAGTACCTGAGATAAGGCGTCTGCCACAGCTATATTTCTACCCTATGCTAATAGGAAACTTCATACAACTTATATATTATGATAAACTTATAAAACCTAATGGATAAAGACTTTGACCGGTTGAATAAGAGACTCGAGAGGCAGATAAGGAACTTAAACCGAGGTATTAATATAATTCCGATTATCATTTTTAAGGCCAAATTCATAATCCTTACGTATGGTTACTTTACAAGTAATACCAACTTATCAATAAAAATCGGCTTCCTAATAATCTTTATTAATAAAAATATAATGAGGGATCAGTTCAGCATTATTGGTAATCTCATCCATTAGACTTTGGTCAAATGTAATCGAAGTACACGAAACATAAGTTTTAGATGTTTAAAGTATAATGGCTAGCCTTGATAAAGGTATAGCCTTGTGAAAAACCCTTAAAGTTATTATCAGGTAACTAAAGATTCTCTTAATTCCGGTAGTAATCTGTAACGACTCGAGAAGCCTGTTCGAATGCTTTTTAAAGTTAGGAAACACTAGTGAAAAAACACCTGATAATCGACGTAATGATACTTTGCGAAGCTAAGAAATGCAAGAAAATCGAGGAATTCAGATGGATCGATAGGAAGGATAATTCTACTAACATTATAACGAAAATATTACTGAAGAATACCCTTTAAAGGTTTATGGATAGTAATAAAATAACCATACGTATCGAGTGTTATTTTAACAGACTACCCGGTAAGGCTAAGTTAACTTGCCAGTAGACAGGAATGTTCTGGAAAATTAAAGGAATTCTAGGGGAATAACTATATCAATTTCTTTGAGTAGCACAATTAAATTAAGGGTAGTGGTGGATTAATTAACCTACGTGGGTTAAGAAAAAATAAAAGGTGGCTTAACCTACGTTGACTAAGATGGTCAATGGTAATGGGGGTAGTACTAACAGTTATTAAGGGGTAGTAAGGGAAGTAGTAACCCAGTTTACCTACGTGAGTTAACTAAAATGGCATACGACTCAATCTATGTGAGTTAAAAAGGCCAATGGCAGTGGTAGGTAATACGCATAAGTCTGTAACTAAAGATTTGTACGCGGGAATTGATAAATCTGGGACTTGGAGCCGTAAGACAATTAAAGATAATAAGTGTTTATTTGGGTGTAGAAGTTAATAAGAATTAATAGGGGTCCGGTTGGTTCATGAGAACATAATTCAGCGATAGCCAGAAAGGTTTGGTCGACTACACTAACGTATATACATAAAACTCAAAGCCGCTAGTGTGATAATAGTAGAAACTACAATGTAATAAGCCAACTTTACTTATATTAAAGTTGAATATATGAAATGTAAGTTAAGTATATTGTTTTGTGTGGGCCTGTTATCTTAGCTATAAGTTAAATATAATACACGCCCACTTTACATGAAGGAATGAGCCAAGCATTTAGCTATACAAATTATTATTCAGATAGGCTAGCGGTTTGCTAAACCTAAAACAATTGATTCACCACTTGATCATTGCAACACCAGTTACTTCAAATACAGAGATTCGATTCGACTACGTTGCAACGTCTAAAAGCTTATTAGGTAAGGCGTACCAACAATTTTCATCATCATATAGGTCGGGTTAAAATTTTCGTCTATTTATATTATCTCTTTAATTTTACGGCACTTTCAAGATTTGCGTAAAGCTTTAATATTCATTATAAGGCGTTTTTTATTTGTGTTACCGAATTTAACAAAGAATTTATAAAATAAGAAGGAATTAGTATACCGCATTAAAGGGAGTCGTTTCAATATAAGATTACAAATAATTATTCGAACCGTTATCATTATAGTAATATTAAAGTTGAAGCTTACAATTATACTATTGATTCTGGAGGCCAACAATATTTCTTACAACTCGTTTACACTGAATCTAATTTTAATAAATGATATTACTACATAAAATAAACCTGTTTCCGTCCAATATATCTTGAACGATAACCTGTATAAACTTTATTTACGAATCATAATCGCTATTATTCGCAAATAAATCATTGATAAAAACAAACAGCTTTTCTATTCATATATCGATGGGTACAAAACGTAGGTTACGTTTCGGGTTCTGTATTTTCTACTCGAAACGTTCATTTAACGCTAATTATTTACTATCCGATGGGTTACCTAGTATTACGTAACGAAAAATGATCAAACACTTCTTTCAGTTATATTATTAATGTAACTAAGGCTTTATATATATGTTGGAATTTATATTTCTTGAACCGTTTTGTATTAGTTTATTTAATAAAGGCAACTTTATATGATTACGCGTTTTATGAGAAATTCAAAATGTTATTTCGTAGAATGATCGCCATTAGTTGAAGTCAATCGAACAGTTTCTCGTTAAAACTATTTTTGATTTCATTGTATAGGAACTAAATCAGAGCTATCACTTAAGGCGGTCGGATACTATCTATAATCATCTCTCAAGAAAAGGGAGGCGAATCAACTGCTAAAGTGTTGTTTCGGAGTTATAGAAAAGGGGTGGCCCGTTTACGTGACAGCTATAAGGGTATGTTTTTAAGCGGCTCGAGAGTATGGTAGGGTCATGGTAACAACTAAATCTAGATCTATGGTAACTATTAACCTGGGTATTATCTTTTAATATTATTTTTGACCTCCTCTATTGGGTTCCGGTGCGGTATAAAAGATAGTAAAAGTTGTTGACAAACTGTAGAGGGTATTGGAAGGTATCTTTTTGCTATAAATCGTTTGAAAATAAGCGCGATAACTATTATAGAGAGGTTTAGAATGTCTTAGTATCATGTGAAAGTTTTTAGCCGTCGAATGTTTTGGCATAAAGTAGAAGGCGCCAGAATTAGCCTCTTTCCCACTTTTTGATAAATAATTTTTATAAGTTGTTTTCGAAATATTATTTCTTTGATTACAACCACTTCCCTCTACTATTAGCAGTGTAATACCTTACGTTTTTTTTTTTATTATATACATTAACTTAAGAAAATATTCAAGTTAAATATTTTCTTTGTTATTAACGATTTCGACGCGACAATGAATTCTAGTTTGTCCTTTGCTAAAGATATCGAAGTTTAAAAGACGTAGGTTTTTTTTTTTTTTTTTTTTTTTTTTTTAAGATATTTAGTTTCTATTAACAAATATGTAGTTCCTGGCATTATGTTTTATCAACATTTACCCAAATAATATTTGTTAGGGGATATACTTCGAGTACATGTATAAGATAGCTTACGACTTATGTATGTTTTGCCTGAAAATCGATGGTAAATATACATTAAAGTGACGGTTCAAACGCTGTCAATGAGAAGTTCAATATTGATGTTTAATAAAGTTTATATGTTGTCGGAATTACCAGCCCGAGCTTCGGTTCTATTCAAATTCCCATGTGTTTTAATAATGATATAAACGAAGCTCTCTAGGAGCTTTCCAAGGTTTTCCTAAGTTTTAACGCCCAAAACCGAAATGAGTTGCCTGTTTATAAGCCGCTTTATAAATGTCAATCAATAGTTATATAACGTGTGAATTTATGTGGTTGCTATTAAAAAAGCGATAATTAATCGTCGAGTTACCTATTATAAAATTGATATATATAGTGGCATCAGTTTCGTACCATCTACTCATATCCATTTTACTGGTCTTCGCGCTGTTTAACTTCTAAATAAGGAGCGTAGTTTCTAAATACGTAAGCATTTCAGTAATAAACGTGGGCTTTGCAACTAATAAACGGGTAGGCAGCCCCGCTAAAAGCTATGAAGTAACTGGTTTCAGTCGCGAAATGTATTGATGAAAAGTTGAACAAGTTTATTAACATAGATAAAAAAAAATTCTCCGCTAACGGTTTAAAAAATGTTTCAGATAATGGAAAGTAAGAAGGCAGGGTTGAATAATCGTCATCGAAGTAATAATGTAGGTTTATTGACAAATTAAATACAAGTAAAAGCACGGCTGTAAAACAATTCGGTAATATAAAACAAAAGAAAATTAAGTTTATTCATTGGTTATATAGGAAAGCTCGTCATTAACCACGACTAAGTTATAAAGGTACTAAAAAGTATAGAAGGTCGCGGTATTCGAAAAGTTTGAAAATGGCTTTTGAGTTGTGTGTATATAATATATTTATTTAATTGAAATTTGTTCTTTTATGGAAACATCAATACGAGAGCGGTTTATATAAAGTGTTGAGGGTTTTAAAATTCTTTCAATTTGATATTAATTTTCGGTTTCTCTATTAATATTAATATCGTCGATAGTAGGTAGTTAATAATTACATATCTGTTGATTCGTGAATAAGTTTGAAACGGTTCGAATAATTTAATCAATGTTAAATTAGGGAATATTCGTTCCGGAATATCGATCTCGATGACGTTGAAATGACCGATATATATCATACGATATTTATTATAAATTTAATTTTCTTCGACAACTTCATTTTTTCTTTTTTAAAAAAAGAAATTCAATGTTTACGCTAATATTGAACCGTTTTGAAGGAAAGAGGTCAATATTAGCGGCTTTTTGTTTCGTTATTACGTAACCATTATTACTATTTGTGCGAATTTCGTAGTATTGTAAATAGGTTAGACGAAATTTTTAGTCACTACACAAAGTTTTATAACTAGAATAAGCAAACATTAGATGTGTCGTATAGGGTTGATATAATAATCGTATGTTATGAAAAACGAGTTAATACTCATTTTAATAATATTTTATTATTTATCGTTAACTCACAATCACATAATACACGGTTTTAATTAAATTTGGTATCGATTACACAGAAATATAGGTTCTTTAAAACAATTTTAATAGTTATTTTGGTAGAATTATTTGTTTCGAGATGGAATACGGTGTTTAGTCGTTATTCAACCCCTTTTAATTCGTAAAGGTTTTTTTGAAATTTATCGGTTGAAGTAGAACCCCGATTATAAATAATAACGCGAGGGAATCCGTAAAACCAATCATGGTAACTTAACAATTACTTTGCATAAACTTCGGCGTTTATAGTATGTATTACCATTAAGATAACAATTTTATTTTAAAGGTTTGTAATAATTTTGAGGCAATATAGATTATCAGTTAATCTTTAAGAAAAATTTACTATAAAGTCGTTTGGGAATTGATAAATGTTTAAAAGGGTTTTTCCCTAACTATATTGTTTATATGTTGTACGATTACAAATATCGTAATTCTGGTAAAAACGTCGGATAATACGGTTCAACTCTGGTTCAAAATACTTTTTGGATGAAATAGAAATAATAACGTCGCAACTTGGGTTACCAGTAAAAATTAAATCGTATATAGCTTGAATAAACGTGATAATAAACGATGTGGAACTGGGTTTCTAAATACGGAAGTAAAACCATAAAATATAGTTGTCATTTAATGAATATTCCGAAATAACACTCTAAGTATTTGGTTATCATTAATAAAAAATATTGATAGGATAATTAGTCGAAGATAGTTAGTTGAAAAACGTATATATGCGGAAATAGTGTAAAATCTTTTTTTTNCTAGAGTTAGAACAGCTTTTAAAAATATGTTACTTGTATCAGAATGACGTATTTCAGTTGTATATCATTCGTTTCTTCACTATGAATTTATTTCAAGCGAAATCTGAAAATGTGTTCTGACTAACAAATTTATCGTTCGAAAAGTCATCAGGTATTCATACAGTATTTTAAGATTTTCTAATCCGTTAGGATAGTTAATAAGCAGGCCGTGACTTCAAACTCCGCGTTTCATACTTTTAAATATTTTTTTTATTTTTAGTAGATTTTATGACAAATTTCGTAATTCCATTTGATAGGCGACAAACGACGAGAATAGTACGCTATTAGATGTAAGATATCATACCCATCCCTTAAAAATGGGTAACCTCCTCCAGCCCAACCGAAACAATTAGCCTTTAAAAGGGTTTCCCGATTAACGTTTTACTAAACGAGTATTATTTCGAAAAAGAATTCAATCTTTTGTTACTAAAAAACCTAATATTTTATCCGAGGCTGATAACGAAGAACAAAGCCTTTTGTGATTAATAAAATTAAATATTACAAGATTATAAAATCATTTCAGATATAGTATTGGTAAAAATTAATCAAATTGAAAAAAAAAAAACAATACTTTTAGTACCTATTTATGAACGCCACATTCTCAAATAACACGTAACTTCTTTGTGTATATACGTATTTAGACTCTTGTACGAATAATCAAACCTAAGTATTTAATTTTTGAAACAATCAATTTATATTTGGATATTTTGGGATTCAGGTTAATTAGATAGAAGACGTTTATTACCTGCTTAACTTTAACGCTGTAGTTGTTAGAAGTGTTTTTTTATTATATATCAAAACGTCGTTAAAGTAAACGAGATAAATAATATTAAGAAGAGCGTAATAAACTGTTAATGTATTTTCAGAATGTAGGTAGTAAAACGGGAAGATCGAAAGGGATCATTAGCCTTTCGAAAAACTCAAAACGTGTACGAAATACGTTTTTCCACTCGTCATCCTTTTCATGACAGAATTTGTAAAAAACAGCTTTAATGTTGAATTGGGTTCACCGTTTAACTCTTAAATTATGTGCGAACGTTTTGGGGATTGAGGAGAAAAGATAATGGTCGAATTTTTTGATGTCGTCAAGTTCACAATAATTGATATAAAAATATATGTTGATCTTGGAGTTTTTAGTAAAAAGAATAGGGGTATATGGTGAAACCTTTTATAAACGAATATAATTTTTCTTTCAGAATTCGGTTGATATTTCTCATAGTACCAGAACCCTTTTCCGTAATCTATTATATGATGGGCCTTAAAAGACCTTTAAAAGTTGATTTTAATTCTAGTTCTAAAAGAAGATGTTGTAATTGGTTTTGGAAAGGTAAGGGAATAGTTTATTTTTTCAAGTTTCATTAGATAAAGGTACGAACTTTCGTAAGATATTAGAAATTGTGGGAAAACTTAGGGGTTAGAGATCAATAAAGGAATGAAACAACGAATGTTATGGTTGCATTGATGGTATTGATGGTAAGAATGCGTAAAAAAAGAAGTCTAAGTTTCGCCTGCCAAGCCAAACAAACAAGAAAGACTAAGTATGTTCAGTTAAGCACTGACCACTTGCAATGCTTATACTTGCAGGAATCCTTGGTCAATTACATTGACCCCCCCGACCAGTACAACGGAAATCTCATTGTCGACGAACAAAAATGATTTTTGAATTAATGATTTGTTGATATTTTTGAGGGAGATAGCGGCGAGTCGCCTGGTAGCAGTTTATTCCTTCTGTGCTTTGCGGAGTATAATATGAATGGTAATATCGTTGATACTTTGAAGTTTTTTTACGTTATCATGAATCGCTGTCTTCATACACGGTGATTACGGGCTTGTTTTAAAAATAATATACATTTCAGAAAGGTGTAACCTATCTGTTCATGATTCATGTGAACCTTACCAAAATTATCGTTGTATTACAAATAAGGAATGATATAAATTTAAATTCGGTATCGGTATTTATTAAGGTTCACGTTTAACTTAATTAGGAAAGATGAAAGATAGAATCCTGTTCTAGGTACGTAGTCAGTAGTTTCGTTATATTATTAGGATGAAATGAAAATGCGTGTTAACTTCAACCGGCGGGTAAGTAATTTATTTGTAACTTTATAGTAGTTATCATTTTCATTCATTCAAATATTAAAACATTAACTTGAATCGTAAAGCGAATTGATTATAAATAGAAAGTTGTTCAAAGAATGGAGGTAAGTTGCTGGCTTGAATTAATATCGCTTTAAGTTTTATACGCAATTATATATAAATGTTACGCTTTTTCCTCCTAAAAATTGATAAGATCGCCGGCAAAAGTGAATTGAATGCTTGCATTAGATTTGGTTCTAGAGTCCCTTTGGTGTTACATGGGATTTAATTGTTAGGTACGAATAAAATAAATAGTTACGTCATATTATAGGTATAAGTTAAAGTTTTTACGATGAAAAAGTTTCAAGTGATTAATTTTAGTAATATGTTATTTGATGTTGGTTCAAAAGGTGTTTACACCGGTTATAATAATATTACCTTGGTTTTTGTAAAAAGGTACGTTGTCATTGCTAATCCTGTTACGAACGGCATCGCCGGGTTTAATAATACTAAAATGACTAGCGTTACCATATTGAATACAAAGGTCATGAAGTTATTCAACGACAAGTTGAACGCGTGCAACCTATTTATTATAATTTTCAAGTATGTTTCTTTATAAATATTTTACTATCACTAGGAAGTTACCTCTATATAACTAGTATAATTCAATTGTCGCTAATATTAAGTTATACATGCCAGCGAAAAGGCTAGCAACCTGAATTCATCACCTTGCATAACCACCACCCTTTTTAATTCCCTGTTTCTAGGTTATATCCTTTAACTTTTCGAACAAAACACTCTATCCTTTATAATATAAGTACATAAATTAAAAACGTATACCCCATACATGTGGCTAAAATCCTACCCTAGAGCTATATGCATTATTGAATGCCTGCGGAAAGGGCCTTTTATCAATCATATACGCCCCCTCTTCAAAATGTAACCTTTCCTCCAAACGAATGCGGATTGCATTAGTACAGGTTTTGGATATATGGTTGAAAAAAATGAGAGCATTAACTAGTAACACATTGAATATTAGTTTTCAACAATAAACTTGTAAAATATGAAATATATCCTTTACATATAAAAAGAATGACCAAGTAAAACCTTCGGCAGAAAATCGGACTATAAATTTGTCTTCGAATTAAGGCCTTAGAGTATCCTATAGTTAAGAAATCCATAAAGGCGTAAAAATTATAGCTTTAGCTGGGCCATTTTATACGGTCATCTCAGTCCCCATTCGACGCCTACTCGCATCGAAGATCTGACAGCGGTCCTAAAAGAGTAAAGAATCTATAAGACACTTATATTCTGGTTGCAAACTTATAGTAATAAGGGAGATATACTTGATAGCTCGTTCGGCAAGTCATCTTTTTACCACAAGCCACAAACCCAAGAATTGTAAAAAAACATGAAATAAGGTACACTATTGATCATGTATTGTACCGTAAAAAGTCTTTTAAAAATAGCTAAATAATGGTATCCAAAGTAAAGTAAAAAGCGAAGGCTTCGCTAAGCTGAAGGTGTGAGTGGTGACTGCTTGAATATAAATAAGGCAATAAGTAAATAAATAAATAGATAAATAGAGCTGGTAATTTCTAGCGTTTATAATAAAGGATTAAAAGGCCTTTGAACGCAAAACCAGACTTTATTTGGACTGTAGTACAAGTTAAGAAGGCCACGTTAGCACAAATGGCAAGGAATAGAATCGGTACTTGTAAGGGCTATTCCCTGGATGCACCGCTGCGCGGGCGGTTCGTCGGGCCGAAGACGATCTCCATAGCCTAAAAGAAATATCCGGAAAAGATTCAAGTAGTGACAAAGCCGATAAGTGATGTTGAGGTAGAATGTGGTGCATATAAAGTGATGGTATTAAGAGCGGCTAGACTTGATTTTTTTTCTCGAAGGTGGGAACTGTTAAGGTTTACAGTGTAGGCTCCTAACTTTTCTCAAAATGGTAGTCCGTGAACCCATTCCAAGAAAGTTGACGTCAGGTCGAAGATGTTACGGGCATGTTAAGAATGAATAGTGCGTTAATTAATGTGTCGTTGATAGTTTTTTTTAGGATCGCGAGTTTAATGGCGGATTCCTAGGTTATCTCGTTAACCTTTGTGAGTATGGTTTCTTAAACGTTAAAGAAAATGTAAAACTATTTATGAGCCGTTTATTTCAAGTTCCTAAGCCTAGTGATAGTTATTTTAACTGCGTTTATATTGTAATAATACGTACGAAGTATTGTTATAAAGAGTTTGAGTTATTATTACTCTTGTTATTACTACGTGTGTAATAGATTTTTACAACGGTTTTCTTAAGAATTTTCAATAATGGAAAAATAATACAAAAGTGGTTTTTTTCATTGATAAAATTTTGGATTTTGCGTAATTCTTGTAATACTGTGGCTTTTTATAAGGGAAAACATAATTTAGTATCAAAAAACTTAACCGGTTGAGAGAAGGGTTTGCGTTTAATATGTTTACTTTGAATGTTTTCGGGTAAGATTCTTGGTATCGGAATCGTAATCGGAGGAGTACAGGTCGTGATTATTGTTAGGAAAGTTGACGCGGTTTCTGGAAAGGAGCGGTGTAGTAGTTGCATAGTTTATGGATAGCGTAAGAGCGGGACCCCCTTTAGGTGGGGTTTGCTTCTAAGAAGTAAGCATTTCGATAATTTCAAGTCGCTGTACTACATTTATTAAAGTAGTTAATTTGTTTTTATTACTTCATTTTATATGTAAGAAGTGTTTACTGGTAGCTTAGTTCTGTTCAACAAATTTTATATACAAGATTTTAGTAAATCATTTGTTTCAAGTAGTTCAATAGTTGCATTATGTAGTTAAAGGGATTTAAAAAAATTTTCTACGCGTGCGTTAAGGAATTGTTTTAAAGCTTGGAGGTTTAAGCTTGCAAGGTCGAATGATATAACATTAGGTTGTAGAAGTTTGTAAATATTTAAGGTACTATCGAAGGAAATATCGAGGATTATTTGTAAAATAATCAACTTGAAGTTATCGTTTATAGCGATCGAATATTGTTTATGATCCTCTTTGAATAAAAGGGAGGAGAAGTCTTTGTTAAAGAGCTATTCTGAAGTTACAAAAAAGGGGTAGCCCGGTTATGTGACATATGTAAAGTTATGCTCACAAGCTGTTTGGAAGCATTGTAGGAGCATGGTAACCACCTATGCTAGATCCCTAGTAACCACTAGCTCAGGCACTAGCTTTTAATATTCGTCTTTATTTAAGCCTTATAACGTTTTTAGAGAGGCGAAAAACAGCTTATTACATAAGATAAGTATATCGTTAATTTGTATTCCAAAAAGTGTAAAGCTTCTTGAATGCGATTCCGAAACTAATAAGTTTATGTCGAAGATAGAGATAGTTATACCGAGGCGTTTTTTATAATACTATTCGTAGGGATTTAGACGTGGCAACATTGTTAATTATATTGGTCGAAATTCCAGTAGTACTACGTGGTTAAGTGGTGGATGAATTGTTTTAGGTCTGGTAGACCACTAGCTAGTCTACACATTAAGTTGTAGAGTCAATTGCTTCGCTTGTTCCTTAATATAAAGTGGGCGTATATTGTTCTTGATTTAAAGTCAATAGGATAAACCCATAAATAATCCACTGAAATTTCAGGTAGTATAGTTGAATTTATTGTAAGTAAAGCTTACTTACTGTTTTACCATTACTACAATTCTAATACTAGCGGCTTTTTGTTTTTGAAGCGTACGGTAGTGTTGTTACTTAATCGCTTCCGGATACAATTGAATCATTTCCTCGTTCACTGGCCAGATCATTAACAATTCCACAGAAAAATTGACATTAATTTCCTTCATTTGCCTTACGGTATGGAGTTCCGGCCTTATTAACTTCTACAAGTATGTTTTTAGCCATAGACTTGTATAAGGATCCAACTTAACCGTGCTAATTAAACAAGTTATCATCACCGGTTTTATTACTTTAGTCATTTTTCAGTTTGTTAGGGCAACCCTGTTTGCCGGCACAAATTTTGACATTGTTAGGTGGCTTGTAAACGCATTAATTAATACGTATGTTTTTTTTGTTGTTGATCAATTCTTTAAGGACTTCCTTTCGTGTTTATTTTATTATAGTTTTTGTATAATAGTCTTTGATATCAATTTATCGGAATTTGCGGATATTACTATATACCATTATAGATAGTATACATCGGCTAAGTAGTAGTGCACTGTATCGCAGGGTGCACTCCTGCAGCGTGCACGGTAATATGTCACGCTGCAGGCTGCACTCTTACAAGATGCAAAGTGTATTATGCCTGGATCGGTCTGGAATGCCTATTCCAGACCGACGGCAATGCGTGGAGCGGTCTAGAAAAAGTATTCCAGAGTGATACGCTCTGGTCAGAGGGCTTATAAACCCTTACTTGTGGCGTGAAACTCTGAATGCTTCTGAAATCATCTTCATCTTTTATACTACAACTACCAATCTAACGATTACTCTTCTCTATTCCTTATTTCACGTGAAATATTAGGTTTGAAACCTTACCAACAGAATTCTTCAATTTCCATTCCTTTGTAGGCTTCATAGAGTGCTATTACATCAATTATTAGGCATTTTTCATTGGTAGTTCCGAGTTTCGAAAGGTATTAGAATAGGCTTGTCGAGTTGACATAGATTACTATCGGGATTTGAGGAAACTTTAAATGTTAGGTAACGATATTAAGTGTTTTTTTATCGTTATACCCATATTGAAACTGGCTATTATTCCATACACCTTGAAAATTAGCATGTTTCATGTAATTCTTTTATAATTCACGATGTTTTAATGGATTATGTTTAAGATGACGCTAAATTGATCCTTTTGCCTGTTTTTATTGAAGAGGGTTTTAAGGAATCCGATTTGAGCCAATAGATTTGTGTTATATGTTATAAAGCTATTCGTGAAGATTATGAATTCGGTTCTTAACAAGTTAATTGGAACTATATTGATTCTATGGTCTTAATTATTTGATTTTATTTTAACGTTTTTTTCAGTATATTAAAGTTTTAGTTCGCCGGATTCTATATTTATACCGTAATCGATAAATCGAAAAAGGTCTTTGGTTGGTTTAGGGTAGCGATATAGTTTCTACGAAAAAGTTATTCCAAGTACTGTTTGGTCCCAACTATGTTAATTTTCTTAATTATTACAAGTTAACGCCCTGGTATTGTTAACGGAAAATGAGGTAAGTATAGTTAATATCTCGTATATGAATCAATGATCCATTAAAGGTAAGTTGGTTACCCTTTGTTAGTATAGCAACCGGCTAATAACTCTAGTACTTTAAATTTCCAATAGTTTGCTGTACCGATACTGTAAAATTAACAGTTCTATTGAAGAGGATATTGTTAGTTTGTATACCTACTAAACCGAAATTATTATTCTACTTAATTAATAAGTATGAGTTGTCGGTAAAAAACGTTATATTTAATATTGATTTGAGAGGTGATTCATATGTTAAGTACCAATAGATGTATTATTTAGTTAATTCATATAATAGCTTGATATATAGTATGACTTCCTTCGAAAGGTATGTGTTATTAAGTTTTGTAATAATTTTACTAAGATAATCTGTTATGGATTAGTTCTCAATTACTCATACGTTTGAATTTTGTTATAATTATTCGAGGTGAATTTTCTATTAGTTTTTTCTAGTGAACCCGTTGTTTAAATAATTACTGAGAGTTAGCTAATTTTGAAAATCGTTTATATTTACGTAAGGATTCAATCTTCAACTTTATTACCATATATTTAAGTGATCAGGTGTGACTTTTCGTATAGTCTCCCCGTGTATTTGATTTTAACTTTGAAAAAAAAATGCCCAACTTAAAGTTCGTAATATTTGGATTTTGAAGATTAAAGTCGTTTCTGAGCATAAATAATATAAAGTGTTGTATAAGAAGTCTATTTATTATCACTTCATTGCTTTTTTAACAGAGTTATCGATGGGTTTGGTAACGTTTTATGTCTGGAGATTCACATTGAATTTATAATCGTCCGTTTCTTCTTTGTCATCATAAATAGTATTGTAGATTATACCCGGTGCGTATTATTTATCTTTAACGTTTCTCTTTTGTAATATTAAGACGAATTAATATCATTTTATTGGTTTATTAATCATGAAGGAAGAGGGGTTGTAATGGATAATTCGTTTCCTTTAAGAATCTGGATTGCTATCTTTATTATCGGTCGGCTTATTATAGAATTTAACTTAAGTTATTCGAAATATCTTAAGATAGATAGTAGTTCTAATAATTACTTCAAAGTTAGCGGTATTCAAGATTTTCAAAAGGTTATCACATTTACCTGGCTCCCGCCATACGAAAATTTTACGTTGCGACGGCAAGAAGAGTACTTAGATTGTATTAAGACCGTTTCTGGTGTTAAGGGTATTATTAATTTAATGTCGTACCCATTTCTGGGAGTCCTTTTAAAACCTTACCCTACGTTATAACCATCTTTTAGGTATTCACTAATAATAAAGATTCATTCGTTAAATTATAATTCATTTTAAAGAAGAGAAGCGTTACAACTATGCTTTCAAGTGGTATAATATCATTTATATCCCTTATTATTCATTCAAAACATTTCTCTTATTTGTTAAACTTTCAATTTCAAATTTAAAGATAATATGAGTTTCGTAAAGTAATGCCTATGCCTTTTATACCTTTGAATTACTTTTACAGACCTTAGCAAGCACCTATCTTATTAGATCCTCATTATCATAACATCCGATCAAACTTTCGCCGCCGCAAAATTAGTACCGGTATCGTAGCTGATGACGTTAGGTAAGTATAAGTACGTGTTAATTCACACCATTTTTAATGTTTTTCACTTATTCTTCTTCTTCTGGGACTGAAGAAATTTAGCTCTGTGAAAAGAGGTTACAAAGTGAATAACGTGAAAAATAGGCCCATTGTCGAGATAAAATATACCAATGACAACTTTGTAATTAAAGTCTTCGTTATTATTTGATATAAATTTAAATTCTGGAGTGGTTAAGATATGAGTTTAATAATAATGAACAATGTTTTCGATAATCATTCAAGCCGAATATTTCATATTTATATGCCCGGTAAATTTATGGACTTTATACAGCTTTTTGATTGGTAGGTCATTAAAACGTTGGTTTATTTAACTTATTATTCATTTCGTGAAGTTCAATATCGTTACCTTTAAAACCTCGAGGTGAAATTACAAATACCAACATTTGAAGGCAACAGGAAACTTGAGGTTATTTGTAACCAGTTTGTTAACGTTGATGTTGAAGTTGACTTCGAGAATCTTCATTTTTTTTTCAAATGGAAGAGTAATAGGATGGGATATTTTAAGATTTAAAACATAATCAGGATAATATAGTCCGCTTAATTATCATTTATAATAATAATAGTTGTTTACTTGAACCGAAATTAATTTTTGCTTTATTAATATTTTCATGATTAATCTTCATAATATTAACGTTATCTTTTCGTAAGAATAGGTATTACGAAAAGCCTTTCGTTAATTTCACTATTATCACATATAATATAATACCTTGAAACATGTAGTCTGTGTGATGATTGCAGAGGTTAAATATATGTCATGGGTTAAGAGCTTGGTTAAAGTAAGAGTAAAGGTTCTCGCTACTTAAAAAGTTTAAAAAGACGTAGTTAATTAATTATTGGGTCGCATTAAAAATAGTATTTTGATTTCATATAACTTTTTTATGGATATAAATATCGTTATTATTCTATTTACTTTCGAAGTTTTCAATATAATCTATATAGTCTTGCCCGGAAGCAATAGAGTATTGATTATAATACATTACTTATTGTATAAAGCGCTTGATCGAAGGGTGGCGAATTAACTAGTCACTGAAATTATTATATATTCAATACCTTTTATTACTATTACTATGATAGATTTCAAGTTTAGCAGACCCATCGATTTTTTTCTTTATTAACTTTAATGTGATTTTAACTTATAATTTCAAGACCTTGAACAATATTTTAAACGTTAGAACCACCCGTACTTGCGATCGCTATAGTGTATTGTCACGTGGTTTTTTTATTTATATTGCAAAAGTTATTATCTTAGGGATACATACTAAATAACTTCGGTGTTCGTATTATTACAGTTATAAATAAGGACTGTAATTGATCGAAAAAGCTTTTATAAATGATATTCAGAAGTTATATAACATATTCGAACTTGTTTAAGCTTTTACTTACTATCTATACTTGTTTGAGGTGCATAGCCTCGTTCAAATATGCCTTTCCTAGTGTTTGTTAGCGTATAATTCATTTTTGAGAATTTTATTGAGAACATTGTTCGGAATTTCCGCCTATTTCAGTAATTATCTTCGTTTAACTCGTTGTAGAATACTTCTTATAATATTATATAAGGTGGATATTGTATTAGAAGTAGTTTTTCATACTTTTATAAATCTCGCGAAAGGTTTGTGCTCTTATTAGAAACGTTAGGTAGCAGTTTTCGGCGTACTTTGAGGATTTTAAGTAATAGTAAATGGAAACTAGAAGGTGGAACCTCTATCTATTTACAGATGTTTAAAAAAAGGTATTAATTTTGTTTCGAAAAGATCATAGGGCTTTTTATTATACTTATTTACTGCTGGTAAGGCTTTAGATGTTGCAACGTTTTCGGTTTGATTGGTCTAAGTAATAGTAGTATTGAAATGGTCAAGTGGTAAATGTATTTTTTTAGGTTTGTCAGAATGCTAACCGTTCTGTACAGTAATTTGTATGGTCATTTGCCTCGTGTATACCTTAGTATAAAGTTAGTGTTTACTGTACTTGACTTTGAATCAATACAGTATTCCCATCAAACGATACACTCAACTCGCCGTTAATATAGTTAACTTTATTGTAAGTAAAATTAACTTACTCTATTTCAATTACTATTATTCAAATACAGGCGGCTTTTTGTTTTGTAGATATAAGCCAATTTGGTTAATTAATTCTTTTTGGTCACCACTGAATTACACTCTTGTTAACTAATCATACTCTTACCAGTTTTACAACTAGATTGACCTCAATTACCGTTAATTTCTCTATGAGTCCGATTTCGGACTTTATCTATTGCTGAAAACCCGTTTTTATCTATGATAATATATAAATCTTAAACTTAAACATATCAATTTAACAAGTCACTGGCCAAAATTACCTAGCAGTTTTCTAGCTTATCACATCCTTGTATACCGGTAAGTAATTCAACCTTACGAAATAGCCTGTTAATCTATCTCTCGATACGTATGGTCGGCTTATTTTTAATTAAAATGTTTTAATAGCCAGGTTTAGCGACGTCTTCGTTATATAATTGAAGAAATTTCACTTATTATTAATTTATAGTAACTATTCAATCTTCCTGCCTTTATAATATTTACGAAATGCCATCACATAAATTATCAAGTGTTTTGTGCCAGTGGTTCCCAATTTTGAAATGTATTTAAATAGGGTTTTCGAATAAATACAAATCCCCACAAGGATAGAAGTAATCGTTAACTATATGATAATGAGGTTAAGTGATCTCTATTAGTACATAATTATATTAAACCCAGCTATAATACTATGGAATTCTAAACTTAATAGATTTCGTAAAATCTTTTTACATTCGATCCAAGTTAAATTTGTTTGGTTTTCCAAGATTATAAACTTGTCTTTTTGTCTATTTTAGTTGATGAGGCTTATTAGGAATTAGAGTTTCGACGATGGGTTTGTGTTCTTCGCGAAAAAACCGTTCGTAAATATTATGAATTTGGTCTTCATCAGGTTAATCGAGACCATATTAATTCCTCCGTTTAAATTCGGTATCTACTATTCAAACCTTTAGTTCAGTTGATGAAAGTCTTTTTCCGATGGAGTCAATACCTATTTCGTAATCTATAGGTCATAAAAGACTTTTTTTTCGATATATGATGGCGATAAAGTTATTATATACGCGTTATTTAAAATATTGTTGATTTTTAGCTACGTTACTTTTGTTAATAGTGTTAAAGTTAACGCCTTGAAATTTTTCGGCGGAAACTAAGGCAAGTATTAATACTAAGTATAAGGATTAACGATTAGTTGAAGTCAAATTAATTACCTTCTATTAAAGATGCGCCCAATGTGTAATTTTGTAACTTTCAGTTTTTAAACGTTTGTTATTGTAACACCATAAAGTAGGAATTTTAACTAAAGAAATATCGTTAATTTACATACCTATTACGCCAAAGTTCTTCTCTTGTATTACTATTAAATACGAGTTGTAGGTTTAAAACTTCATAGCTTCGATTTAAAGCCAAACTGATAAATTAGCAATTCATGGACGCTACATTTTAATAAGTCGTATAATATTTTAATGCATTGTACTACCGTTACTTAAAGTTAATTATTATGAAGCTTTTGTGGTAGTTTTAGTATGATGATTCGTTGTAAATTGGTTGTTAATTTCGTGTATGTTTACTTTATATTATAAAAATTTAGGGTCAACTTTACTCTTACTTTATATTGTGAACTTATAATATTAAAGCTATTGACAGCAAATCGTTGGACGATTGATAGAGTTGTCAGCGATTTTGTAAGGGCTTAAATTTCTACATTCATTCCTGTATCCATAAGCGATTCAAGGTAACTATTTGTACGGGCGCTTCGTGATCTTATATTTGACCTCGTATTTGATTCTCGATCTGACGATCGTGATATTCTGGTTTCGAAAGTTAAAGTTGTCTTTAGGTAAAAATTATTAGCGTTAATGTGGTTATGTCTTTTAATACAAAAGTTTTGAACCAGATTTTAAACGTAAAAGTCGTCTGTATTTACCATCAACATAATTTAATATTACGCGGTCTTCTTTATTTATATCATAGTGGTTACTTACTTAGGAGTATATATTATACTAATTCGACGTATATGTTATCACGTTCACAAGCAAGGACTGTAAATAATTCAAAAAGTCTTTATAGGTAGCATTTAGACGTTATCAAGAGTATTAAAACTCGCTTTAGCTCGTAACTATTTGCTGTATTTACTCGTGAAACGTAGCTCCGCCAATATAATCCTTTTCAATTAATTGTTAACATACCATCATCTTGTTAAGTATCTAGTTGACAATATCTATTGGTATTTCTTTCACTTTTTTTCAAGCTATTATCATTTTCCACCTCGTTGTGGCTTAATGCGTGTAGTATTGCATAAGGTAGATATAGTATTGTTAGTAGATCTTTTTCCTTTATAAATGTAGCGAAAGGTCTTTACTATCGTCTGGAGAATTGGATAATAGCATCTAACGTGGCTTATAAAGATCCCAAGGAATAGTTATTGAAAACTAGAAAGAAGAACTTTTATTAACTTACAAATATTTAAAATGGTATTATCTTTGTGTTGAGGAGGTTGTAGAGCTTTTTGTCATCATTCTCTACATTATTCCAGATCTTCTCAAAGTTCGTAAAAAGCTCTTAATTATTATGAACTATTTTAATAAGTCTGAGAGAAAGGTTTCGATAGTTATCCCAATTTTTGGTAGTGTTTCCTACTGTCAACCCAAGCATTAAAGCCTTACAATAGCAATAATAGGGATAGTTGTTAGTCGCTTGAATTGAGAGGTAAAGTCCTATGGTAGGATCTGTAGTGAGCTCATATTTGTAGTCTGACAATTATAGAAAGCTTCACCTTAAAGGATTTGAATATTTTTATGGAATAATTTAAGCGGAAGAGGAACTTAGCTATAGAGAAGGTTCCAAAGGGTTGAATGGTCTTATCCAATAAACCGGTGACTTGGCTTCATCGTCAATATCTTTTACCGCATTAAAGGCCGTTACTTTACGTACCATAACGATATTAATAGCGTATTAAGTGTTATCATGCGAATATATTAGGCTGTCAAACAAATTATCAGGTTTTTTTATCGTTGACATGTAAAAAGGTTAAAATTAACTAGGGATTAAGGGAGGGTTCTCCAGAACGTATGTTAGGGAGTTAGGTATCGTTAAAGAATTTGTCTTTATTTTTGGAGGTTTTAAGGATTGGGATTTTAAAGGGAATCTTTTTGTTAGGCTGATTTAAAAAAGGGTTTAACCAGTTCCAATGTGTTTTTTTGGGATGTGAATGACGCTGCAAGTAATTTCCTCCCTTAAGTTAACCCTCACCATAGGTTAGATCATCTTCCATATTTCAAATGTCTATTGGTTCAAAAACTTGCGAAAGTCTTTGAAGGAGTGGGCATTACATTTAAATTCTTTGCCGAAATATGTATAGAGAATGTACTAGACAACGTAATTAGTTAGGTATTGCTTAGTTAAGGTTTCGTCAACATATTTAATTCCAAGTTATTTATTGTAATAATGAATGAAAACAGTTTGGAAGGTTTTAAACGCCTTTATATATTCTAGATTCGGCGTCATTGGAAGGTTTTAGTTTGTACGATATTTGGTTATAGCGAAAGACTCAATGTTTCAGAAGTATAAGGCTTGATGTTTTGGCAAGAAATTACGTTGGAACTTGGCAACTTGATATTGAATTGTGCGATATGGATTTCTTAATACAACCTTGCGATTTTTAATCTTTTCTCTTAGCTTCGCAATTCTGACGATTAAAGTGACTTAAGAGAGTGAAAAAGAATAAAGTAAGGAAAAACTTAGTATTGATGTTAAAGGTTATGTAAAGAGTAAGGTTAGAGGATATTTGTTATTAGTGGTTAAATATCATGCGATTCAGTCGTTTTGATAGTATTAACCTCCGCAGTAATACTAACTTATCCGTTTGCAAATTGAACGAACTTTTAGACTTCTAATGGTAAATTTCAACTTTTTTTTCTCAAAGGATCCGTGAAGATTTCTTAATATCTATGTCAAAAATTTCAATGTTGCATCAAAGCTGTCGTGAAAACCAACGTATCATAGAAGTTGTTTTTACTCACTGTCATGAAACCTGACGTAGTTCGTGAAGACTTTTCGTAAAAAATATTTTCTCTACTCTAGTCTATTACAAAACATAACCGGAAAGTAAACTTTTCCTCTTTATAGATCTGTATATCACCTTATAAGCATTGATTAGTATTAGTAGAGCTTTAGACATTATAATATTATCGATTCGATTGGTTAAATTTACAATAGTATTCTAATAGTCAAGCGATGAATGTATTGTTTAAGGTTTGATAGACCGCTAGCTGGTACACATGGTAATTTGTATAACTAATTAGTTGGCATATGTCCTAGTGTCAAATGAACTCATACTATATTTGACTTTCAATCAATATAGTATACCCACCAAACAATACACTTAACTTGCAGTCAGTATAGTCAATTTTACTGTAAGTAAAGTTGACATCATTCACTGCAATCACTATTATTCTAATATTTAAGTTATTCTACATTTTATCCAAATTTGTAAAGATTTTGTAATTAATATTAAACATTTTAACAGGGTTGGAGAGAAGGCCACAATAGTCGTTCTAGTCATCGATAGTATTTTTTACCCTTAATTTCAACTTTAGAACCTCAAAGTCATGATAGTAAGGGTAATTGTTAGTTGTTTAGCTCGAAAGGTAAAGTCTTATAGTTGTACTTAGGGTGGAGTCACGCGTGTAAGTGTACCTGCCATAAAAAACTTCGCCTTAAAGAACTTGATAGTTTTGAGGGAAGGTTTGAGAAGTCAGGGAAATTGGGCGCAGAACAGGGATCAAATGATTTCTCAATTTCATTTAATGAGCTGGTGGATATCACAGACATTAATTTCTCTTACGGTGTTAGAAGCTATTGTTCTATGCAATTTGCCACCACTGAAAGCGAATTTCGTGCTATCACCTGGAGTTGTTAGGTTGCCGAGCAAATCAATATATTCCTCATTTTCCGGGAAGTATATTTAATTTAATTGGGGATTAAAGGGTAGGCAACTCGAACGTTTATAAAGTCGTTGAAAATCTTCAATACCTTTTCCTTTTCCTTAAAAGTATGAAAGATTAGGATCTTAAAGCTGGTAGTTATATTAAACCAACTCGAAAAAGGTTTTTGATAATTTTAATGAAGTATTTTCTAAGATGTAAATTCCAAGGCGAGTAACCTTTTTCTTTACTTTTGAAGTACTTTTTTTCATGTCAATATTCCAATAGTTCAAAAACTTACAATAATTTCAAAAATTGCGAGCGCCGCGACCAAAATTTTGCCGGTGTTAGATTCAAGGATATATTGGCCTCTTTAATTGGTTAGGTGTTTTTTAGGAAACCTTTTGTTAGCATCTTTTACGTATAATTTCTGGTTAAAGTAAACGAGGAAAAAGGGTCCAAGGTTTTTGATATCATTTATTCGGTTTTAATGAAAAGCTATTTAAAGGTTGAAGGGGCTTGAGCGAGGGAATTTGACGCTTTTATAACGTATAGACTTGGTATTTTTGTCGTGAAGTCGCGTAGGAACTTGGACAGTTGGCGTGTAGTCATGCAACGAGGCTTCCCTGGCGCGATTTGGCGATTCATCGTGTATTCGCTCGATGTAGCGATTTTGACGATTTTATTAGCGATTTTGACTAGGGGGTGGGAAAAGAGTGATGTATAGGGAAAAACTTGTTGTTAAGGAGAGAGTTTGATATAAAGGGTATAGTAGAAGGTTTTTTGTTATTGGTGGTTAAATAGCGTAAAATTTGGTCGTTTTTGTAATAGTAATACCTGAAATCATAGTACCCATAACAGTCCTAACTTAGCCATTTATCAATTTAATAAACTTTGAGATTTTTAACGGTTAATTTTAAAGTTTTTAAAAAGAATTTCATAAGGAGTTTTTAGTGTTTTCGAGCAACGATACCGTCGCTACCTCTCAATTACTTTTAAAAACCGACGTCATCCGGAAGTCTTCTTTACATACTTCTGTAAAACAACGACGCAGTAATAGAGGCGTTTCGCAAAAAACTTTCCTTTACCTTGATGTTTCACGAAACATAACTGGAAAGTAGCTTCTTTTTTTAATCATCTTATCTATACTTAAACTGATTTGAATCGATCAATATTAGTAGAGCTTTGAGCTTTACAACGTTGTCTATTCGATTGGTCGAAGTAATAGTAGTATTACGTGGTCAAGTGATGGATGAATTGTTCTAGGTTTGGCAGACCGCTACCCGGTCTTCACACTAATTTGTTGAGCCAATTTCTTGGCACGTACCATAATGTGAAGTGGGCGCATACTGTACTTTACTTGCAGTTCATGCAGTAGACCCGAAAACAATATACTTAACTTGCAGTTCATATAGTTAACTGTAATATTAAAAAGATACCTAACTGCAGTACAATTACTATTATTCCAACAACTGCCTATAACACATATGGAACCAATATATACCAAGCCTAACGAAGTTGTAAATTAATTTAAGAATATATAAAATCGCTTCGGGTAACCAGTATTTCCGGAGTTTTATAGGCAGGTTAAAGTAAATACGTCGTTTAAGGCGATTATATAATTATGTATAAGCCTTTATAATATCTTTGAGCTTGAAAAAAACGTTGTGAAAGGTGAATAAAGAGGTAGTTCATGACAAAATTAATTGATAGCTCGCTTTTCATAAAGTAGGAAATTAGATTATAATATTTTCATTCAGAATTTATCTTAATCTTAACCATAAAGCGAACGTTTCTATAACAATTTTAAATTTTTTTCCACTTTCAAGCAGAATTGGATCAAAATGATTCCTTAATCGCCGTAGATTATTGAATTAAATCTATTAAAGTGAAAGACATCTTATTTTATTTATACTAGAATCTTACTTTAGATAGACTCCTTAAAAATCCACCCATGACTGTAATAATACCTTCATGTCGAATCTTGGTACTGAGATTGCGGTCCCGTACCTTTTTTAAAATGATAACAAAGTCTTAAAGAAAAGCTTTAAAGTGTTTTTGATTTTTCGAACCAAATGAATGTCTTGATCGAACACTTTTTAGTTTACTTAATTTTAGGTATTTTTTCAGATAAAGTGTATGAGGATATGAACGAGTATTTTCGAGGTTTATAGGTATTAGGAGAGGGTTGTTTGGGTTATCATGGGATTGGTATGATTATTATTATTTAGCGGGTAATATTCAGGAGTTTTTATTGGCTGCCTTCTTCTTGTATTCCCGTAGCATTATTTGATTAAATAAACTCTAACTTTAAACTGATCCACAAACATATCGTCTCCTTTAACGTATTTAGTATTATACGAGTCAATCCATCCTTTTTTATTTCGTTTTTCAAAACCGAAATTCGAATTGTAACGGTAATTCCAAAACGCTGGTTTCCCGCGGGCCGTTTCCTATTACACAAGCCCCAAAATAGAGGTTTTAGCTCATAAAAACGTCAAAAGGCTATAAATTTTGCTATAAGATTTGCCCACTAAATCGTAGTTTGTATTAATACCAAATCCGTGTAAATTTTAGGGTAAATTCTAAATAGAAGTAGTGTGGGAATTAGTTCACTCCAACCAAATGTGATATTAATAATGTCTTCGGCTATTTACAAGATGAATTTCATTGCGTTAGTTTCTTTTAAATTCTTTGAAAATACTGTATACAACTACGTAAGCCAACAAGTTTCGGAACCCTTCGTTAGGACCCGTTGAAAATCGACAATACACACCGCTCGTAAAACACAAGAACGGTTACTAAAAAATCATCCAAACCGATTGCTTCAAGCAAGATTAGTAACATACAAGCAACCAAACCGATTGTTTCAGCAAAAGTGGTTAAGCACAAATCATCCAAACCAATTACCTCAAGCAAAATTGGTTACACACAAGTAACCAAACCGATCACTCTATTAAATTAGATTACGGCATGCCAATCCGGACCGATTACCACACACTGGATTATATAACACCTCTTTACACTTTGCCCTACCCACATTTCTTTTACCCTACCTATATTTCGTTTGCCTTACCCATTTCCTCAAGTCTACCCTTTATGTTTAAAGTTTGCCTACGTTAGCCTTATATGTTTTCAATTTGTTTACGTTCGCTCTATATGTTTTAAGTTTATTTGAGTTTTCCTAGCAGCTTGGCTAGTATAGCGCTATTTAACTCGCTTGGCTAATGTAGCACTACTTAATACTAATAAAAACTTCCCACGTTCGCCCTGTTTTTTCAATTTCGTTTGCCTTGTGTATTATAAGTTTATTTGAGTTTTCCTAGCTGTTTGGCCAGTATATCATTATTAAGTGTTACCAAAACTAATTCAAGACACATGCCATAGCTCCAAGACAAATAAAACCGGAGGAGGCCAACGTTTACTTCGACCTTTTAATTGCACCTATGGAAATAAGAAAGGTTATAATATACGAAATTGACCTAGCCTTTGAGACAATATCATCGATATTCCAGTTAAAGACCTGGATCTAAACACGGCAAATACATATATTTTGGCCGTGATATTTCGCTACTGGGATGAGGAAATCCAAGTATCTAATATGCTGGATAATTTCCACAAAAGATTTTCGAACTGGACGCTATGCATGTGGCAAGCAGTAAACTTTTCTATTTCCAAAACCTTTAGAGTTTATCTGCGAAGAGAAGACATTAATACCCCAAGGGGTAGGAATGGCCGCTTTATAAAAGCTCTATTCAAAACAGCATAACTTTTTAACTTAATAGACTAGGAGGATAAAGACTTGTATCTAAAGGAATTTGTAAAAGTGTGTTATCTTACTGAATAAAGGAGACTATTATTAGAACAACAGGAACGAGGTGTAGGACAACCTAGTCCTATACTTATACCTCAAATCAGGAAAAAAAAATTCGAATAGAAGGAAGAACTGAAAAAGAAGGAAGCGAAAGAGAGTCTGGATACGCAGTTTAGGCCTCAATTTCAAGAAGAAAGAGGGCTGCCAAAGAAGGAAGAGAAGGAATGTTTGGATATGCAATCCAAACAGCGACCTCAAGAAAAGGAAGAACCAGGTACGCAGTCCAAGCCACGCCCTCAATCAAAAGAGGAGAAGGAAGGTCTGGATACACAGTCTAGGCCACAATTTCAAGAAAAGAAGGGTCTGAATGAAGATTCTGTACCATACCAGTAGGAGAGGAAAACTCTAGATACGCAGTTTTAAGCTGCATACGAAACCAAAGATCGGCCACGAATACAACATCCGCAGCGATCGCTTAATTTAGGATCGGTCACGATTGCAACAACGACACCGATCGCACCAGCAGGATTGGCTACAATACACTAATCCGAGCCGATACTTCAGGAGGAGGAATAGCCAGATGATTTATACGCAACTAAGCTATAACTACAAAATAGGAGCGTTTTTGTCATCACGAAAACAAGCCACCTAAAGCAGTATTTCACCGCTTCCACGTAAAACGCCCTAAATTATGTATTCAGAACATATGCGATACTTTTGATAACTGCTACGACTATCAACGTTACAGAAAGGTTTAGTAACCTAATCCGTAAAATTACTGTTTTACTAGAAAAAAAAAAACCGAAAGGAAAGGGAAAACAAAAGAAGTTTTACCTAGAATAATGATATGCACCACTGTTAATACCAACTAGGAACGATAGAATATATACCACTATCATTACCAACTAAGAACGATGACATATACCACTGTCGTTACCAACTATAAATGAACTAACATACGCCACTCCACTGTTATTCGCAACTAGGAACGAACCTATAATATTACTACTAGATACTTGATACGGAACGAACAAAGAAAGACGAAAAGATTACCAATGTAGATATTATTATATACTTTCATAGATAGTATATTTAGGTGGCAGTACATTACGCTGCATGGAATACTCCTATAACATATACGATAACGTGTCATGCTACAGGCTGTACTCTTTCAGAGTGAATCATCATATAACATGCTACAAATTACACTCTCATGCATGGAGCGGTCTACATAGAGCGTTCTAGAGTGATACGCTCTGGGTGAGAGCTTATAAGCCCTCACCTATGGCGTGCTCCTCTAGAAGCTTCTTCTTTTATCTTAATCTTTTTATACTACAACTACCAATCTAAATATTACTCTTCTGAATACCTTAATTCACGTGAATAGTTTTTATACGTTACTGAAACTACTTATATTATAAAAACACTATTTTTTCTAAGTCATAACGAAAATACAAACGAACTCTCCCCTGTATAGGTTCAAAACGCGTATATATTGTATATTAACCGCTTTTTGAAATTCGGGGTTTTTCTATTTATATCTAAAATTATCTGATATAAAGTTATCGTAAGTACCGCAAGGTTTACGATAAAGTAAACTAATAAATTAACCTTACAAAAAGCTTGACCGTTTTTTAACTTTTTTGATAATGTGTTCGAGAAATAAGTTTATTTACAACATCTCTCGGTCTACGCGCCTTTTTAAGTTAATTAGTTTTTATGACCGAAAATAAAGGCTATATTTTTTCTCCTACGTGTAAATGATAAAAAAATGTCTCGGGTTATTAACTCGTTTTTTCCCCCATTTTCTTCGAATTAATTAATTATTCGACCTGGTTTCGCGATATTACTCGAGTATTATAGGTTTTTACCGTACTGGTCGTATAAGTCGTTACCCCTTTGGCTATATATTTTCGTAACCCTTTTTTCCCTGCTTAGTTTTCACTAAAACTCTTTCTTTACCTTTTATGGTATCGTTTATTCATTAAAAATGGATTTCTGTAGATAACCGTACGTTAATATGTAACGATTTCCCCCCGATTCCTTTTAATAACCGCCGTATATCTTTTGTAATTTCAGCTTGAATAACCAAAATAATATAGTGACGTAAGTTTTAAATTTTATAATGAATATAGGTTACGGCTTATGAAGTCTAGCCAGCGATATTTAAAGGCTAATTATACAAGCCTCGATTTTACTTGTATTTTATTTATTAACTTTAATTAGGAGCGAGTTAATAAGAACGATCTCAGGCGAACGATGGATTGTACCCGGGTCCACCGTATTGCCCGAGCTTAAATCAATATATTATAGTTTTTACTAACCCGCCTCAAAGGTTGATTTTCTCGCTCCACCCTTCGCCTTACTTTTGGTGAACCGCTCTCATCAGACATTTTTAACGCCCGTCCCTTGTAATGTTATCCGTTATTTTCGACGTCGCCCCGCGTTTGTTTCGCCTTTTACTAACCCTTTTCGTCAGCTTTTACCAGCGCCCACAACGTTTTTTATCGTCTTCCTCTACCTGCGTTTTTTTAATATCCAAAGCTAATTATAATAAGACCCTTAATGTTAATGGCGCCAATACTCATAAAACCTTACTAAAATAATCATAACAAATAATTGAACTTTTATTAAATTATAATAAAAATCGGTGTACTGTCGGATATATAGCCAAGAAAGTCGGGTAATATTTACCCGGCTTTATTTATTTTATTAAAACATAATTTTGTAATGAAATTTCCCCTCTCTTCATCAGTAATATTTCATTTCGAAGGTATAGGAGGTTCGCCACGCGTTCGTCGTTTGATATACATTTGACGCCAACTTCAAAATACCATACGATTATAAATCCGAAAACCCCCTATTGCGCCTTAAATTTATTTAAGGAAATTATATACTGGCTATTTCCCAGTAATTTCCATTCCGATTTATTATAATATTTTAACTTAACTAGTATAATGAGAACCCCGCCCGCTCCGTTTTTATAACGAAAAAGTTTTAAATTTTAAATTCTTTATATATATCCTCCTTTATATCGTTAGAAACTAAAATAGATTCCGGGAGAATATCGGATGAAACCTATAAAAAAAGAGGTTCGAAGTCTTTCGTTTAATTAAATTTATTCAAAATATCAGTTATTTATTAGGAATATCCTAAACAATATCAAACGGGTTCGAAATTTTAAGGACCCGGTATTGATTATAAAATTAATTAAACTTTTTGATTATACGTTTAATTTAAATATTTGGTAAGTTTAGTTAAATTTAATATTTTACTTTTTATCGTTATGCCGAACGTTATTGAACATTCTCCGTTATTTTTATTTATTATTAAATAACAGTTATCGTCGTTAAAGCTAGCTTCATACTTTCGCATAAATATACCAAAAACGTAACGACTGGTCATACCAAATGGATCGATTTTTTATCCCTGTTTATCTTTAAAATAAGTATCATTTTACGTCTATTTACCAAACGATTTGTATTAAATCCGGTAACCATCGACTTCTGGTTATTCAATGTAAGTTAATAAACGGGTAAAAATAAAACCTATTTATATTACGAAAAGGCGATGATGATACGTAAGTACTTATAAACTTTTTAATTAATACCTTTAATACCGATATTTATTTAAAGGCAATATTCCGTTAATAAAAGTTAGTAAACGTTTAATAGAGAATGAAACGTCTCTCAAAATACGCCTATTTAATCTGAACCGCGGTTCTAAATAATTGAAATTAAAAATCAATATAATTTCCTCTATATATCTCAAAAAGATTTCGCATACGTATCAGCTATCATAATCTACATAGCTTTAAATTGTATAAATTTAAAAATGCGATTTGTAATACTAAAAAAATATCGAATGCATACTTTTGAATTGAATAGTTCAATTATAAAGTCGACAGAAATATATGCGTAATACTGATTTAAGATAATGAGGCATTACGAAAAGCCTTATTATAAGGTACGACGAGGTTTCGTTTCATTATATTACGAATATATTCGATATAGGCGTCGAATATTTGCGATCATTCCTTCCTTATTCCAATCGCGTTGAAAAATACAAAATGAAATATTTTTATCCAAATAAACTTTAATAAATAAATTGTAGGTTTGTTATAAAAGTTTCTTTGTTAATAATTTACAACTCTGTAGTTATCAACGGTTACGATAACGTAACGTACCCTGCGAATTAATCATATGATTCGTAATCTATACCGATTATCCGGCTTTAGCTAAAAATCTCCTAAAGCCTTCGGAAACCGCTAATAAGTAAACTTTACATAATGGGTCGATCGTTACATTTTAATTTTATAATTCTATTATGGTACCCGGGTTAAAAATAGGGCTTCTACTCGGTGTTAACGAAATTGATGTGTTTAACGTGGGTCGAGATCGTAACAGTGTTATCGGTTTCGTTGTATTAAAAAATCCCGGCGTTATCTCCAATAAAGACCCGGGTACGAACCGGGCTCGGGGCGATCCCACCCTTAACGAACCGCCAAAATCCTTCGGCCCATCTTTGAAGAATATATTGTCTCGATTTGACAATTTAATTTCCCCATTAAAAAACTTATGTATATAAGCCTCCGCAATTTACCTCTCTTTAATATATGAGTTTATTATTACTACGTTTGATATAATAATGAAATAAACGTTAAAAAAATCGTGTACAACGTTTTTAACTTCGGTTTTTTTTGGTGATCTACAGGTTTACATATCCGGGCTGGCGTTTTAAGTTACGGGCGTATACCGTAAGTAATATCAAAAAAGCAAAAAGACTTCGGCCTATCTGATTTAGCGTTCCGAAATTAAACATAGTAAAAGCAATATTTTAATCCTTTATAATTACTTAGGATCGTAAATGGGGTTCGAATACCGCGTGATTCGAAAAACCACGCTTTTAAATGAAATACCACCGCGAAAAACTCCTTATCGTAAATGGTATAATTACGTTTCGCATTTGCTAATCATTGAAATGATAAGTTATTAGCGTTAGGATATTATCGTTCTTCCGTTACGATGAGTACCCTTTCAACGTAGTTTCCGATTAATCGGTTTTCGTTACTGTTAATTGATCTGGATCTCAATATACTAGAATCGAGGCTGTAAAAAAAGAGTTTTCAAAAGTATGAAATACGTATTTCTCCAATTTTGTCTGAGCTTAAATAATTTATTACTTCGTTAATCAGATAAAATTACCCTTTAACTCCGAAAAATTACTAAAAGAATTACGATAAAAGTTAGTAAAACCCAGAAAACTTCGAACCTTCGGAATAATACGTGGTAACTTTTACTCGCGAATTACCCGAACTTTTTCAAAGGCGATCTGGATCACTATTTTAATCGTTACAATAAAACCAAGGTATTTTACGTTTATAATTACAAAGTCGAACTTTATTAAATCCACATTAAGCTTTATATTACGAAAAAGTCTTGAAACTACGCAAATTTTCGCTATATAGTTTTGTTTAATATTAAAAAAAAAAATCATCGTTTAGGTAAATTTTAACAGATTGAACGAAGATATCCGTTACGATATAATTGATCTATCGTTAAAATGTCTCCCGCGTTCCTATCAACCTAAAAGGTATAGTTAATTATTTAAATAAACCGAATAGCATACAAAACGCCGTTCATTCTTCCTATTCGAATATGACTAGCATACGGTAAAAGGCTGCTCGAATATATCATTTCGTAAGCAATATAGAATTATATAATATACATATGGTCTCTTTAATCAAAAGTAAGGGAAAACGGTCTTGGTAATTATTTTGAATACTCAATAGTCAATACAAAATCGTTATCCACCTTTTGGCTTAAAAATAAACAATACCAACGTTATAACAGATAAAAAACCTATCCGGATTTAACACTCATTTATTAAATTCGTAACCTATCGTCGATACTTAAAAAAATAATTTGGTAATATCAAATATGATATCCCGCAACGTCGTTTAAGTAACAGCCTATTTTTATTCGGTTTGGTATAAATATAATAATCGAATTTCCTTTTATATAAGAAGAATGATATAAGCTTATCTTTATCGAATAGGTCGCGGAATTTGGTTAATTTTAATAAAAAACGTAACCAATCCTTTTTCTTCTGAATTATAGTTGTCGCCATCGTTTTCAAAATCCGCATTATTTCGTTAAAGCTTATAATAAAAGCTAACCCGAATTAATCCCCTGTATATTATACCTTCCAATACCAACGTTTCCTTAAACCGATAAAAACCTTGTTCATTACGTCTTGTATATCCCCTAACCTAAGGTGTACTATTGCTATATAGACAATTAAGCCCCTTTAACTACAAATTATTAAAATAATACCGCTAACGTTTCAACATAATCATTAATATCGTATTTAAAGTAGTCGAAATATTATATACTAATTAACTTCAGGAATGATACATATTAATATTGGGCTCGACTATTTATTAATATTTATATGAAACTTGGCCATTTAGGTAATAGGTGTATGTTACCGTAATTGTAATATGGTATTGAGATTTCGAAAATGTAATAGTTAAATTTAATTTATTCTTGTTCGTTATATTAAAGCCTCGCTTATAATGTAATAATAATTACAGTTATAATCGACTTGAATATTGAAAAATGATGTATTAATAAAAAGTATAAGTGTTGGTAGACCTTATATATTCCAACGTTGACGATTCGATTGGTTTTCGAAGTAACAGTAGTATTGTGTAGTTAGATGATAGATTTTTTGTTCTAGGTTTGGCAGATTGTTAGCCGGTCTGCAATGTAATTTGTATGGCTAATTGCTTGGCTCGTTTCCTAGAATAAAGTGCAACTTATTGTATTGGATATACACTCAATGCAGTAAGTCTCCACAAGGTAATATACCCAACTTGCAATTCAGTATATTCAACTTTATTTACAGTAAAGTTAACCTACTGCATTGTATGTATTACTATTCCAATATTAGCGGTTTTTTTGTTTATACGCGCACGCCAGTGAGGCTAACCAATCTTTTCCGGTTACCACTGAACTGTCTCTTCGTCAACTGGCCAAACCCCTGTGAATTCCAGTAGACTTTCATATTAAATTGCACGTAATTGCATACAAATTGACCTCAATTAACCTTAATTTCTCCGTTACTTCGAGTTTCGAGTTTATTAACTTTTACAAAAGGGTTTTCCGCCATAGGCTTTTTCAAGCCTCCACTTTAACCGTGCTACTTCAATAGATCACCATTATTATTAATCCCCTGGCAATCTTCTAGTTTGCTAGTATATCCTTGTCCGCCATTACGTGATTTGGGTTTTCTGGGCGGCTTGTTAACGTAGCTTTCGATACGTATAGTAAGCCTATTTCTGTTTACAAATCTTTCCAAGGCTTTTTTTGGTAATGCCTTCATTATAGCGTTAACAGTATTATCCTTGCCATCGATTTATTGGAACTCCTTAATCTTTTTCCATTCATAAGCTTTACTGAGTGCTATTACGTCTATCATTAGACGTTTTTTGATAGTGGCTCCGAGATTTAAAAGGTATTTAAAAAGGCTCCTCAATTCAGTACAAATTGCCACTAGGATAGAAGGAATCGGTTGAAAAGTCAGTGTAATTGACGTATTTCCGGCTCCGTTACGTTGAATACTATTGCTTTCGGGACTTGAAGATGAAACTATAGGTGCCCTCACTTGAGGGCGAGTGGAAACTTTTGGCCGTTTTTGACCAGTATATTTACGTTGACGTTGACGTTGACACCGAGAATCTTTATGTCTTTTAAGTAAAGAAGAAAAGGGGCAGGGGATTGAAGATATGGAATGTAATCGTTTTTATAATAGGTTGAATTACCGTTATCTCTAGTGACAATAGTTGTTAGTTTGATCCGAAGCTAATTTTGGCTTTGTTAGTATCATAACAGTTGATTTGAGTGCATGTAGTGCTTAACTTTCGTCGTTTCACGTATTGCGAATAACATTCTGTTGAGTACTTTTCTGTCCTTATGTTTTGTATAATACTTTGAAACGCGTGGTTCGAGTAACGATTACGAAGGTTAAAAGGGTGTAAGGGGTTAAGGGGTTAATCGGGGTAAAGGTAAGGGTTTTTATTACTCAAACAATACAGAAAAGCGTGGTTAGCTAGATATTAGGCCGCACCTGAAGTATTATCTTCGTGTTATTTAATCTTCTTGGGGGCGTTGGTGGCGTTAATTGGCTCATCGCTTTTTAAATTTGCTATTTGATCCAAGTTGTCTTGTTTAGAAGCAGTGGGGTATTGGGCGTGATATACTGCCTTTTTTTGTTGTGTTCAGCGGGTGGGTGCCGAGTTAACTAGTGGCTAGATTGGCTACAGATCTAATATCTTTTGCTACTATTACGACCATAATGATGGCGGTTAATAGGTCCCCCTGAAGCTTAGCCTTGTTAGCGTTAATATGTTTGTTGCTTTTAGTTCGAGGCCGGTGGGCCAGACCTTATGCTTTGTGGGCATTTGTACTTGCCGTTTTCGTAGTTGATTACCGTAAGGGTTTTTTTTCTTTAAGTTAAAGAAGTTGCAGGCTTGGGAGTATTTATTAAGCGAGTTTGGTATACGTGTTATTACGGTGGTAAGCGATGAACGTAACTGGTTAAAAAGGCCTTTGCAGGTGGAATTTGAGCGTTGTAAGGCGTATTCGAATTCGTCAACGCCTGCAATTACTGCCCATACCGGTTTACAGAGTGTGGATTAGCTAGCGTTGGATTTCTCTATTGCTTTTTTGGAATAATATTAACTTATTAATTATTTTATTAAGTACATTTATCGGTGTTTTCTCCTTTTTTTTTGGTTATTATCGTTGCCGACCTTGTAGTGGCCTAACCTACGTGGTATTGCATAAGGTGGACGTCTTATTTGAAATGGCTTTTTATATTATTGTAGACTACGCGAAACGTAGTCATTTGGGATAAGAAATTTAGGTAGTAGTCTTTGGCGCGTCTTAAAGGAATCAGGGAAATAGTAAGTAAAAACCAAAGGGTAAAACCTCCATTCACTTGTAAATGTTTAGTAATAGTATTATCTTGGTATTGAGGAGGTTATAAGGTTTTTTTATTATACTTTTTTGTATCGTTTTAGATCTTAGTAAAATCAAGAAGGAGTTTATAAATAATATTAACCATTGGGACAGGTCTTGGAGACAGATCAACATAGTTATCCTAGATTCAAATAGTGTTTTCTGACAGTTTAAACCTTGAAGCTTCCAAGGCACGGTGTTAGGGGTAATTTCTAGTCGTCTAACCCGATGGGTAATGTCTTATGGTAAGATCTATGGTAGGCTTTCGCGCGTAATAAAATCTGAAGGGGAAATGTTTTTAAGGGGTTTGGCGGTTGGATTGCTAAGGGGCGATAAGTATTTAGAGGTTTTAGAAAACCCGACGATCTTACTTAATTAACTGTTATAAAGTGAAAATATTAATACATTTAGTCGCGTTAGCGACCGTTGCTTTATGTACCTTGTCACCGCTAAAGGCGTACTTCTTACTATTATGTAGAGGTACTAAATTGCTGCGCAGGTTAATAGGTTCCTTATCGATAGCGCGTAAAGAGGTTCAACTTAGCTAAGAGTAAATGGAAGGTCTCCTGAATCGCGTATGAAGGTGGTAAGGTTCCTTAATACCCTTTTCCTTAGGGTTTGATTTTGAAAGGCGTTTCTATAACTGAACTAGGTCAAAAAGTTCTCAAGCTAGCTTTGTATTACCCTATAATGGTACGTAGAGTCTTTACACTTTAAGCTTTATTTTAACCCTCAAATTAACCCCTTTTTAAATTAAGATCCACATGTTAGTAGTCTAGTCGCTAAAAAGGTTGCGGAAATTGCTAAAGGCGTGGTTGGAGTCTTAAGTATTGCTGTACTCGACGATATAATAACTGATGAAGTTGGTAAGATGTTTCTTCATTGATTTTTTATCGATATTTAGCGCCTAAATGTCTTCATCATAATACTTTGTAAAAGTAGTTTCGAAAACTGGAATTGCATCCTTCCGTTTGAGGTCATCGATCAGATTAAAATAAGCGTTTAAGGTAGATATATTAAAGGTTTTATATCGTGCAAGGCTTGATGAGGCATATATGGCAAGGGACTTGATGATCTTTGGTGTAAGGACTTGGTAATTTGATATAAGGTCACGCGACGTAGCTTTCTTAGCGCTACTTAGTGTTTTTCGCTTAAAGTAGCGAATTAGACGAATGGCTTGGCTTGGGGAGTAAAAAGAGTAAAGTAAGGAAAAGTTTGGTGTAAACAATAAGACCGAAGGTCGTTATTGGTGGTATAAAGCGAAGGTTGTTTGTTGTTTAACGTAGATATTTAGTCGTTTTTTATAGTTGTAACACCCGCAATAGTACTAACTTAGCCGTTTACCAACTTGCCAACTGAGAATTTTAGCGGTTAATCCTAACGCTTTTCTTTAAGAAGAACCCATGAAGATTTCTTGATATTCTTAGTAGCGATACCATCGCTAACTTCTAGATTGCTGTTGTAATACTGATATAACCCAAAATTCCTTTCTATTTTCCTGCCTTTATAAGACTAACAAAGTACTAATAAAATCCTTTCGAAAAAATCTTTCCTTTACCCTAGCCGCCATATCCGTAAAGAGTAACTGGAAAGTAGCCTTTTCTTTTACTGAGCTAATCTGTGCTTAACCCAATAAGCACTAATTAGTGTTGGTAGGCTTTAGACGTTACAAAGTCGTCGATTCGATTGGTTTTCGAAGTAATAGGAGTATTGCGCGGTTAGATGATGACTGTATTGTTCTAGGTTTGGCGGACCGCTAGCCGGTCTGCACTGTAATTTGTATGGCCAATTGTTTGGCCCGTGTCCTAGAGTAAAGTGCAGCGCACTGCACTTGAACTACACCCAATGTGGTAAGTCTCCACAAATCAATACATTCAACTTTCAGTTCAGTATAGTTAACTTTTATTAAAGTGAAGTTGATCTATTACACTGCATATAATACTATTCCAACAATAAGGATGAAAAATCGATTTTCATTTATACGTATTTTAATTAAACTAAATTCCTTTTTACCCGTTTTTATAATTACGCTATCAAAGTAATATAACCCTTGAACGAAACTATATTCTTGAGTTAGGTTCCCCCCCTTTCTTAATTTACATGGAACCTTTATTTACCTTTTTAACGTAGACCGTATATATCTACATAAAAGGTAATACCGGGCGAAATTAGTAATTGTATTTGTAATTATCTAATAAGTTACAACATACGTAACGCCCCGTAATAAACTTGACTTAATCTTCCTATACCGTCGCCTACGTCGCCTTACGTTTTTTGTTTTAAACGTATATCGAACGAGTTTATTAAAATAACTGGCCACAGTATTGGAATAATTGGCCGCAATTACTAAGACCCTTTAATGAAGATACATAAAAGGTGTAAACCCCTAGTATAACAATATTATCATGCAGCTTTGAATTTATACGGGTCACGATAATTAACGACTGAAACTTCGTTTTAAGATTAAAAAAAAAATTTTGTGAGCGAGTTTGCGGTACTTTTTTAAGGTTATAATATAATCCACCTGCGTAACGCCTATCGTAATAATTTTATCGCAAATATATAATGATACACTAAGGTGTAACTAGTATTAGTTTACAAATAAAAGCTAATTTAAGCCGCCCGTTAAAGGTAAAAGTATTTCGAACCTAATAACGAATAATACCTATAAGTCTTTATTATTTATTACCAATCCCTTTAATTCGACCAAAACTTCATTTATGAGAGAAGGTTCATTAAAAGCAATCTCGATATAATCAAGGAACTTTCCTACATTATATATGCCTTCGTATCCTCCGGCTTTGTAATACGTTATAATCGCCTGCTTTACTGCCTCCATATAATAGCCCTATACGTAAAGGAACGTATACCGACCTTTTTAATTTACATTATATTCTCATTGAATATAAATTAGATCGTTTAACGCGTCGCCGTCCACGTAAAAGTAAATCCTTTGGAATACGGTTAGTTTTGTAGTTATAGCCTACCCTAAACCGGTGGAAAACCAATACGAGTCGCGGTTAATTCGGCCTCGAATTGTTCAATTTTGACTATGACCTAAGCGAAGTCGGACGTAGGGTCGATGGTTAAAGTTGATTAACCCGGCTATTGCAATTACTTTACAGCTGATACGATATGGCTTACGGTGTTTTATATACGAGAAATATCAGCTTAAGGCGGTTTCGAAAGGGTAAGAAGTATATTTATAAAAGTAGAAGGATAATTATTCGACGACGGCCTTTCTTTCGCGATGATGTTAAAATGAAATGTAAAATTATGAAAGTTTACTATCGATTCGTTTATTATAAGTAATATTTTTTCGTAAAAAAAAAAAAAATCTTAATAGTATATTATAGTTTTATTTACGATAGTAAGCTAAGTAGATATTAAATAAGGTTTACTATTAAGGTACGGTGGAAGACTAAAAAAGTCTACCATGGCTTACCGTATAGGACCTATTGGTATAGCCAGTACCCAGCCTGTCATGTGTCTTTACACGTACCGTATACGGACCGCACCCAGTCCGCGCCCGGACCGGGCTCGGACCGAGTACTACCTATCCCGTCAAGTGCATAGTTACGTAACCTATGGACTCAATGGCTAATGGCTTGAGTCAATAACACATATACCTTTTTATCGCTTCTCATAATTCCTTTAGAAGCGCCGTCTTCCTGGTTTGATGTATTTTCGGTACGGTCGAGAAGAGTATCTCTTTCGAATGGGGATTAGCCAGACATATATACCTTTTAAAAGTATTTTATAAAGCGGGTCAATTTTGAAGTAGAATAAAGAATAACCTTTAGAACCTTGACTACTCTTTCGTATATTTTTCTCTAATCTTTATTTATATTTCGTAAGACTTGGCTAATCTCAACGAACGGTTTATGCTTTATTCTCGTTAAGTATTTTAGATCTATACCTTAATTTACACAAATTTAAGAAATTGTCTCATAAATTTTTCGAACTAATTATATTTTACAAAATTTACCTTTAACACTTTATTTTCGGTTCAATTTAGTTTTTAATTGAGTCAAGCCTTTGCAAATAATGGTTCTATAATACGACCGTTTTTGCTACCAGACGTATGAATTCTTCTACTTTTTAGTTTTATGAAGGATACTTTCAAAATTATAGCGTACAAAATACGCCTCATTTACAGAATTATTGAGCAAACTCCTTTCAAAAAATATCTAATACCTCGAGGGTCGAAGCGATTTTTTGGTTTTTTTCAAGAATAAAAAATTATATTGATTTCGTACGCATGTGACGTATAAAAATACAAATCATTCACCGATATATGGATTTTATTATCCACCAAATTTAAATTAATATGTCTTTACAAAAACTTCACAACGTTATATACTCAAACAAAACGCTCATATATTCAATTATTTCAGTTAGGCTCGTTATTGGTAAACATATAAATGTAAGGTTATCGTATATAAATAGATTTTTCGAATCTAACATAGGAATAAGGTTTCTTTCAAGTTTTAGATAGAAAATTGAAAAGGGTTTCTTAAATGGAATTGCAAATGAAGGTATATTATTCGCAAATGGAATATAAAATAAACGCGTTCCTATATTTCCAAAGAGGCGTTCAATTGTTGTTAGAACTAATTAAATACAAATAAATTGTAAAATAAAGGTTCCAAACTATTCGTTCAACACTTACAATCTTTAAAATAGGCAAATAATCAGTAAACTCAAACGTCGCAAGTATCAACTGAAATAAAAGGTATACGGTAAAGTAACCCAGAGTAAGGTGAAAAAAAGAATTTGGCATCGGATATCAGAATAAGGAGTTGTGTATAAGGGTTTGAATAGTTCATATGTTGCGAAATCTATCATATTCATTTTCAAAATGTGCTAAAGAACTTCAAAAGTGATTTAAGAAAATTTAGGTATCTTGATAAACGTTTCGAAATCTGTTTCGAATATTCAAGTTAATGGTATAAACACTGTCAACGTTGTTTTACCGCTTCCAAAATATACGTGAATGATGCAAATTCTTCGTTTCAACCAAATAGGTCCCAATGAAGGGTTTGAAACTTAATGTCTTACGTAATCCACATATGATAAACCATTTTCTATAAAGTGTACAAATATATCCCAAATGCCACAAAATTAATAATTATATAGCGGGGCTTTCAAAAGTTAAAAAGCGCTAACAGATTTAATAATATAGTGCTAAAGCTATCCTTTTCAAAATTACATCAGGTTTTACAAGCTTTTTTAAGTTCCCGCGTATTTTTTACAAATAATAATATTGGAATATGAAAAGACGAAATCTCTATGATATCCCGCTTCAGTTATTCAATGAAAGTTCATTTCTTTTCTACTAGGCTATTTATAATCGAAATGATTAGCCACAAATTAATACCAGTTGAATTTATACGTTAACGCATAAAGAAAATAATGTAGTATTCAAAGTAGTAACATAAATATGATATGTAAGAGGGAAAACAGGAATCTGGAAAGTGAATGCCTTTGTTAAGAGCTTATAAGCTCCCATCTAAAACGTATCATTCTACTATAAACTCTGCTCTAGTGATCTTTAGAGCGTAATAGGCTACCAAAAAGTTATTTAAAGTGATTTCTGTAGCGTAACACGCTATTATTCACTTGGAAAACGTGGTCCCCTTCGCTTAACAATTATAGTAATATCGAGTAAGATCTACAATATAGAAGCAGATTATAATAATGTGAATTTAGAAATATTTTTTTTTTCTATGACACTTTTAAAATCAATAAACTAGTACTGGGAGTCATTCTTAATAGTGAATTGATTATTTTATAATGTATTATAGTCAATATTGTTTATAAAATATCTAATATATTAGAATCATTGCGCATTTTTGGCGAAAGATTCATTCGTGAAAATGACTTACTTAGATTTTGATAAGTTAATAAAAACCTTGTTGATCCCTCAGTTCAACTTGATCATTTTCCATTTCAATCATTTGGTTAATTAAATAAAATCTTCATTCGCTGGGTCTTAAACCTGTAAGGTTACTAACCAGTGGTAAGATGCTTTTAGTTAGTATAGGGTCGCTATATAGTTATTACAGGAACATTATTCCAAGTACTTTTGAGCCTTCATAACGATAGTTTTGTTCATTTTGATTAGGTCAGCACCCATACCTTTTTTATGGAAATTAAGGTCGAAGAAATTTTCGTTAATACCATGTATACAAATTGACCATTCTTTAAAGTTTTGATATTTGAATTTAACTAAATCCTAGATTGACTTGAAGTTTCAAACCATCTCGTCTTTCATTACACGCTTTTTCATTCTTTTGAAACCACTCTTTTTAATGAACATTGTATCCAGAATTTGTATAAATTCCATTCCAAGAAATTGCGCGTTCGTATAATTCATCAGTATAAGTTATAATTAAGCGTTTTGGGCCAGTTTTGGATTGAATTTGGTATTGGTAAGTTAAAAACTAATAGATGTACATTTCAGTTAGTTTGTATACTATATTTATGCATCGAAAAATTGGTTTTCATTTGTATTTATTGCGGAGGCTTTTAAGAAAGCTTTCATAAAAACAATCCTTTCAAGATTATTTTCTTATTACATGTTATTTTGAGTACTATTATTGCTATTAAGGGTTAAACTTCTATAAGTATTTGGTATTAATACGACGTCTAGGCGTTACCCATTATTTTTTTTCAATCGTCATGATATCGTAAGCATTCAATTTTTCCTGTATTATCAAACTTTGTAGGGATTACAACAAATTCATATGGGTTGTCCGTGGTTTTCCTTTGATTTCATAAATGATATTGATTTGAAGAATGTAACGTTTGAGTTGCTGGGGTTAAATTTATTTTTATATATGAAGTGTATAATTCTTTGTCTAAGGAGTTTGTTAATCTAGACACTATTATTTTTGCAAAAGGGTTACCTAGTGTTTTTATAATTTCTTGTATGTAGATTTTAAAAGTTATCGTTTTATTTTTCCAACTGTTTATTCTAGTAGTAGTATAGATTTGGCTCGATACATATTGCTAATTCTTATCCCTGGTATTTATTATATTTGATGATTGGTTGTATTGTTGTTATTTTATCGGATTATTATTTTGAAGGGAAACAGAGTGTTTTCAATTTATTAGTTTTCTTCAGGATCTATATCCATATTCGTTTTAATGTATGATTTGACCTAGGTTAAGCGGAATATCATAGGATTGTTAGCAGTTTTAATCAATAGTTTTAGTTGAATAATATTTATGATTTTGAGTTGGTTATTTCAATCAACTTATTCTCATTATATAAAGACTTCTTTTTGTAATGAAAAATTTAAAACATCGATATTTATGCGACCTTTTCTGGTATTGAGGGCGTTATTGACTTGGCGTTTGATACATTTCCCCTGAAATTTCTGTAAGGCTTTTCTGTACGACTTAATTCTCTTCTGGGTGTTTTCTAACATAGAAGATTTATTTGTTCCACGAGGATATTGTTTAAGGTCTAATAATTTTGATATTAAATCGTTAGAGCTTACAGTATTTTCGTTTCTTTTCTTTCGGTATTTAAAGACGTTTCTCCTGGTTGAATAAACTTCTAATCTTGAACATTAGGATATTATGCACTTTTCAAAGTAATACGTATATATTTTGAACATTTACAGTACTTTAATAGACTTTTTCAGTCATTCATTCATATTGAATTTCTATTTTTTTAGTATTTTTTTAGAATTACATCGCATCAAAATTGGTACCGGCGTTATAAATTATGAATTTTAGAGGCTTCAGGTGCGTATCAATTTCTTATATCACAGGCTGTTACCTGGTCTAATAATTACCAGGATTCCAGATCTGGCGGTTTCTATGCTTTTACAATGCTCTGGAACCTCTCTGGATAACGCCTTCTCAAATGTCACGTGATCGGGACACTCTTTTTCTCTAGATAGATAGCAGCTCCTTAGCAAGAGTTTCCCCCTTCTTCTTAATCAAGGATTATATACAGTATTCAACCGTCTTGAGAAACTCCTCTGGCCTATTCTTTTCACATATAATATCCTTATCGTCTCCAAAGTATTTTTCATAGATGATGATGCAAAAAATTACAATTGTAGAAATAGGTTATGGTATCTCCAAAGTATAACATAGAGTTGTTATTAGAATGTAAGACGTTACGGGAACTTTCATCATTAACTTATTAATCTTCTTTGAAATTCAATTTTAAATTATGAGTACTTTAGTATGAATTTAGAAATATTAATTAAGTTTTCCGTCTCTTTTGATGCGGAGTATTTTACGTTTTAATGATTTGCGGATTGAATGATTTTGTATGGCTTGTAAATGATTTGATGATTGAAATGTCGGTATCAGTAATGTATTTAAAACTTCGTTAAGTTCATAACCTCTCTTGTTGACTTGTTAGAATGGAATTAAAGTAGTCATTATTTATAGTATAAACGGAATCAACAGCCCTTTTTAAAATCATTTTATAATTTTATTATTAATGTTTACGCCAAAAAGAAACTTATGTTTGTAAGGGGGAGAAAATGTAGTGAAGAGCTCAAGGATATAAAATATAATTAGTTTAGTAACTGCTTGTATAATTGTAGTCTTCAATAACAATAGCTTTTCAAATAAGCCCATGTGAATTTGAGTTTTACTGACGTTTTACTGATTAATGTTAGTGGCAGTAATTCTGTTTCCGTTATAGTACACTATATCCCAAATATGTTTATATTCAAAGGCTTTTTAACTATGTCCTTTGTATGATTTTTAAAATGTATGTTTTTCAAAATATTTACGAAGATGCAAAATGTGTATATGGTTAGAAGTTTGGGTTTTATAGTCAATATATGAGGTTTCCTTTGATAGGACTTATAAAAAGGTATAGTTACCTAGTTTTTGAGTTAACTTAAAAGTAATATCTTTATTCTATATGACTTATTTAACGCTTTTCCTTCATTATTTGACGAGTCTTCAACATTTTCTATCACGATATAAATTATTTACTATTTCCCGAAGCAGTGAAGTTATATGTATAATATATTATCTATTGTTTTTCAGGTTCAAGCATGTGGTTATGACTGGACTAATTACCGCATTTATTATAAATTTCATTCTTTCCATAATTATTACGACCATAGTATGGAAGGTTTTTATATATGCTCATGATTTGGCCACTTTGATGTCATTAATTTTGTTCTTTGTTTAGAGGTTTTGAACCGGATCTAGGGTGAGCGTATTTGTTGTATTTATGGTCTATACAATGTATAATTGGAAAGATTTACTGCCCAAATTATTGAAATTGTTAGTTTAGGAGATGGTAGGCCTTTATTATTAAAACGTAGTCGGTTTGAATCGTCGGTCGAAATCACTAATATATTGCATTATAAGTAGTAATGTGTTACTTCTAAGTTTGGCAGACCGCTAGCCGGTCTACACACTAATTTGTATGGGATACTATTTGGCACGTGACATATTATGCATTAGGCACCTACTATAATTGACTTGTATTCAAAAAACCCAACTGATAACTCGTACAGTTGACTTAACTGTACTGAAATTAACCTGTTAAAAATGGTAGTCAATATTAATCCAAAATTAGGGGCATGTATTAATTTGGTCTGGCATTCGTGTTACTATAAAATAAAACTAGAATTTTAATTGGTTCTCAATTCATTACAGGTAGTATTGAGGTGTTGTAAGTTGTATTTAAACTAGTTGATGATAGTAATAGTTTTTTTAAACCTGTTTGTGAAATATAACTTCATTGATATATGATATTACTAATGTTCTTTGATATGATATCAACTTATCAAGAATTATATTAATAATATCCATTTATATTCACTCATTTCTTTGGTTATCATCGTCGTCCACCATATTATAGCCTGATTTATATAGTATTGCATGGAGAAGTGATCGTTTTGAAAAGAACTTATTTTTTTGGTATAAAACTCATATAAAGTACGTATTTTGGTTGAGAAGGTTAGGTAATACTCCTTAGCGTAGCTTGTGTAGATTCCGAGCAATAGTGGGTGAAAATTCAAAGTTTAAACCTTCACCTACTCACAAATATTGGAAAATGATGTTATCTTCGTATTTAGTAAATTTTAAGGTTTCCAAATACATTTTTTGTATAATTTTAGATTTTCACCAAGTTTATATCATTTTTCTGGTTTATATTGATTATTACAACCGGGTAAGAAGGTAGGTTATATTCATTGTTCTTTTGATTGATGTTAGTTGTTGTGATTGATTTAAAGTTTAGACCTTTGAAGTTATGGTAAAAGTGGTAATTTCCAGTCTTTCGACCTAGATGATATTGTTTTGTGGTAGAAAATGTAATGGGTTTGCGTGTGCAGGCTTATATTCATGTGATTTTTGTTTTCGCGCCGCGCGAAGCCTCTTTTGAAAGAGAACTTTAATTTTATTGACGTTTTTTTAATTAAGAACTCGATGGCATTAACGTTAACTTTTTGTGCTAGGATAGCAACTGTCATATTAGGTTTTTTTAATTTCTTCGAACACGTAATCTTTGCTGTTACAGGTGGTAACAACGTTTAAATTCCCTAACATAATAATGCGGTTTTTATCGTTAAAGTATAAAAAGTTGTTACTCAGGTGTTGAATGATTTAATTCCTTTTTTGATTAGGCGGTGTTTTTTTAAACACGTGTGTAAAAGCGTTCATAGTCATTCGAAATAGCTTTTTTTCTGAGTTTTAAGGTTGATGATTTTAGAGGCAATTATTTTAGTGTATAAATTCGCACAAGATGTTTGTTAATCCTTTTTTGGGTTTGTTTGTATGAATAATAATTTGTTGACGAACCTTTATTTTGAAATTCGATTTGACTTTCCTTTTGAAAGATAGTTACATATTCATGTTTCAGATATTCATCAATTTACAAAAGTTTTTAAAAGTTTAGGTGACTCAACCGATTTTTTGTTAAGCATTGAGCTTTAATATATACTATCTAATAAAGTGTGTTAGGTGTTTTCAATGAACAATTTATTTTTTTCGTAGGCTTGTATCGTTACAAAGTAATAGATTCGAATTGGGGTCGAAGTAACTGGTATAATGTCTTGAAAGAGAGTAATGTATTGCGTTTGAGTTTGGCAGAGAGGTAGCCAGTTTTCACACTAGTTTGTATCGCAAATTACGTGGCCTATCCGATTATTTGAATTGGGTACCTACTGTGCATCACTTGTAATTAATATGTTTAATCAACAAAAACTTTAGCTAATACATAATCTCTAAGATTAATTAATTATTAGTTTATTTAACTTGAATATACCGCAATTGACTGTTTATCTCAAAGTAGCGGCTTTTTGTTTTGTATGCGAACGCCAGTCAGACGATTCACAAATTAGCGGCAAGCCCTGAACTATGTCCTTCAATAGCTTGTCAAGCACTAATCTATTCTAATTTATTTGTTACTCAAACTAACTTTAAATATTTCCTCCCACTATATAGTCTCGTATCTTAACTTCTTTAACTCACGTATATAAGTTTTCATCTATCAACTTACGCGTATTACGTACGTCACTAATCACTTAACTTTTACTAATAGGTCCGTAAATTCTCTTCTACCACGCTATTACTATCTTCTTTACTACTACCATAACAATCTTTTATTTTTCCAAGGTATCTTTATTTCTTTACACTACGTATCAGGTGATTTACGTAGCTTTTAATCCGTACAATGAGACTATTACTATGCACAAATGTTTCCATGGTAATATTAGGCGTAATTTTGGGAATGGCGTGAACAGGGTAATGGCTTCCGTTGATTCACCCAAACTTATTAATTTTCTGGGCTTTGCATACCTCTTTCAAAGCTTTTAAGTTCATCATAAAACGTTTTTCATTAATTATACCTAGCTTTAGTTTGTATTTTTAAAGTTTCCGGAGATCTATATATATGATTATAGGTACCAAGAGTAATTCCATCTATTTCATGATAATTCTCAACGTACCGTCAGTTATTACAACCACGTCAAATCTTGATATTATACCGTAATTTTCCGATACTAACACGTCTCTTCTTACGTATTTACACTTGATAGATGTCTAATATACGAGATTATCCGTGATTTTAAATTTCCTATTAAACTTAAGTTTGTTAAAAATCATTATAATAAATCTGATTCGCGATATAAAGGTAGTATTATTTATAAAAATGCCGTTAGAAAAAGTCATTCACTTTGCTATCTTTATGTTTACCGGTACCATATTGATATATTTATCCGAATTATTCATTTAGAATCGAATAATATTTTATAACATGTTGAAATTCGTATGTTGTAAATTTGAAACTAATATAGTAATCGATAAGTCGTATAATAACTCTAGTTAGTATAACATGTAGATATAAGTCAATTAAGCCTTTACTTCAAGTATTGTTACGCGTTTACTTTGTAGATCTTGTTAATCCTTATTAAACTCGTATTTCACCAGCGTACGCTAAGGTATATATCATAGATATCGTTGATACTATGGATACGGATTCACGATCCATTAAAGTAAAGTTGAGTACATTAAGCCAGCATTTTAATTGGCTTATAATTTAAAAGGCCTATCTTTTAAATATCACGAAGTTTCTTTACTTGATGCTTAAAGTTTTCGAGGAAGTATATATCGTCAATTTACATGCTAACATTATTAAAGTCTTAACCTAATATAATAATAAAAAATACGGATCAAATGTTAACGTATTGATACAAAGTCTATTTATAAAATTCATTTGATACGTTAAAAATGAATTCATAAATGTTTTGTTCAATTCGTTAATTGGTTGAACGTATCGTATTATCGATACGGAAAAGCAACTTATACTTGCGTAGTAGGTGAATTTCATGCCATCTCCTCCACCGGTACAGGCCCCATTGTTCGCCACCGTTAATAGGGACCGCGCGCAGCCCATTCAGAGCTTCCCTCTATTATAGGCGGTAGTATCGAGGCTGGTCGCGTGGGCCGGGGATGAGGACGGGGGAGGGGAGAAGTAGGAGGGAATTCAAGGGGAGGGGGGGTTAATGGGCACCTAGGGCGCGCTCGGCTAGTTTGGGAACCAATGGCATCCGCGGCCAGGCGCTCCGAGCTCACGCACGTACGTAGTTTCTTTTCTGGAACGGTGCCATTATATAAGATCAACATGAGTACCCTATCTAAGAGATAGAAGTGTATAAGAGTATATAGTTTTGATAATGTTTTTTTTAGTTACGTTAATATTAATTCAAAGAAAGTTTTAATTTTAGGGTTTACATTAATAAAAAATCCCTTGATATATGGGGTCGTGACGTATAAAACATTATGCGTGCGTAGGGGCCACGTATCATTATGACATATCCCGAGACGCCTACGTGCCACCAAATACGCGTTTTAATTTAGTTACTTACACGGGTTTTCACCTCGCTTTCTCAGTTTTACAAGGCTCTCCTCTTTTTGAAGGGTCCAAACAGTCGCATCCCCAATACGAGTAGGTATCGGGTGAGGACACAGACGGCCGCATGTTACAGCATGACCAGGGCTGCAGTTGAAACGCCTACGGGTCTCTAAACTGTGGGGCACCTTAAGGTCTTGATTGGAGGGATGTTAGGGGACTAAGGCGGCCCTTGCAGGCCTCTGGGCCCCTCGATACGATCTTTCCCGCCTGTATCTAGAGTTATATTTCGTAGCAGTTAGCGAATGCTTTGCTATAGGCACTGGTTGGTAGAAGTACAATAAAAATATAAAGACCTATCATTTAACTTTCGTATTGGTTCTAATAATATCATTTGTTGATAATTTGTGGTAGATTACGTACATATTGACGTAATTTAAAAGATATTGAAGATTAACTTACAGATTTCGCCGATAATAAAATTAACAATAATTACTCCGATTTAATACCTGCTATCTTTTTAAATTATAAGAGATTTAGTAAGGATTTAAACTTTACTTTTATTCTTGTATATTTCAACATGAACTCTAAACTTTTGTATAGTCGATCCGTAGTTTGACTCTATACTTCGTAAAATATGCTCGATGGAAACATAGTACTTTGTTGCCTTTCAAATTATATTAGAGGTTCAAATAAAATAATTTTGGGATTGAAATTCTATGTATCTCACATCGTTTTCTTTTCTAAAATACATACCCGATGTTTAAATTAGACTTTCAACCCGTACCTTAAGTTTGTAGTTTCTGTTAGATTTTTCCTTCAAGATCTCCAAATCGTTATATATATTTTCCTAGGCTTGTAGTCCTTGTTACCGTTCTTCTTTTCAGTGTTTATTCTTCTTTTAGGTAGTCTTAGATGCTGTTGACGTTTTATTGGTTTGTTAATAATCGGTTTAGAAATATTGTATTATTCAAGTCGTTTGATTCGATAATTTTCGACTTAAGAATCTTCATCAGACTTTAGGGGTCTTTTGTATGGTTTAACTTACGTCATGCGGAAAGTAATAGAACTGTTAGTAGTGATAACTACTACTTTTTGGGCTAAAATACCCAATATATTGTAAGATCCATAATATTTTCCTAGATTTAGTGAATAAAAATTTCTTTGAATAATAAAAAGTAATTTACTTATAATAAATACGCAGTTCTTGATATTGAAGTTAAAATTAATATGGCTACGTGTCAATTACTTTTTTAGTTCCTTTAAGCCTTTGATTTATACAATAATCTGTTTCTGTGTATTTGACGATGGTTATGATATAGTTATTATCCGTATGTAGTCTTAAAATATCAAAAAGTTAGTATAAGGCTATTAGAGGAAATAGTATCTTTGAGGTCTTATACGGAGATTTACGACCGTATTTGTAGATTTGTATAACTAATGATCGCTAAGGTAAGGTTATAATATACTTTTCGCCCAAGTGTGTGTGTCTTTCCAATTTTACTAATACTTTAGTAGGATTTAATGGGGACTTATTTACACTAAATCAATATAAACTTCGCGTTATTTTACCACCTTCTTGTTATAAAGTTGGTATCAGTATCGTGGATTATTATATTTGGGGATCTTAGGTACGTATTAATATATACAATACGTAGTGATTTTTACTTTTTTCTGGAGTGACGGTTTAAATCAATTTAGCGGCGTGAAACTCTATTGCGAAGTTAGTAACGTTAAGTATAAGATTTCCATTCAATTATAACATATCGACGTACACTTTAAACTTGAAATCTTAGTATTCATTAAATTTGAATTCAAACCTTAAGGGGGTTTAAAAGTATGTTTGACAGTAATGACAAAGCCATTTGATAGCCTTTAAGGTTATTAGGTTTCTATCTACATAATTCATTTCTTTATAGATTTATTTAATAATTGCGCAGGCATTGGATACCAGAATCGTTTATGTTATTGATGAAATACTAATCTTTCTGATTTGATATGATTATTTTGAGCTCTTTAAAATGAAATTGTAAACCTTAGCTGTTACATTAACCAGATTATCAGTTTCAATATCGATGGTAATGTCTAGATGATTTATATTTTTAAGGCAAACTAAGAAGGAGATTAGGAACTCCAAGATGTGGAAGACAATATGCACAAATATAATTATTAAAGTCGTCAATATTGGTAAGAAAAGTGCTTTTCTAAGGATAAATCCAACTTTAACCATACCGGCTTCTATATGGTTAAGTTCTGTGATAATATCAGTATCTATTGGTAATACAAATCACTATAAATCGTTTTTTTCGTAGGGAAGGTCACCATAAGGCAACTTAAGAGAAAGTCACTATTTTATTGAAGTAGTAAGGTAAAATATGTATTTAATAGTAAGAAAAGGCATATAGGGAGTTTACAATCGAGGTAAGAGCTTATAAGATCTTATCCGAAGCGTGACACTCTACTATATACTCTTCCAGAGTCTCTCCTGGAGCGTAACACGCTATCATACACATAGAAAAAGTGTTTCTGCAACGATAAACTCTATCATACAATTTGAAAAGATGATTTTCTCCGTTTATTAACTATAATAATATATAGTAATATTGAAACTAGAAATCTTTTCTTGATTAAGAAGTTCTATATCTGTAATTCGATAATGATAGTATTATTTATTTAAACATTAAATTAGTCATTCAATAATAATAATGTTATTCATGTAAGCCCTCAATAAGTGGTTTGATAATTATAGTGGTATATGTTTTAAAAGGTTGTTTCAAAAGGTTGGTAATCCATATAAAGGTGTGATTATAAAGGTATAACTGTTAATATTGCCAGTTTTTTAATTAATATAAAAAGATTTATCGCTATCAAACTACGTAAAACTTATTTTTTTACCTTCTAATGACGCGTTTTTACCCTTAATATAAACCTTTAGTTAGCTATTCGGCGATCGTACAGTTAATCAACCAGTTTCTAATTAGCTGTACGACATTATCATATGGATTAATTACTTAATTAAATATATATTCTCAATCCTCCAAATAAATAACGCGTAGCCACCGCTCGAAAATTTATTGTTTGGCGCGTTAACGGTGCCGCGCTAAAGTTGTTGCAAACGCCGTACGCCGCGTCGCTAACACCAGCTTTAATAACATTAATATGTGGTCGATCTTTGTTTTTATTCTCCGTTTACCTGCCGCCGTTATAGATTTCATTCCCATTTTTTCTACTTTTCTTCCCTGTCACGTTCTTCTTAACTCCTCAAGGGTAGGAGATGATTTTTTATAAAGATATGAATCTAACCATTTCGTTACATGTAAAAACCTTATCATTACCTGTATTTCCGCCTCTCCTCTATTAACATAATATCATGAAGTTATAACGCGATATATAATCATAATCCCTTGAATTTTTAAAATAATAATATTCGTTAAACGAGGTCAAAATAGCGGAACAAATCTGTTACCTTAAAGCGTAGTTCGTAAATGCATATTACAAAGCCCTTTTAATATGTAAAACGTTAAAACAGCATACTCAGGTATGCGACCTCGACCCGATAATAAATACGCCTTACGTATCGTGTGTTATATTCGTCGTCGCGAGTAAATCTACTAGCGAATACCGTTAAAGCAAGGGTACCTCGAACTGTTGTTACCGTTATCAACAAAACGTTCACGGATACGCTTTCATTTCGGTAATATCAAGGCCGTTTAATGAGGTTTTATTATGTGCCCGATATTTTTAGGATAAGTTACATATGTTGCCAATATATTATCCCAATTTCTTTTTTTATTTACGACTTCATTAAGTCGCTCAAGTTTTTTTTTCATTATGACTACTTTTTCAACGAGTAAAATCAAGTTAAGGTTAACATTTTGTTAAACTTTTACCAGAGTTGAAAGAAAAAGGTGACTGTTAGTACTATTTAGTTGGCGGGTTTAGGTATATATGACGTAGGTAAATATAACAACATTGTTATATATCATCGTAAAGGAGGCGAATTTGTCTTTCGCTCTTTGCCTAAGAGTATGTAACCAAAGGTGTAGGGGGCGCCTAGTTTTCCTTATGGTAACGACGCCAACAACGGCGTCGACGATGGCAGTAAAGTTAGCGGCAACGACGACTGCGACGATGAGAGTGATGAAGATAAGGAAAACAACGACTACGTAGCCCGCCGCTTCCCCTCCCTGTTTGGTAGTGATTCGCTGTTAACCTTCACGTTTACTAGCTTAATCTGTCTTCAAACCAAGAAGTTTCATAAATTAAAATGATATTAATTAAAATATCATAGCATGATTAAGAAATAATACACGTTAAAAGTGATATTAAATAAATATAGTGGTCAATCGCAAATATAAAAGGTAATAATATGTTAATAGAACATTAATAAGTTCAGTGGAAAAAGAAATTCATAAATGTAAGTATTAAATACAAAATGTGTAAGAAAGTATATTTATTTGAGGTTAGGTTGCAAAATCTTCTTAATAAATTTAACGAAAAAAGTAATTGTAAGTATTAACATTTTCAATAATTTATCCAGGGCGTTTTTGATTATTATATTGGTTAGGTTGTGATTTCCGTCGGTTTATCTTTTTTACTTCATATCGTGGTATTTATACGTTGCGTATAAAAATATAATATCGATTGTAAAGGGTTTTTCATTTGTAGTGCTAAGCTAAATGAGGTATTTCTAAAGAGTAAAAGGTTAACATAAATTAGCAAAGGGCGGGGTTTTCAATTAAGATTTATAACAATCGTTTAGATCGTTATCATTGGAGTACTATGAAAATCGAATCAACTAATTATATTAAAAATTTCGAATATAACAACGATTCGTGTAATTGGTCTTTATTGAATTATGCTTTAATGAATAATTTGATTACGTAAGAAAGACCCTTTTTTTCTTGGAATTTCGTTCCAGAAAATAAATATAAACTCAATTTATAAAGCTTAATCGTAATGATTAGCAAAGGATATATTGGTAAAAAGAAATTACTTCGCTATATATGTATTGAGTACTACGAAACGGAAGCCGCGTTTCCTATTCCAAATTTACTACTTGTTTTGTTCATTTAACGCGATATATATACATTATCCGACTGGTTCATTTATCATTAAGTAGTGACAGACAGGTTCAACACCTTCTTTGGTTATATGACCGATATAATCCAAGCCTTTTGTATACGTAATTATTTATACTTGTTAGTCCGTGTTACGTTTTTTTAATCAATAAGGGTAATTTTGTCTAATTAACATTTTGGAATTACGTTTAAAATGGGGTATGGAGCGTAATTTATGTAATGTTAAAGGTAATTAGGTAGTCCTTCGCGAGGTATATTTACGGCTTAGATTTTAAGTTAATCTTCAAAAAAATTGCTTTCCTTTGTCGCTTAAACCTATACAATATACAATATGAATGTTTCATTTATATATATACCAAACAACGTACATCCTCTTCAACGTGGATTAGAAACCTATAGGTAGTGGTTAAACGTCAAGCTGGTTATGCTGAGGCGCTCCTTATAATAACTTTGGTAAGTATTTAACCAGTATACACGAATATTCATAAAGTCATATAGTGGTTTAACAATACGTATAATTATTTCGAGTAAATGATGTTTCCGGACATTTATAGGATTATGGGTATATATACATCGTTTAAAGTTCCTTTTCAATTGTTTGTAAATTCGAGTAATATGTCTAAATTTTGAACGAAAGTTGTGAAACCTATGCAAGGAAACAATAAAAGTTAAAAATTTAAACAGTGGCTTGTTCATTGTATAATGAGCGATTAGGTTATAATATTTTTTCTAATGTTATAGTATTTCTTAATGATAAGACGTCTCTTCTATAAGTGATTCTAATTTTATATTTAGTTTTATGAACTAATCATGAAGAAAGGATTCTGTAAGCTCTGTAAATCACTGTATAAAATTTTTGAAAACAGAAAACTCCTTGTTCGATTAATATAGAGACGTTTTTCGAAATGAATTCCTTTAAAAAGCCACCCGCGACTAGGATAAGGTTTTGAAGACGAAATCCTATGCTTAATTTACGGCTAGCCGTCTTGTTTTAGGTAATGAAAATGTTTTAAATGAAGATTTGAAAACTATTTTTATTTTTCTAACCAAATAAATATCTTTATCAGCGTTATAATAAGTTTTTAAGTCTCACATATTTGTTTTGGTAAATTAATAGAAGTTATATTATGGTATTTGATATGTGTATAGGTTTCAGTAGAAGGCCATTTAAATATTATAAAAGTAACGTCATTATTTCGTTTGATGGTTTATGTTTTTAAAACTTTATCATGCACTTATTTTTTATTATATATTGTTATTATAGTCCAGAGAAATTAACCTGTGTCGTTTAACTGGTTCATATGTACATCGTATCCTTTAATTCTATTAATCATTAAAAAATAAAGACAAGAATAAAGACTGAATTATTTACTCGAGGCGTTGAATTTACCGCAAAAAAAGGGAAATAAGGCAATCTGGCTAACTTACTCTACGAATATTCCACAGATGAAGACCCTTAATAAACCTCAGTTAAGGGAAAAGAGATTGCTGGCGACAGTAATCCTTAAAGTCCACACACACGTACGTTCGCAAGGACCTGCCCAAGCCCAAATAAGTAGACGTAAATAATCAGTTGATCTACACCTTATAAGCCCCCAAATCCACTAGTTAATTAAGCAGAAACCTCGACAACCCTCTTAACACCAAGAGGATTGTCACCAAATCCCCCATGATAGAAACCCTTGAGACTTTGTCCCCTAAGCTTTTCAACACACCCAGTCTTAACAGAAAAATTAAGGAAGGACCGGCTTTACACACAAGCCTATTATAGGCACGACCACTAAATTTTCCCCTCCAGACTTAGCCAAAGGTAATTATCCGGCTTACCAATACTAGTAATAACCTTATTCCTTTCCCTAGCCAGGAAATCTAGAGGGGTTTTACGACTAGTACATTACCCTTCCCCCTCGACGCGTTCCTATGGAGGATACGGATTGTACTGTAATCACTACGTTCGTTAAAATCTGGGAAGGAAAGGAAAAGTATGAAGGTAAGCCATATAACCTCCTCGATATTAAGTTACGCCTATTTTTCAATATTTTCCATCAAATAAAAGTTAAATTTCCAGGTTTTTACTCTTTGTTTTCTAATATCTTTACTGGCTAACCCGAGTATTACTATCTCCGGTACCTAACGAATTACTTATTTTTCAGCGAAATTTACGAGAGTATAAAAGGCTACCTCGAATACGATATTAATTTTACTTAATATTATACCGACTAGAATATTATTATGTGGATTCACATATTAAATTATAAAAAAGAATAGAAAAGTAAAATAGACCTCCCTAATTAGATGTTTAATAGGCTAATTCTTTGCCAATAAGTAATGGAGAACGTGAGAATTGGCAAAGGTACCCTACGCTAGCAGGTTCGGTAAGTAGTTACGGGTTATAAAAAGTTCGAATACGCCTTTTAATACCTTAATGCTACCTATAAAGGGTTTTTTAACCAATTACGTTTCTTGATAGCGACCGTAACTGCTCGAGATTCCGACTTGATAAGTATGTACTCTTAAACTTCTGAATTCAGTAACAAAGAAGAAAACTCTCCCCATTCGTACTATATTAATCTAAGGTATGGAAGGAGCGGCCAGTACGGTCAACGGAAGGCCCGGACCTTTACTTACAAAAGAGGGTACTCCTCTTCCTTAAGGTCTTTATGTCGGCCAAACAATTTTACCCTAAATTCTAAAAAATGTTAGATTTATAGTAATAAAGGCTAATAGTTAACAAGTTACATTCCCGCCGAACGTAAAGAAAAACAGGTAATAAATTATACTTAATTCCCCTTTACTTTGAATAAGAACTATATTAAACAAGTCAAATAATTTAAAGGACTTAAATAAGAAAAAAAGGAAAATAAGCTAAAGGCTATCGAGTAATACGAAGATACTGGAATTGAAACTTCCTGGAAACAACGTAATAACTAGTTGACCACGCTTTTCCATACTGTCTTGTAGTTAAAAACCCCTATCACAGACATAAAAATAAAAACTCTGGCCCTATATACCTCTTTACTATTTAAGATCGCTACGCGAAGAAAGTCTTTTAAGGGATTGTACTGAACACAGAGGCAATAAGGTATTTAACAAGAGGATATTCGTAATATATCGCGTTACGAAGAGATAATAATACTATTACAAAACTTAACTATACAGATACTGGCAAAGCTAAGGTTAGCTTTAGCTTTAGAAAAATGCTTTTTTATTAGAATGAACGACGGTAAAGACTATTATTAGCACTATTGTTTTCTATGTATTATTATCCCTTGCCCCCTTTTTCCTTTACCTAAAAGATATAAAGAACCTCGACATTAACGTTGAAGTTTTTAAAAACGAATTAATATAAGTAAAAGCCAGCAAAAGGTTTTTACTTAACCTTAAGTAGAGGTACCTTTAGTTTTATCTTTGAAGGTTAAAATCAATAGTATTAAACACAACGGAAACGGAACTTCGTTAATTACATCGTAAGTTCATCTATCAGGCAATTAATAAGCTTTATAGTGTTTTAAAGTTAATTAGCTACGAAAATATATATTTACTAGTATTCAAGGTAATTAAGCGTTTTTGCCACCATTGTTAAATATACTTTCAATCGCCCTTCACATTTAAGTTTGAGTTAAGAGAGGACTTAAAATTTAACTCGGAAGTTTTCATAGACGTGTTTTACATGGACGGTAAGCTAGTATTACTTGTTATAGACTTCGGCACGGCTTTTTACGGCGCTAAGTTCCTTAAAACCATTATGGCAAAGGAAATATATGAGGCATTTCGTACTTTATAAATTAATACGTACTTTGGCCTATTTAACGTTCTAGTTTATAATACCGACGTCAACTTTATTACGACAGAGTTGCGAGATAATATAAAGTTAATGGGAATTTAGTATAAATAATTCTTCGTTAGAGTTTACTCAGGTATTGGTAAAGTCGAAAGGGCATATACCTTTTTACGAAAGGTTTACAATATTCTCATAGGGAAAATTGAAAGCTTTATAAACTAAAAAACATAGTTTTAAAAAGCGGTAAAAGGTTATAGCGATACTATTGAGCCTAATGGACTTATACTAACTTTACTTGTATTTGAGGCTTATCTATATATAACAGTTAAGTCTCTACCCTCATCAAATACCCAAAAACATGCTATAATATTCGGCAAAGCCCTAAAAGAATTGAGAAAGTAATCAATACGCCGCATAATTAATAATGAACTTAATATAAGGAATAGACCTTTAGTAACAGATGTACTTTTACTCCCCCTTGAAAGTAAAGTCCTTACGTAATGTAAGCTAGGTAAATAGAATAGGCTATATAAGATCTTAAGTATTACTAATTTAAATGTAGTTGTTGAAACTGTCAACAGCCCTGTAACTTTCTGAGTTACATAGATTAAGCCATACTGAAGACCCCCTACGTTTTTCAAGTTTAATAAAAATCCTAACGTCGATAACCTTCAAGCCGAGCAAATTAGTTAACATAACCCTCCGGAGCCGATTATTAATAAGCTAATAAAACGTCGGCGGCGTAAATAACCACCTAAGAGGAGTATACATACTAAAAATGAGGACGGCGATAGAGATTATAAGCTCAGCAGGGTATATATAACGACTTAAGTATTTTAAAAGGAAAATTCTAACGGAAAACTAACCTTTAAGTTACGTATCGAAAACATTCCTAATATATTTGGTAAATCTTTTAATGAAAGTAATTAAGTGACAATTAATGGCCTCCTATTACAAAAAGTTATACAGTTTATACCGTTAACGTAATTTAAAGGCTAAAACATCACTAAATTTAAGTCGAATATAATTTACAAATTTAAGGGCAAAACTACCGACCAGCTTTACGAAAATTCACGGTTAATTATTTAAAAATACGATAATAAAAGCGAAAATTAAATTCTTACTTAAGCGCTTATAATCCAATAATTCAGCTAACTTTTGGTTATTGTTATTACAGTCAGATTAACTACTGGCATAAAAAGCCGGTTTATACTTAATAACCAGAATATTACGTAAACGTATACGTAAACTGCTACCGATCTTTAACGGATTATATTACTAAAGTTGCCAAAAAACCTAAGGGATAAGTTTCCAGCCAGCACGGTAAAACGTTGTATTACGCTTTTATATAGATTATCCGAGGTAGTTACTTACAGGTTACTAATACGTCAGGCGCAATTTAAAAACAAACTCTATATGAAAGCTTTAACCTTTAACTCATATCTATTAATTATGAAGGGTAAAGACTTTAATATCGTAAATATATAAGTTAATAATACACTTTTTCGAAGATATTAGGTTCATAATGGCGGAATAACGTATTATCGAAAAGTTAAGCTTTCAAAAATGTAAAATATTTAAAACTTTAACTGAAAGTATATAACTTAAATTTAATCAATCGTTAATTTGTATTCATAATATTAATGTTAAAAACGACACTTACATTAACTTACGTTAAAAAGGGTAAGATATAAGCTGAACAATTATCGATAAAACCGATAAAGTAAGATTGCGAAAGCATTTAAAATGAAGGGTACGTACGGCCTATATCGCCACATTATATCAACCGAGAGCATCGTACAACCTTTTTATTATAATTTAAATACAATTTCCATAAAACGAAAACTATAACAAATTAAATTAACGGATTCAATAACAACTAGATTACATAAAAGCAAGAATTAATATTCTTTATATCATCCACAAAGATAAAGTTTATAATTCATTCGAATGGGTCATTTACTAACAATACTAATTTTACATCGTAAATCAGCTTCTTAATAATACTCGTTAATGAGGATAGGTTAGAATGGCAATTTACGATTACTTGTTACCTTATACATTCGACACCTGTGAAGAATAAACACGTAACCCGAAGTATATTGGCTTTAAAAGTTTATAAAATAACGGCAAGCTTTAATATCGGTATAGTAACCAACAGCATATTAAGGATTATTAATAAAAATCTAGGATTACCACCGATACCTATAGTGGTGTATACCGACTCCCGGAGCCCTTTCGAATACCTATGAAAACTAGGCATGAAGAATAAAAAAAACGCCTAATATTAAAGGTAATAACGTTGAAGGAGGTATACGAAGCCCGGAAAATCGATAAGTTCCGGTAAATTAAGGGTAAAAATAATCCTACCGATACTTTAACTAAAGCCACACCTAATATCGACCTAAAAAGGTTTGTAGATAGCAATACGCGAACCATACGAATAGAGGGATACGTAGACCGCCTGGCACGTAACGTGGAGGAATAGGGTTATCCTGGCAAACTGGAAGACCGCCAGGACAATGGTGGCGATGGCAAAGGTGGTAATAGCAGTAGTTTAAACTACTGGAAAAAGGTATATAATTGGTGACATACTTGGTTTATATAAGTCTGTGGCAAAGGATCTGTGCATGGTATTTGAGGAACGGAGGTTTCGGAAGGTGGAGTAAAAGGGCCACGAAGGGCCGTAATTAATGTGAATTTCAGTACAGATTGATCGGAATTGCCAGGGGTCGAGTCTGTGGACTTGGGAGGGGTTTCAGAGGTTGCCACCATTCAATGGCAGGCTACGCTAGCGTACAGGCAAAAAAAAAAAGCCGCCAGTGTTGAAATAGCAATCAAATACAGTACAGCCAATTCAACTCCACTTGCAGTAAAGTTAATTATATTGACAGCAAAATTGGCTGTAGTTTGTGGGACTGCACTGCAAGTGCAGTGCGGTAGGTGCCCACTACAAAGTGGGGCATAAGCCAAAGCGTTTGGCTATACAAATTAATATGCAGACCAGCTAGTGGTCTGCCGAACTTAGAACTTGCACATATCAATCGATAATATCAACGGAACACTAGTTACTTCGACTATAGTGATTCGAATCGACTACGTGGTAACGATAAAGGCCGACCAACATTTACAGCTATTTGAAAAAATAAACTTTTGATTTTTATTGCTTTCAATACCTTTAATAAGACCGTATACGCCCTTTCAAACGGTCTATAATATCATTTACCCTTACCGATATCCTCATGCGCCTTCACCAATATTTACTTATATTCGTTTCCAGTTATTTTAACTTTAGTTTTTTACTCGCTCAAGTCGGAAGCTGTACCTACGTTATAGCTAATCCTGTTACGGGGTATAAGAGAAACGGTTCCCCAATAATTTATTAAGTTATCCTAGTAATTCGTTATGAAATAACTTCGTGTAAACTTTCCATTCTAAAATTACGTTGTAATATACATGAAGTAAGAAACGGAGTACTCGTCACAGTATATTATATCCATGAGAAACTTGTAATTAAAGTTAGGATCATTCTAAAAATGGAATGAAAATCGTTTTATGGCTTATAAATATGATTAGCATTCGTAGCAAAACTTCTATATAACCTTTAAAACTTCTTTTTCTACATTAGTATAAACCGCCACATCAAAAAGCTGTAAAAGGCGTTTTATAAACAGATATCCGAACCGTTAGTATATTACATATAATTTCGTTCATATAAAGTGAACAACTTCGAATATACGTATATATAGGAAAAATAAAATTAGTCAACTTTTAATGAAGCGATACAAATACACTGTTGAAGTCGCGGAAGATTTGGTTTGAAATACTTCGCACTTGAATTTCGAGTTTATTTGTATCAATTAACGAAGGAAAATTGTTATTTTCAAATATATCACTCCGATTTTAACATGTCTGAATTTAGTATTTACTACCTCTTTAGCAATTAATAATGCCTTACTTCAACCAAAAAAAACTTCTTAATACTCATTTATTTAACTCAGTCGTAATTCAGGAAACTTAACTAAAAAAACGTCGAATTAATGTTTTCCAGCGCTCGAGATTTGAATCGTATCGGTATTAAATAAAATACCCTGCAACTGGTAACTATACCTATTAAATAATGTAAATCATGACGTTTTAAAAGCGTTTAATACATCACTTTCTCTATAAAATCCTACACTATATCAAAATAAGGCATTGTATCAGCCTAAAAATACCCATTAATATGTTTCATTGTTTCAAGTGGTTATATTAGTCTCGTTTTTTTTGTGTCTTACTTCAATGTATATTTATGCGAGTTAATATTAAAGTTTTTTCCAACGATTTGGTAAAAGGTTATATTCGTCGTAAATCTGCCTTGTATTTTTTTTTAGCGGGTAATCAGTTCTAAATTATCTTTAAATGCCAATATACTTGTTTACCAGATAGTTGACTAGTAACCGACTTAATTACGTATAACGCATCGTTTTTAGGGACCCGAAACCTTCGTATGCTTTTACATGGATATGATGGTATACATAATAAGCTTTTTCCTTAATTATCAAGGCACCCATGCTGGTATCCGCTTTATTTACGAGTATTAAAGCTTTTTTATTAATATTCATCGCCTCTATATCTGTATTTGAGGCTTTTTTGGTCTTTATTTCTTAGATACACTTTTAATAGCCAGTTCAAAACATGATAAATCAACTCGGTAAAATCGGTTTTTATAATTTACGGAGTTTTGTTCTAAACCTTCCAGGCTACAAACTCTAACCCAAAACTCGCTTATTGGTGTATCTAGGTTTGAAATAACGTTCTAAAACGCTTATAAAAAGCTTCCAAATATCTTGCCAATGAAAATAACGCTGAAATTAAATACAGATGTTCATGGAATACCTTCGTAACTACTTAAATTAACAATTTATTATCTTTATATGCCGGTTCTAACATCGCTTTACACCTTTTCAACTTTGTCACAAGATGGTTAATACTTTTTACGACGAATTATTGACATTATTCCGATGATGTTTCACACAACCCTATGTAATACCCGTCTAATCCTCATCATATAATTCTTAGTTAATCGAAATATTGAAATATTATTTTTACGTAGTTATAACACTTTTGAAAAATATTTACATTCATTTCATGGTATCTATAATATATATTTTCTTGATTTAGGGAATATACCGGGTAAAATTATATCCCAATAGAAAGGTTAAATATCTAATCTTTTATAGGTATCTAATATCTTACGAATCTTATTATTAAATATATCGTAAGGCTCGCCACTATAATTTATGTTCTTACCCCACAGTTTGGAAAACAATGAAAGCTTTATAGAATTACTCTTATTAGTGGCAAACCGGTAAGGTAGGAAGTCACGGGATAAATCGTAATTTATAGGCATCGGACTATAAAGTTTGTATAATTGATTGTCGCTTTCTATATATCTCCCGGAAACGCCGTCTTACTCCGAGTGTTTTTGATATTGTCGAAAGGGGTGTCAAGTGTTTTTTGAATGTAGTCTAGCTTATATACCCTTTCCAAGGTGTTTATTAAAATGTGTATATTTTTAATCCGTGTTGAAATCATGTTTTTCGATTTTTTCTCCTTTTCCGTCGAATTCATAAGCTTTATTTGCCTTTAGTGAAACGCGACTAACATTGCCAAACATCTTACACTATACGTAAGTAGGGTATTCCCACGTTATAACCTGTTCAATATGTCTTTTATAATCCGTTTATTACGCTTCTTCAACTAATCTGCCTTCACAAAGTCACCTTACAACACTTTGTCATCTTTATAATCCAACATTTCATTAAATTAAACCATAACAATCAATACTTCTGTAATACAACCATTTATTCCACTTCGTGTATTAATACCTTTACTTTGTAATTACGCATTGAACATTTTCAAAAGAAGGTTTTACATCGAACGCAAGATGTCTAACATCTAGTCTAAACCTTCCTCACAGAAATAATTGAATGTATCAAACTTTTGAGTCTTTTCCTTCTAATGAAAAACATTTAGTTTATAATATATATAATCACCGACCAAAGATACAGTTCTTTACCATCACTTCAACGATGTTATCTTATAAATCAAAATGAATATACTTCGAAACGATCTTTCGAAACGTTGTATACATGAACAGAATATCCCTATAATCGATAACTTCAGCTAAACTCGTTATAATCGATACCATAAAGACAAGGTCATCGTATATCAAGGTTTAATACAAATAAAGTCTAATAATGATCTTTTCTGTATATTTAAGATAATGTATTGTAAAAGGTCTCTGAATTGAACGGTACAAGAACCCGTATAAAACATAACTAAAATATAAATACAATAAGACAAAACGTGCCTAAAAACGTTAACCTTCTACTAATAAAGATAAAATATAAATAAATTGTACCCAAAAAGTAGTTGGACGTTCCTAATAAACTATTTCGAGGCTTTATAAACGCTACAATAATCAAGTGACTCGTAAACCCAAACGTTACAAAAGATAATTCAAACAAAGGGTATAGGATAAAAGGAACCAGGGGAAAAGGTTAGGTAGAAGACCGTTATGTATTCAGAGTGAAAAATAGGTATGTAAGGATTATGATAATATAAAAGCGCTTTATATTAATATAAGCGCTTCTCATGTTTTGGTAAACGCTTCGAAAGCTGTTTTAAACGCTTTCTAAATTCTTCTACACGCTTCAAAAGGTGTTTTGAACGCTTAGTATATATTGTGGGTAAACGCTTCCAAAGCTGGTTTTGGAACTTTAAGTCATTATAAAAGCAACACAAAAGTTGTTTTAACTGCTTCCGAAGTATACGTAAACGGTTCAAATAGTAAGTTTTGGTCAGATAGATCTTAATAAAAGAATAAGAAACTCAATGACTTCACTATTTGAATCATAATAAGACGCTTTCCAAAAAGTTTCCGGATATGTCTAAAACGCCAACCGAATTGAAAAAATGACGTAACGATGTTTTCAGTAATCAAAATGTACCAATCAAATTAATCACATAGTATTCAAATCCTTCTTTTAAAGGATACTCTAAGTTAAAAAATATTTCCACGCTTTTTATTTTTTTATCAATTATAATTTGAAAACACATAACAGTTAGAGCCTTTAGAATATTTTACTATTAGTACCCACCTAAAATTCGTTTCTTCTTTCCTAATAGGTCTATAACTGACCAAAAAGACTACCAATAAATTAAGGTAAAGTGTCTATACGTCAATATAAAAATGTAATAGTATAATGTTCAAATAATAAAATAAGATATATATTCAAAAGGAAAAAGAGGCATTCAGTGAGTATACGCCTTTCGTGAAAACTTATAAGCATTCACCCAAAACATGGCACTCTAACATGCACTCTGCCAAAGTTCCTCCTGGAGCGCGATACACTATCATGCACTCTGTAAACATGGTCCACTATGCTTAATAACTATGGTGATATCTATTGATATCCCCACTTTTCTTGAGTACCGCGTTTCCCTAATGATTTGTATAATATTTGAAAAGATTTTCTCTTGTATTAATCGCGAGTACTGGATAAATATACGAGGTTGAAATTCTTATCATTACAATGAATATGAGGGTTTCTATCTATCAAAATGTATTAAAAGTAACAGCCGGTTAGTAATAATGTTATTTTCAAGTTAGTGTCAATATCTTTGAATAATCTGATAGCCTTGGAATTTTCTCTATTTTATACACCATTCTTTTCAAGTTCGTTTCACGTTTACTTTATTCACAGTTAAAGATGAAATGATATCGAGACTGGTATGAGATTTACTTAGATTTTCGATGGACGAATATATAACATGCTAACTATTAACTTTAATTGCCGCAAGTTCAATATTACTTGATATTTCGAAGTTGTTAGTAGGCTTTTATCGTTGCAAAGTAGTTGATTCAAATCTCTATGGTCGAAGTAAATGGTGTTGCATTGAGAGTGGTGATGTGTTACTTCTAAGTTTGGCAGAATGCTAGCCGGTTTGTACGCTAATTTATATAGCCAACTGCTTTGTTCCGTGCCCTATAATGAAGTGTGCACTTATTGCACTTGAAATATAGTTATTTGAGTTGAATTCAATGAACTAAAGTCAAACTAAATTTAGTATAATTAATAAATGGTAAGTTTACTTGACTTGATTCTATTATCATCGACTGTTATTTCAATATTGGCGGTTTTTTATTTTGTGCGCGCAAGATAGTGTGATTAATCATTTACTTTAGGGAAGCTTCGAATTCCATTTTTAATTCATGTGTCAAACCCCTGGTAATTCTTGTTAATTTTAACCAAAAGTGATACTAATTATAGCCTCTTGTTTTACATTTCCGAGTCTTTCGTTTCTTAACTTTCTTACTCAAGTCTTTCGTTATCAATTTGTACGTATAATGCATGTTACTGAATGCGTACCTTTTATCAGTAATTTCAAACCTGCTTTTATTAAACGTTTCTACTGTTACCATCACTCTGGTAGTCTTTAAGTTAGCTAATGTAATCATGTTTCTATAAGTTACGTATTAGGTGCTTTACGTAGCCTTTGACTTATACGGTTATCATATAAATGTTCACGAAACTTTCTAGGGTGTTATTAGGTATGACCTTAGTTATAGCGTACGTGGGGATATCTTTGACGTTGATCTATGGGAAAGTATTAATTTTCCGGGTTTGGTATTTTTTCTTCAAAATTATTACGTTTATAATTAAATGTTTTTCATTGTGCTCAGTTTTGACAAGTATTCGTCAAGTTTTTTAGAGTTTAAATATATAATTCCAGGTATAGAAGGTAGTTTTATTTGTTTGGTAATGATATTTAATATGCCGTTAGTTACTATACCGATATAAAATCTTGACATTATTGTAAACTTTTGATATTGATACGTTTCGTATTATACATTAATATTTGTCGGATCTTTAGTGTACAAGGATTCCATTAATTTTAAATTTCCCTTTTATTGGAATAGTATTACATGAAATGTAGTAAATCAACTTTAGTTACAGTAAAGTTGACCATACTGCAAGTGTATTGATTTGTATGCATTTACTGCATTGGGTGTAATTAGAGTTCAGTACGCTGCACTTCGGTCTAGGGCAGACTAGAGGTAGCGATGGTATCGCTACTAAAAACACTAAAAAATCTTTAATGATCTTTCTGAAAGATGTCGAAATTGAATGTTAGAAGTATCAAAGTTCGGCAAATTAGCAAACGGATAAGTTAGTACTACTACGGGTACTACTTTTGCAAAAACGACTAAGTTTCACAGCCTACAACAAATAACCTTCGCATTCTACCTACAACCTTTAACAACAAATAACTTCCGACCTTACTTACTATACAAAAACCTTTGCCCTACTTTACTCTTTTTTACTTCCTACGTCACTTTAATCGCCAAGTCCGCTGTTTTAGGCGAAAACACCAAGTCGCGCTAAGAAAGCCACGTTATGCAACCTCACACCAAGCCACCAGGTCACCAAATCGCTAAGTTCACACACGACTTCAAGATAAAATACCAAGCCTTTACGCCTAAAATCACCAAGTTCAAAGCCCTAAATCTTCTTAAGCGTTAAGATAGCTACCGCAAACGAACGCCTTAAAACCATTCCTGACTTTTCCAGAAAAAAAGAAATTAAGGCTTTCGAACACTTCTTTACCAAATATTAAAACTATGACCCCAAGGGACAATACGTTAATAAAGACTACACCGAAAAATACTTTACCAATTTCGTCGGTTACTAAATCGTTGAATATTGTAATGCAAACAACTTTAACGACGCTTTCATTCACTTTTGTAACTTTTTTAACAACTGGACCATAGATATATGGACTTTAGTTTAAAAAGGGGTTAAGATGAAAGTTAAAGACGAAATTAAACGTTAAGGGGTTTTCCTTCTATCTTAAAGAAATGAAAAATTGGTACGAGAACTTTTCGACCTAGCATAACTTAAATAATGCTCTTAAGGCCTACAGTCCAAAGTAAAGGCTATAGAGGAACCTTAACATCCCTATATGCGATTTATAGAACCTCTAACTCACTCTTAGCTAAGTCAAACCTCTTTACGTGTTGGCGATAAGGAACCTGTTAACTTACTGGATAGTTTAGTACCCCTATATAACAGCGCGGAGTACGCCCTTAGTAGCGGTAGAGCATGTAAAGTAACAACCACAAACGCGGCCAAAGGTATTAAGGTTAGAACTTTATACCATATAATTTAATAGGATCTTTAAGCTTCTTAAAAACTTCAAGTACCTATCGCTCTTTAATAATTTAATCGTTAAATCTTTTAAAAACCTTCACCCTTCAGATTTTCCTACGTACGAGAAACCATTATAGATCCTACCATGGGACTTCGCTCTTTATGTCAGGCGACTGGAAATTACCATTAATATTTTACCTCGAAAGCTTTAAGGCTTAAACTTCCAGAAAAAAATATTTAGGGTAAAGATACCTATCTCTACCTTCCACCAAAACCTATTAAAGTAGTTAATATTCATTGCGTACTTTTTACGAACTTCGCTAAGATTTGTGACGATATAAAAAAGTATAACGAAAAGTCTAATAACCTTTTCGATATTAAGATAATACCTTTCTTGAATATTTGCATGTAGATTGAGGTTCCCCTGTTGATTTTCACTTGATATTCCCCGGAATCTTTATAGGATACGTAAAGGATTATTACCTACCTTTTTTAACCTAAGCAACCACGTTTCGCGAAATATACGATAGTATAAAGGGCCACTTTAAACACGATGTCCACCTTACGAAATATTATATAAACTGGGATATTACGAGGTAGGCTATAATAATAGCAAAGAAAAAAGAGTGGGAAATACCAATAGACGTCCTTAACCAGATGCTTAATAAGCTGATATTATGCTAAAAAGTAATGGGGAAATCTTATGTTGGCGAAGCCATACTTCGTGAGCAGATACAGGTAGTAGTTACAGGCGTTAGCAAGTTTGAATACGCCCTATAACGTCCAAATATCACATTATGAAAGCTTTTTTAGCCAGTTTCGTTCCTCGCTTACCATAATAATGACGTGTATACCAAACCTGTTTAATATGTATTCCCAACTTAGCAACTTTATGAACGCGGATAAAAAAAAACTTACAATAGTTAACTACGTCGATTGTAAGTATGGGCACCTATAATACCTAAGGTCTGGCCTATCGAATTCGGCCCCAGATTAAAGGTAGCAATTACGTTGGTGCTAATAAGTCCAAACTTTAGGCAGACCTGCTAACAGCCAATACTATCGTTGTGATAGTGGTAAAAATTGATGAATTTTTAGCAAGTCTAGCACCTAGTTAACTCGGTACCCCTTTTCCAAACGTAACAGAAAAGAAGTATATTAAGTCTCATTCCCTAATGCTTCAAAATAGGATCACTTAAATTTAATCGCGGACTTTAAGAGAAAAGAGTTAATTAACGCCACTAATGCCTCGAAGTAGATTAAATGACTCGAAGATAATACTTTTAGTACGGCCTAGTAATTATCTGACTATGATTTCCTATACCTTCAGGTGGTAAAGACCCTTACCTTTACCTTAACTAAGTTTCTAACCCCTTATATACCATTAACCTCCACGATTATTACGTAGACCATACGTTTTAAGGTATTATGCCAGATATAGAGGTAGTAAGGTGTTTTACAGGAGGCTATTCGTAGTATTTGGCGTTGTGGAGGAAAAACAATACAACCATTAAGATTGATCGTCACGATACTGGCAAAGCTAAAGTTAGCTTTGGCTCGAGCAAACAACTATAGTCATTAGGGACAACGGTAGTTTAAACTATTGTGGGTGTAATTACGTTTAATATAATTAAATCTCTTACCCTTTCTTTCTTTACTTGGAGGATATCAAGACTTTCGACGTTAACGTTGACATTAATATAAATAAATTGATTTAAAACGGCTAAAGGCTTTCACTCTCCTTAAAGTGGGGATACCTATAGTTTTATCTTTAAGGTCCAGAACCAGTGCTATTACACCTAACGGAGCTGGAATTACATTAACTATACCGGCGTTTTAATTATTTAGCCGTTAATAGGTTCTATAAAGTCCTAAAGTCTGTAAGGCTCGACGATGTGGAAAATTTTCCCCTGAAAGGTATTAAAAGTCGATTACACCACTATGAAACGTACACTTAAGCTTTTCGGAAACTTAAGTTTACGTTAAAAGACGATAAGTATTTCAAATGGCAGTTTTCGTCGATATATTATATATAGATAATAAACCTGGTTTTTACGTCGTTAATTCCGTAACTTTTTTTTACGAGAATAAGTTTTTAAAGTCACTTTCGAAAAAGGATACGTGAAAAATATTAAGGATATTGTAAATTAATACATACCTAATTTTATATGATATTGTTGTTTATGATGCCAACATGAACTTTGTTACGGTAGAATTTTCAAATTATGTTAATCTAATATGTATTTAGTATAAATAGGTATTGGTGAAAGCATATTGAAGTATTGAGAAGGTTAAAAGGGTATATGCCCTAGTTTGTCGAGCGTATAATATCCTTACGTTGGAAATTAAAAGCTTTACGAATTTGGAGGCACGTTTATAAATAGAAGTAAAATATCTAAACAATAATGTAAGCTCTAATGGCTTAGTGCCAACGCTCCTAGTATTTTGATCGTACTTACGTTTAACGCGTGAATCTCCATCTTAGGCAAGTACTTAAAAATGTATTACAGCTTATAGCAAAGTTTTAAGGGAATTACGAAGAGAATAGGCACGCTGTTAAATAAGTAACGCCTTTAACACTAAAAAAGACCATTTAACAATCGACGTGTTTATTTTACTGTTGTAAAGTAAATCCTCGTATAGCAGGAGCCGGGTAAATGAAAAGGCCTGTATAAGATATTAAATATCGTAAATTCTGAGGTAGTTATTAAAATTGTTAATGGGTCTATACCTTTTAGAATTACTTAGGTTAAGCTTTATATTCGAGTTACTAAAATAAAGAACTTTAAACTTTTTAAGCTAAACGACCGTGTTAATATGAATCTTTTTCACCCATTATTAATTAGCTGATAAAACGCTGCTGGCGCGAACGACGTCTGAAGAAAAAGAATTTCAAAGAGGACGAATACATACCAGCACGTATTTATAATACTACTTCAGTAAATAGGAAAGAGAAGGATAAAAAAGATCGGGAATTAAAGCTTCAAACGTGAGGGATTATTAAAACCACCGGCAAAACTTGGAGGGAAATTAATAAGGTTGAGATTAACGGCTTATAAATTAGAAAAATTATACAATTCTTACCGAAAACCGATTTTTATCTTTAAGACCTAAACGTTACGATATATAGGTCGAGAATTATCCACAAGATTAAGGGTAAGACTACGGGGCGAACGTACAAAAAATTGCGTTTAGTTGCTTAAATATACGGTTATAAATGTCAAGACTGGATCCATACATAATAGATAACGATTTAAAATATTAGTGAAAGTTCAATAGTCGTTTTAGTAACAAGTTTTTTAGTAATCATGAAAAGTAAGTATATACCTAACGACCGTAATATAACAGAAGTTGATAAGTAATAAACAACGGATTTACGACGAATCGTATTATGAAAATTAGTATAAAAACTCTATGTTATTTACTCTTGAGTCACGGTAATAAGTTGTATTAAATTACTATACGGATTAATCAAAGTAAGCGTTTAATAGTTCATGACCTACTAGTAATACTTCAAATTAAGACTAATGATAAGATCTTCAACGTACCACACGAATCTATTGCTAACACAATAAAAGGATTTCGGCATAGTAGGTATACAAATTAACGATACCCTTTTTCTCAGAACGGTTGGCTTTGTGGTAGTGAAATCATATGTAATTAAGGATTTTGAATTTTGGAATTATAAACCGGTAACAACGTTAACTAAAAAATCCAACTTAACTTTAATAAATCGTTAATTTGTATGCTTGGTATTAATACTGGATTTAACTTTCGCCAAAAGTATTAGGGCACTGTTTTAGGTATAATCAGCAAGATTAACGAGGTTAGAGTTTAATGGTATTTAGAATAGCGTATTCAATATATTTATATTACTAACTTATACTAACCGAAAGCTTTTACGACCTATTTATCGCGGTAAAAGTATAAATGCTAACGGATAAGGATTTTGACCGGCTGAATAAGAGGTTAAAATGACAGATGTGAAACTTGAACCGCGGGATCAATATGGTATTAATCGACCTTTCGAAGGCTAAGTTAATTATCTTTAAGAACAGGTTCTTTATAAATAATACCGATTTTTTTTTTTTACAAATCGACTTTCTAATATTCTTTGTTAATTAAGATAGGAATGAAAATCAGTTTAATATTATCGGTAACTTAATTTACTAGATATCCGTTAAGTGTAGAAGGATTATACGAAGCGTATTGGCTTCGAAGGTCTACAGTATAATAACGGGTTTCAATACAGGTATAATAATATAGAAAACACTTCATATTATTACTTGGCAACTAAAAATTCCTTTCATCCCGGTAGTATTTTATACCAACTTAAAAAAACCTTTTTCAATACCTTTCGAAACTCGGAACTACCAGTGAAAAACGTCTAATAATCGATGTAATAACACTTCGTGAATCCTATGACTGGAGGGAAATTCAAGAGTTCCGATAAATTGATAGCAAAGATAAACCCGCTAACGTCATAACTAAAACATTACCAAATAAGGCCCTGACAAGATTTATAAACAGTAATAAGCTAACTATACGAATCTAGGGTTACGTGGATAGGCTGCTCAAACGGTTCGGATCATGTGAAGACGGATAAAAATGTGCTGGCAAACTAAAAGATTACCAAGAGATTAATAATAGTAATCTGTTTAAGTGGCACGGGTGAAGTGAAGGCTTGCAAAGGCCTGTAGTGAAAGAACTTTTTGTGGAAGTTGATAAATTCGGATCTCGGGGCGATGGAGAAATTAAGGTTAAATGAAGTCAATTTGCATGTAATTTGGTGTAATTTAATATGGTAGTTAACTGGAATTGACGAGAGTGTAGCTAGTTGACGAAAATGTGATTTAGTAGTAACCGAAAAAAATAGGTCAGCTATACTGGCGTGCGTACAGAAATTAAAAAGACGCTAGTATTGGAATATTATCACATACAGTGAAATAGGTCAACTTTACTATAAGTAAAGTTGACCTTATTGTAAGTGTATTGCTTTGTACGAACTTACCGCATTGAGTATAAGTCTAGTATAGTACGCTGCACTTCATTCTAAGGCACGGAACAAGCAATTGGCCATACAAATTACAGTATAGAACGGCTAGCGGTTTGCCAAACCTAAAACAATACATCCACCACTTGATCGATGCAATACACCTGTTACTTGAACCACTATTAGATTCGAATCGACAACGCTGCAATGTGTAAGGCCTACCGACACCTTTAGAATATTTTTTAGTTCACAAGTATTATAAGGAATTCGATTTACGATTTGAGGTTAGTATTATTTTCGAAAGAGCCGTTTGTAAAAATAATGAGCTTATCTGTCCTTATATTTATCGGCACCTTATCAATACCTTTGGTAGAACTTTCCATTCTCTGTCAATCTTTTTGCTTCAAATATTCAAGTTCTTTTATGGTTAGTTTTGGGTTTGTGCCGGAATTGATAGGTCATATAATACCTCCAGTTGATACAACATAGTGATATAGGCCTTATGTGCTCTTCATTTCAAGTATCTTGATAATTATTCCTCATCTGTTTTGTTAATTGTCGTTAAGATTATGGCTTGCTCTTTTTGGTATAAGTTAAGGTACATATCACGAATATTATTAATATCATAAATACGGATTAACGATTTATTGAATTTAACTTATATACCCTTAGATAATTTCTTATTCAACTTGAATTTTCAAATTCGTAACTTTTCGATAATATGTTGTTTGGTTGATATAAATTTGATGTTTTCGAAGATGTGGGTAGCGTTAGTTTAAATGCTAACTATACTATTTTTTTTGGGTGATGAATAAATTTAGGTTGAAAGTTACAGTTTCTTTATCTCTTCTTTTGTAAAGGAATTTACTACGTTAAGAATTAATACATATTTTCTTAAATTATTCTGAATAGAGGTTTGATCTATCGTATTATAGTATCAGCTTGGAACTGTGTTTTTGACTTTTTTAGTAGTTTTAAGAGTATAATCTATTGAAGATTCTTGGAGTATTGCGTATATAATTGCGTTATATCATCATTATCAATGGTAGACTTACTGTGTGCACTCATAGTCAAATTTACAGTAATTACAACGATTAAACATTGGTTGATCTTTTGGATTGTAGGTGATCCAATAAGGATTTAGTTCTTAACTTTATAATATTATTTTAAAATGATTAACAGTAACTTTCTTCATTTCCGGTTTATGGCTTTGTTTTATATCTTATAGATTATCTTCCATTTAAAGAAAGTAACATTTTGTCTTTTCAATTGCATCTGTACCATAAGTTCAAAAATTCTTTGTTTTAGGTGTCCGTTAATATTAATTCGTTTTCTTTTTTGAAAAGTTTATCTGATATATCAACAATGTTTTAAACTTGTAAATTAAGGGTAATATTGTTATAAGACTTCCTTTTTTAAATATCTATGCTATTATATATGCCCTGATAAGCCTTAAGTTCTTACTAACGTTCTCTTTTTCAGTACAAATTTGAATTTTTGGTGATTTTTCATAATATCATGGTTTCATAGACTTATTAACGATCGATTTGGAAGGATTGTGCTAGTCAATCTACTAGATTTGAGGGTTTTGGGTTTAAGGATATTTATTAATGTTAAAGAGGTTCTCATACGGTTTAACTTGTATAATATGAAAAGTGAAAGTATCATCAGTGGTTTTAATTATTACTTTTATGTTGGTTACTTTTGATATTTTTTAAGATATCTTTTATTCCTTAAGCTTTCGTCGCATAAGGGCTTCATTTCCCACAGGTAAATATAGCATTATTGATTTGGTGGCGTACCAATCATTTTTTTCGTTTCCTTAGGGCTTTATTACATTCTATAGCTCGATTTTGGTTGTTGGTTTATAGTAGCGATTAAGTCGTTATGTATAAGTAGTTTTTCAATACCCCTAAGGTTGGTATAGAACCATTAGAGCTAATATTATTGTTAAGGCCTTTTACGATAATTTCTAATCGTACCTTATAATCTTTTTTTTAAAAAACATGAATTTGTAAGGTAAGGATACCGTAGGCTTTTCATGATAGTGCATAAGCTTTTTCGACTTGACTTATACACTAGTAGTCTTTAATAAGAACTTGTTTATATTGAAATCCTATAGATTTGACATTAGCTTCAATCTTTATCGTTACACTATTGGTATCGTTATTGTGAATGAAAATTTTTGGTGTCTTTGGGTATATATTAATCTATAAAGTACGTAATACGTTTGCTATTTTCTTTATTATGATAGTTTTGAACAATTAATCCTTGTGAAAAGTTGTCGCCGAATGAATCACGTAAATTATTAGCTTACCGTTTATGTAAAACACGTCGACCGAAACATTAAGGTCGAAATTTTGTTTTTTTAGAGTGAACCTAAATTTGAAGCTGGTTGATAGTATATTTAGCAGTAATAATAATGTTTTTTAATTGCATTTAGCGCTGGTAATTCCATATCTTCATAGCCAGCCGCTTTAAAGACTTCATGTAGCTTATTAGTCTGCGGATAATTATATATTCGATGCAGTTTACTATGTTTTGACTTAGTCTTATTTAACACTATTGCTATCAACAATTGAAAGTTCTAGGGCCTTCTACTATGCACTTTTTTGGCTCTACGGAATCCCTTTTCTTGGAAACCGAGACTAGTCGTATCATCGGAACGATAAGGCGGTGGGCGGGGACTGAGGTGGCCATGCTACGTAGCTCGACCAGGGCTGCAAGTTATACGATTACGGGTCTTTAAACTGCAGGGCACTTTAAAGTCTTGATTGAAGGGGTGATAGAGGCAGCTATTGGGTCCTGTGGGCAGTATTAGCCCGCGTTACGACCCCTTCCACCGGTATCTACATAAGACTTTCGTAGCAGCTAGTGCGACGCTTGTGGTGGGTACTACCCGGTGATAGTACTTTTTTTTTTTTTTTTTTTTTTTTTTTTTTTTGAAAAAAACCCTTGAAAATTGAACTGAAGATATCTTTATTTCGAATTGAATGAGAACCTCCAGCCATCGTTAACTTTGACCAGTTAATTCATTCAAATATTAATGTTGATGCCAAAGTTTTTCATATTTTTAAAGTAAAGAAAGCAAAGGTAAATAGATTCTAAGATATGATAGATAATATCCTTTACGATTTTAATAATAATCGTTGATACATACAAAAAGAATTTTTTTTTAGAACTAATGTTAAGTTCAGTTTTTCTGGAATCTATATAGTTAAATTTTGTAATAGTATTGACATTCCTTCGAAACACAACGTATTACGAATATCCTATTATAAAGTATCATGTTTCTATAGTGTTTGACATAATACTTTGGAAGATTTATTTTGCGTAACGATCGCAGATAGTAGATAAGTATGTGAAGCTAGAACTCTTATTATTATAATAATGATAGTGGTTTTCACATGTTACGCAATATAAAAAGGCGTGGTTGGCTAGGTATTACACGTTTTCCATCCGGTGCTAGTATTTTTTATATTAACCTATAACCATAGGATCATTTTCGTAATATTTAACTGTTTTACTTCTACAGTTTATATTGGATTTAATATATTTATAAACATAAATGGAGAAATTTGTAATAACATATATTAATGGTTTCAATTCGCGTTTCAGAATAATTTTATACGTTCAAATACCTTTTAGTGTTTCAAAAGAATTTACGTGATTGTTTTCAATATTTTCACGAAGATGAATATCTTTTTAATTATACATCTCGATGGTTATTCTTACAGACGTTCATTAATTTACAGTATTACCTTGGTTGACTGTACTTATAGTCTATATAGTACGCGTAAATGTCGTTTTCATCGTCCTCGTTATATTCAGGAGTTCAATAGTATATATTTATTAATTTCGACACCTTTATTATTACCGGTATTAACGAAATCCGAAACTAGCTAAAAAGTTTCTTATAGGTTGCGTCATGGTTCTATATAGCGTGTTAAAACGTTTTATGGCCTGTAATAGTCTAACTAAGGTATTAGCGTATTGTACTTTCAATAACCTTTATATTATTTGTTATTTATAAGTAAAACATTCACGTATTTGGCCTATGGTTCCAAATATCTCTTTTATTTTTCAATAGTTTTTTTTTGAGTGCATATATACAATCACGTAATGATTTTCTAGCTTGAATTGTATAAGGCGAGGTTGATATTATATTTAAGGACACTTGTGAAACTATCGTAAATTTCTTGAAACGAAGAGTAATTCGCTAGTTGCCGAAGGTAGTAATCATTGGCTTGTTAGATGAACATACTGGCAAATAAATAGTGAAAAATTGGCAATTTATACTTATTTTCGCGGTATACGTTAAAAAAACGGGCGTAATTGTACATCGAGGGAGTTATAAGACTTACCATTATATTTATTTTTTCCTCCCCCGATTTTAACGATTGTTGTGATTGCTGTATAATTAGTATTAACTAACGGCATATTTAGGGAGGAAAGGATGATTTATTGGTTGTAGGAATATTTTGAATCTTTCGAACTGTATTGACGAAGGTGTTGGTAAGTAAGATAATTACCTTTGGTGAAGTTTAGTGGGAACAACCTAGTGATCGTATTTATAATAGGCTTGTATATAAATCAGCTTCTTCCTCAATTTTTTTTTTGAAAATTTAACATATTAACGGGCTTGGGGGTAGGAAATTTGTGGATTTCAACAAGGAATTTGCCGATAATCTTTGTGATTTTAAAGGGTTCGTCAAGGTTACTATTTAATTAACTGGTGAATGTGAGGGCTGATTATACATGTGTGAACTGATTTTTTATGGCCAATAATATCAGCCCGTTGAAAATCTTGAATAATAGGGTTTAAAGAGCTTATTTGTATTTATGTAACTCTTTAGATAGTATGCAAGGGTATTAAGAGACGTTGTTATTAATAATACATTTGCCCTTTCCCCAATCCATTGAAGTTTGTCTTCTGTTTCGTATTCGTATAATGTATTAGCCTGATTGCCGTCCTCCCCTTTTTTCACCTAGAGGCAAATTTCTTAGGCCAATAATTCAGTTTTCAGCCTGGTTTTGACTCGATTATCTGGTTTTTCCAACATAAATAATATCCATCCGTTAAACTATTGGTGAATTTTATCGAAGGCGATGGGTACCAAATTACGTTCAGTGGAATTAAATTAATGATGTTGCGACCGATACAATTCTTCAGCTGCTTAAGATTAGATTAAGTTTTAGTTATTATCTGTTTTCTAGAGGTTATTATCGAAGTATTGAATGAACGTAAATCCAACGCTTTTTTTTTGGATAGGGTTGGTGACGATATTTATTTTTGCGGAACTTGAAGTTACTGTGGCGAAGGTTCAAGTGTATAATATGGAAAAAAAGTAATGTTGTAGTTTGAGTTGTATGTTATTTATTGTAATCAGAGGTTTTTGGACTTCGTTATTTTTATGATTTGTCATTTGAAGTAGTATTATCCGTAATATTAATATTCGTAATAGTATTTACTTAGCCGTGTGCTTACTTGAAGATCTTGAAGACTAATATCAACACCTTGAAAACTAACTTGACAAGGGTTTCTTTTTGTTTTAGAGAATAGTAATACCGTCGCAACTTATAAACTACCCCGAACAACTATATAATTTATAAGCTTTCTCAACTTATTTCCGCGAATTACTGGACAACATATAAGGGCATTCTATCAGAATTTTTCCTTTACTTTACCTAAACAAAGAGTAACCAGAGAGTAGCTTTTTCTTTTACCAAGATTTTTTGTATTTAAATTGATAAGAACTAATCAATGTTACTAGGCCTTTATCATTGCAGTATAATCGATTCGAATCTTTGTAGTCGAAGTAACTGGTGCTGAATTGAAAGTGGTTATGTGTTACTTCTAATTTTGGCAAACTGATAGCCGGTCTGCACGCTCATTTGCATATCCAACTGCTTTGACCGATACCCCACATTGAAGTAGACACCTACTGAATTTGACTCGCAGTCAATTCAATCAAATCTTAGAAACTAAAGTCAATTTGCAGTCAGTATAATCAACTAACTGTAAGTAATGTTGACTTGATTATATTGCAATTGACTGCTATTCAAACAAAAGTAGTTTACATAACTAAGTTAAAGATTTTGAAGACGACGAATACTCTTTTCCTTATGTGCGTTAGCGGTTAGGTTTTTGTGTTAGGGGCTTTTGTTAATCGTATGAGCTAATCCTATTATACTTGCGATCGATATAATAAGTGTAAGCGAGGTTTTTATTATCTTTGTTGAAGTCGTGAGTTTGAGAGTATATATCAGCCGAACTTGGCAGCCGTACTATTATCATCGCGAACGAGAACCAGAACTAGCTAAAAAAGCCTTTTCAATTGGCATTAGGGTACTGTAAAGCGTATTAAAACCCTTTGTCACCCGTAATTACTTTTTTTATTTGTTGACGTAATGTATTTTAACTCGCTTTCCAATTGACTATAACTTTTTTGTAAAGAATTAAATATTCAACATTGAATTATAAATATACATCTTTATTTCTCACTCCCTTATGATCTAATATATAGCACCAATTAATAATATTTCAATTAACATCCTATTTTGTAAGATTGATATTGTATTGAAAGTAACCTTTAATACTACTATAAATAATTTGAAATAATAAATAATTTGTTAAGAACTAAAGGTGGTAGTCTTTGGATTGGCGAGTGAGGATATTGAGAAATAACGAGTGAAAACCTGGAAACTTAATCGTTATTAGATGAAAAATGTTGAGAAAAGATTTTAATTTAATGTTGAACAGGTTATATGACTTAGTGTTATATTATTCGTTTCTTTTTCAATTTTAAACAAAATTATGGAGTTTTACGTAATCTGTATCCACTATAGGAATATCTCAGGGGGGGGGGGGGCGGAGATACTGATATATTTGTTATGGAATCGTTTTAAAGTTTTGAATTATTAATTTTGAATGTAGTGCCAATATTGGTATGAAGGATAGTTTCCTTCAACTGACTTTAGAGAGCAAAAGCCAGTTTTCTTACCTAAAAAAGACTTACATGTAAAGTTTTTTGTTTCTTGAATTTAGTATCATGGACGGACTTATTGAAATTGAACGTGTTAGACAATTTAAAGATTTCTATGGATTCAGCGATAGTACTATTAGTGTTCAAAAGGTTTCCATAGTTTGTAATTAATTGACTTGTGTATTTGAGAGTAGTCGTAGGCTTAAGAACTTGTTGCGCCTGTATTAATTAATTTCTGATCGTTGTCAGTATCAACAGTGCGTTGGAGTTATTGAGTAAGATGTTAAGGGTTTGAAGAGTTAATCATTGTTTCAATAAAGCCTTACAAGCGTATATATGAGCATTAAAAGATATTATCTCCAGCGATTCCTTCATTTCTAAATTTATGGTCACGTATTGATTATGGATTTTTATCTCGTACGCATTTGTATTATATATTGGCTCATTTACCCTCCTTCTCTTTCTTTATAGAGTGATCAACCACTCGGTTGGACAGTTTGATCATTAGTCTGATCTTGACTTACTTGTACGTTACCTTTTACATGTCTGAAGTCCACTCGTTTAATTACTCGTAATACTTATCTAAGGTGACGGGTTCCTTGTTAAATCTAATGGAGTTTTAGTCGAAAATAAAGTGCCCGATGTAGTTGATTAAGTACTCAAGAGTAGAGTTTTCTTTAACATTTATTTACCAAATATCGTTGTTAAAGATCTTAACAAATATATATTCGAAGTTTTTGATTTCCTTTTTCTGACAAGGTCAATAACAACATTAATATTGGTGTGCATAGTAGTTATTTTAAAATTTATTAAAGTAATATAGAGAAGAAAAATCAGTATAGGAGGGTAAATCATAGGTTATTTGCCGTTGAAGTTGTTATTTGCAATAAATGATCATAAAACTTAGTCTTTTTCCTATTTGCAATTTATAGTACTAGTACCCATAATAGTATTAACTTAGCTGTTTATTTACTTTCGTAATTTGATAATTTTGAAACCTTTAAGCGGTTAGGCTTAACATATTTCTTTGATAACTGGTTGAATAAAATTTTAATTGTTTTCGATAATAATAATACTATCACCACGTATAGACTATCACGAATAGCTAAACAATCTATAAACTCTCTTTATTTGTTGCCGCAAACAAGTGTATAATGTATTGTGATACTTCGCAATAATATTTCCTCCACTCGATTTTAAAAAAATAACGTAACAACCAGAAAATAACTTCTTCTTTTACCTAACTTATCTATATTTAACAAATTAAGAATTGATTAGTGTTAGTAGGCATTGGTCATTACAACGTAATCGATTTGAATCGTTGTCGAAATAACGGGTGTGTTATATTACAAGGGGGTGATATGTTACTTCTAAGTTTAGCAGACCGCTGGTCAGTCTGCACTCTAATTTGTATATCCAATTGTTTGGCTCATGCCCTCATTTGAAGTGGGCATCTACTATACATGACTCGCAGTTAATACAGTCAATCTTACAAACAATTTGGTTAACTTGCAGTCAGTACAATCAACTAATTATCAGTATAATTAACGTAACTGTACTGGAATTAACTGCTGTTCCAACATTATTAATATTTTTATCTTCAAGTTTTTCTTCGTAGTACGTAACGAAAAGTGATACGAGGTTTTAAATTTCCTTTAGTTTAATGTTTTCGGTGCATATTTCAACGTTATTATTAGTAAGTTAATATCAATTTTAATTGTATTAGAACTTAGTGATTTTAGGAGTGGAGTACCAGGTTTTTTTTTATTTAGCGCGATTTGATGATTTTTCATTTTTTTTTTTGCTGTAGTAACCTTCATGTATTTGGTGACGTATTCAATTGACAATCTTAAGATATAGAGGAAAATGTTAGTATAAGAGATAAAATTTAGTATTATCAGCCAAAAGTTACTTATTATTGAAGTCGTTGTTTATTATTATAAGAGTTTTGGATTTAGTAGTGTGCAATCGTAATAGTGATTTAGCCGTTTACCAATTGTAGGGGTTTTGGTAACTTAATAGTTTTTTTGACAATTTCAAACTTTTAGTAGTCAATTTCAATATTTTTTAAGAATAGTTTAATGATGTTTTTTTGTGTTTCCGATGGCGATACCGTTGCCACCTTTAAACTGACATGGAAAACTGACGTAATCCAAAAGTTGGTTTTTTCATCTATTGCTGTAAAAAAACCAACGCAGCTAGTAAAAAGCCTTTCATAAAAATCTTGCTTTTACCTTAGTATTTTACAAAACGTATCCAAAAAGTAATTTCGTGGTTAATCTAACTCACTCATGTTTCATTTAATAAGCTCTGATCAGTGTTGATAGGCTTTTCAATGTTGTCATGTTGTTGATTCGAATGGTGGTCGAAGTACCAGTAGAATTGCGTGCTTAAGTGGTGGATGGTTTCTTTTAAGTTTGGCAGACCGCTAGCCGATCTGCACACTATTTTGTATGGGCAATTGCTTGGCCCGTGCCCCACATTGAATTGGGCATTCTACTGCAATTGACTTGCAGTCAGTACAGTCAACTTTGACTGCACTGCACTTGAATACTATTGCACAACAGATTTCTACTATGTATAAACGGCGGGAGCCGTTAGCCGGCTCCCGCCCAATGCTCTATGTGACGACACTGGTATTTTGTACATACCCATTGCAAAAGTCAATGCTCATTTTTCGCTTGCGTTGCAAGCGCAGAAAATTGGCTCTGGTCTGAGTGAATCATGTTGACAAAAGGAAAGACGTCAGTTAAATTAACTGACTGTCGGATTATCGTTTAGGCGGTTACGTCGATAACACAATTAATTGTATTGCATATGCAATAGTCGCAACATTGGCGACGTTTTGTTTTGTGGGTGTGCTAGCGCCGTGTGGGTTAGAGTCCTGGTGTTGGAACGAAGGCCGAAGGTATGCCGGGTATATTTTGTGTTCTTCCCGTTGTCGGCAAGTCTGTTTAGTCCTGTTAACAACATCACAGCCAGTAGTTGTCTCGGGGCCAGCCAAGCGGAAGGGCGATGTGATGCCAGCTAGAGTCATCAAATGGGGCTTTCGGGCCTCCACCGGCTCAGGGATGCCACCACGGCCAAGGCCCCAAAGGTGCTGAGCCAACAACTTGATTGTACACTTAGGAAGTGTGTCCTGTGACGAGGGCAGATCTTGGGGTTTCATGATGCATGCGAGCGTGACGGTTTCGCCCGATTCGACGCAAAGGATCTGCGAGTGTGGGCCGCATGCTTCATGGTCGAGGAGTTCAGACGGAGGCTTCTGATCTTGTCCGGGAGGTGGGAAGAGACCGGCGTTGAGGGCGACGTGGACTCTCCTGGTGGTGATGTAGAAGACGACATGAGCTGATAGACGCGCCCCGAGGCTGCTGTTCTCGATACTGGCTTCCCAGTGTTGGTAAGCCGGTGCGCTTGCAGGATGGTTCCATCATCGTGGCCTAGGAGGACGGTCTGCACAAGCAGCGTCTGATGACGGTCCTGATACTGGCACTGCACTCGACTGCCGCGGCTGTCGTGCGTGTGCGTGATGACCACCGGGCCGGTGTCAAGCGCGAGCCTCAGCCCGAGGCCGCGCTGGCGACGCTGCAGCCGCTTCTCCATATGTTTGCGGTACTCGCGCATCGCCAGCGGGTCCTGGCAGTCCATCTGGTCGAACTGGGGCCATGGCGCGGCAATCAAGGCGTACTTTGGGTTTTGGATCCTGGCGCTGATCTGGTAGATGCCTCCGAGGGGGTCAGCCGAGACGGAAACACCATTGCGCCCCATGTCGACTGTCTTCTTGTCCGGCCACTTGCCTGACTGCAACGTTCGCCGCTGGAGAGGAGTCCACTGCGCTGGGGATTGGATCCACGTCATGGCTGGGGCCGTTTGCCTTGCCAACACGTGTTGGGAGTCTCGACCGTCGTGAGCCAGGGGCGCTCTACGTGGACGGTCTGGACCGGACCGGGGAGGTGGATTCATAGCAGCCCAGATGGAGGACTTATGTGGCGATAGTGCAGGGTGCGAGGCAGTGCGACCGCCGAGAAAAGATGAAGTGCAAGGGGCGTACTTCAGCGTGCACGTCGAGAATGGCAAGGCATAAGGGGACGTGTCCCAGTGAACAATGTCCTACCCTTCTGTTTCCGTGGCAAGTCGAGTAAACGACGATCAAAGGCCGGCATAGCCACGTCTGGAAACGAAAGTGAAGGAATGCGTGCTCGTACGAAGGTCGGTGACTGGCCATTCGTGCACCGATCAACACAAATACCAGGAATACCAAACAGGTCTGACGCGGACGTGCTGGAACCAGTGTCTGGTGATAATGTGGCATTTCCCTGCTACCTGCTGTAAATCAATGCCTATTTGTGGATGGGGATTGGTGCATCAGATGACACTCACCACCAACTGTCCTGACCTCCTCACCTTCGTCTTGCCCAGTCCCTTCACTCTTTGATTCTCCTACGTGACAAGGGGTTAAGCGTGATTAGTGCCGAGCCAGTCGGCCATTTGGACGCGTCCACACGGATGTTGGCCGTCCACGCACTGGTGTCCTACACCATCGTAGAAGGGTGTGTCAGTGTAGCGATCGTTGTGTTCCCACTGCTGCCTCCCATATACTGGTCCATGGACCGCCTGGTAAGACGACAACACAAGGCCAACTCCGGGCTTATCTTTGTTGCCCGCTTGTGCGTATGGAAACTTGAGACCAGGCCCTGCTTGGGACATTTCAGATGCCAACCCGTGATCGTGGAGGAACAACAGCTTGTCTCGGACACAGCGAAGAGCATCGTGCTGGGCATATTGAGCTGCAAAATGCACATGGTGTATCCTCCACTCATGCTTTCCTATCAAACAGTGAGCGTGCTAGCAATCCGCCGCAGCGGGCGCCCGTGATCGCCCGCAATCACCCTCTCACACAGCATATCACCATAGGAGCCGGCTTCGTCGTCGTGCTCAAAGTGCTCGCCGTCATGGACCCCGGTGATCTTGGCGATGACCTTGGCGGCGAAGGCGTCGCCGCTGGCGTTGAGCGCGTTGCGGAACCGGTCAATGAACCAGTCTATAGCCACCACCACGGCGTACATGCTGCTGATGGGCACCCGGATGGCGTCGCCTGGCCCTCTGGATCAGCAAGACTCGCCCGAGAATGCTATGGCCGGGGCCGGGCCACCTACAGATCATGACTACGAAGACAAGCGCCGAGCCTGGGATGGGCGACGCCCCGATGGTCGACAAGGTGGAGAGCAGGGAGATGATCACATAGTCGCCCGTGGATAGCGAGATTCCTTGGGTGATGGCCATGAACGTCACGGCCACAGGAAAGTAGAGAGCGGTGCTGTACGAGGCCCCGTCAGCTACCACGGGCGCACAAGTGCCGTCTTTGGGGGGGTGGGAGAGAACGAGGACTCACCCGTCCATGTTGATCAGCACGCCCAGGGGCACCACAAACCTGGTGACCAGCAACGGCACCTTCTGTTCAAGCGCGCACTCCATCGTCACAGGCAGCGTCGCGGCCGAGCTGCCCGAGCCCCAGGCCTCCATCCAGGCCGGTGCAATTCTCAACAGGAAGGCGTACGGGTTCGCCCTGACGACGGCGGCGAAGAACCACGAGACGAAAACGAAGAGATGCACAAACATGCCAGCCAGGGACGCGCCGATGAGCACGCCCAGGTTCGTGCCGATGTCTCGGATGGGCAGGGTGAAGAGGTTGGGCAGGATGAGGAAGAAGACGCCCACCGGCGCAAGGCGGACGAGGAAGACGACCGCAGCGGCGACGAGCTCCTCGACTTCCTTGACGACCTTGACGAACACCGAGGTCGGCCGCAACAGGTAGCCTACCACCAGCGCGATGACCATGACCGACAACATCCTCTGGTCCGCCGCGATGGCCCCCACGATGTTGTCGGGAACCAGGTCCTGGAAGACCTGCACGATCACTTCATGCGGCGGAACACTCGCAGGGGCATTGGCCCGGCCTGTGGTGGCGGACTTGCTGTTGGTGGTCGCGTTCGCGTCCGCGTTTGCGTTCGCAGTGGTAGCATTCCCCACGCGCACAAACAGGTCTGACCACACGAGCGAGGCGGCGATGGTGCTCTGGGCGATGGCCAGGAACATAAAGACGATATAGTACCCCAACGTCCACTTCGCAATACGGGCGCCGTGGCCCGACATTTGCTTCAGACGTTGGACGGCAAGGATCAGAGACGAGAGCATCAGGGGCACCACTGGCTCTATGGTCAGCAAGGCTTCTGCTAGTGGGAGGGAACTTGAGAGGAGACGCCTCGTTACCGATGCACTTCAGCGCACGAAGCCACAGCTGGCCCGGCACGGCCAGCAAGGCTCTGACAGCTTCGGGCACCTCGCCTACCGTCGCGGCAACAGAAATGCCCAAGGCGACGGCCAGGGCAGCCGCGATGACCATCTGCACTGCGGGCTTTGTGAGAGAACGCCACCATGGATGCTTGGTGGGTATTGCCGTTGTCGACGACGACGACGACGCTCCATGCTCGGGTGGTGCGATAGGTGGCGCTGTCTCATTGGTCGCCGAGGGCCTACGAGACAGCGACGGCCTGCACAATATCCATACGTCTCCCGCGGTTGTTGACGCGGATGAGGTTCTTCGTGGGCTGGATGGTTGCAGCAGCCCCGGGAAGTGCTCGGGGTGAGGCGTCAACGGCCTCTCCTTCTTCCCCCGGGGCGGATACTGCGCTTCGATGTCCTCCACGGCCGCCCTTACTCTGCCCACCGTGACGCGTGATGAATCCGCTGGTGTTGCCATGCTTCCTACGGGGACTCGTAAGCTGCGGTGGGTCTCATGAGCCGTACACCGTCACAGGCGTTCCAACGTGTGTCAAGTAGCGGGCCAGAGCGAAGGGCATAGTCCAAGGCAGTATCTTCAAACCATGGCCAGGGCTGGAAACGTGCCTACGTCGGTGTCGGTCTTCAGGCCAAGCTTCACACCTGCCAAAATACACCCCAAAATAGGGCAGGCTTACTTGGTGCCCAGCCATCATTGATAAGAGCCTTATACAGCCGGGTCGTATACCAAGCCGCCAACGACACTTTAATTTGACACGCCCCACGACCCGAAGGCGGCATTGATCTTGGCGATCTTGGTCCCAATTTCGAGCAGCTCTTGGTGTGCCAGCCTTGGTAGTTCGTCGTTGGTAGTCCTGGGACGGTCACCATCTTCATTCCATTTGCACATGAGCCCGCGAGGTCCAGGCTACATGCTGTCTTGTCTTCCAAGCCTCATCCCCATCGCGAGGCGACGACGAGATGACGAGACAGGGGCTTATGGCTGTTCACTGCGCCCTCCTCCCACGACACAGGAGGAACGGGAAGGCCATCGTTGCTAGGTCCTTCCCCTGAGGCTTGCCTTCCGCCCACTCCCCTGGCACGCGCTCGACTTCCTTCTCCATGGTCCACTTCGGGCTGACGTCGACATGCACGAACCCAGCCTCTTCCATGAGCCCGGCGAACGACTTTGCGTCGATCCCGTGCCTCTCCACGCCGGACATCTTGCTCTCGGGGTGGAACTTCCGCGCATCCGGGCCGAAGTCCTGGAAGTCCGTCAGCGCCACCTCGCCGCCGGGGCGCAGGCAGCCGTGCATTGTCTTCAGCACAGCACCCAGGTCGGCAATGTGGTGCAAGACGAGGTGGGAGGTGATCAGATCGAACCGTGCCCGGGGCCCGTCCGGCGCGGACGCGTCCGCGGGCGGCAGGCGCTGGTCGTGCGGGTCCTCCAGCAGGACGCAGAGCGGCTGGATCTTGTCTCGCAAGCGCTCGTGCTCCGGTCGGGTCAGCTTTGCGTCCAGCGCCGCAATCATGCCTGCGGCGGCGTCGATGGCCAGTATGTGGCGCACATGGGGCGCCAGGCGGAGAGAGAGCAGGCCCGTGCCGCAGCCGAGCTCGAGGACGCGGGTGTGTTGGGGGGAAAGGGAGGGCAATGCGGCAAGGATGGCGGCGAGGGCGCCGTCCGAGGCGCGGTGGACGTCGGGGTTTGCATCCCATGCGGCGGCTTCGGCGTTGAAGCGGTCGTTGCCGGACATGGTGACTCTATGGTGGGTGCTGTCTGCTGTATGCTGCAAGTATGTCAACGATGACCAGCGGGCACCTTGCGCGCCTACTGGACGCGGCGCCAGAGCGCCTGCGCTTGCGCCTGCGCTTGCGCCTGCGCTTGCCAGCCACTCCGCCGTCCCTGCTGCCCTGCTGCCATTCTCGCGCTGACTACCGAAAGTGTAAGTGACCCACAACCTGTTTCCAGAAGACCAGAATCATCTGCACGCTTTCTCGATATGCAAGAATGGATATTTCCGTTTCCTGGACCACCCACTGCCAGGGAGGCATCACCGAGGCATCGGGGTTGAAGTCTCCCCTGAGGATAGGTATCTGTTGTGCCTGCCAATAGCAGCGGGGTGTGCGTGGGCGACTATTGTGGAACGTTTATCGCAGCTTATTCCCAGGTGCTTCTGGCAACAGCGTACGTGGCAGTGTGGCAGCAGTCCCGGAGCTTGCCCTCTTGCGGACAGCCATGCGACAACTCCGCATCGGCGACGACGAAGGAGGCCTTTCGCTATTCTCCGCACAGGACAAACCACTTCCAGGTCGTCTCCTCGTCAACATATACGACACATTGACCAAGTGGACAGCCAACTGCAGATACAAACTTGACGGAACAGGTACAAGATGCCGCTGTACAACAAACTTCCGGATAACCTCCATGAGTTTGACGTTGTTGTGTCCGGAGGTTAGCAGATCTCCGTTTTTCCCGCCAAGGTCACGCCCCTATCACTTCTGTACCGTACTGAATCCTGGCTGGGAGCTCCACTATAGGTGGAACCGCAGGCTGTGTGATCGCAGCTAGATTGGCCGAGGCGGACGCGCGGCTCTCCATCCTCCTCCTCGAGCAAGGCCGGAACAACTACCAAGTGCCCCAGGTCATCCACCCTGCCCTCTTCCCCCAGCACCTTGACGATGGGAGCACAACTGCTCTGTTCTGGCAGGGCAACAAGGCACCCCAGCTCACGAACCGGACACCCATTGTGCCTTCAGGAGGCATTCTGGGCGGAGGCTCGTCCATCAACTGGATGGTCTATACCCGTGCTCAGCGGTCTGACTTGGACTCCTGGAATGCTCCGGGATGATCGGCCAATGAGCTGTGGCCCGTCCTAAAAAAGGTCAGTGGTGTCTGCTCATCGTTCCAGCCTGATGGACAATTTCTCAACGGGACCCAACGCAGTTCGAGACGTACCACGGCCGTGGCGATGCCGAGCACCACGGCGCCGACGGCCCCATCAACATCTCCAGTGGCACTTTCAGAGCCAAACAAGCCGAGGACGACTTCATCGCTGCTGCAGCCATGGTAGGCTACCCAGAGCTCAAGGACCTGCAGAACTTGGACAGCAACAATGGAGTTGAACGCTGGCTTCGTTACGTCGGTCTGGACGGGAGACGCCAGGATGCTGCACACCGGTACATCCACCCCGCGTTGCAGAGCGGTGCCTATCCCAACCTGCACGTCCTTGTGGAGAACCAGGCCATCCGCATCCTGTTCGACAGCAACAAACGTGCTGTGGGCGTCGAGTATCAGCCAAACGCCAAGTACAACAGGTCCGGCGGCGGCGTGCAGACGGTGCGCTCCAGGAAGCTCGTGGTCCTATCTTCGGGCGCCATCGGCAGCCCGCTGATCTTGGAGCGGTCTGGCATTGGCAACAGGACCATCCTGGAGCGCGCGGGAGTGCCTGTCGTGGAACATCTTCCCGGTGTGGGTCATGACTATCAGGATCACCATCTCGCGCTGTGGAGCTACCGCACCAGCCTGGGCCCGGACTAGACCATCAACGGCTTCGCCAACGGGCGCTTCGACCTGCTGGACATGTTGGCCAAGCAACACGCGCTTCTGGGCTGGAACTCCATGGACGCATCTGGCAAATTCCGGCCCACGGACGACGACGTTGCTGCTCTTGGACCCGACTTCCAAGCTGCGTGGGACAGAGACTTCAAGAATGCGAAAGACCAGCCGCTGATGATCATCGGCCTGTACCTCGTGTAAGCCCAGCCCTCCCTCGTTTACCGCGCGGTTCCCTGTGTATTCACACCCCATCAGATACCTCGGCGACCACGCAGCGCTGCCGGACGATGCCGAGTATGTGACCATGGCCAACTGGACGGCATACCCCTACAGCTGTGGACACATCCACATCACCGGCCCGGGCCTGTCCGACCCCATCGACTTCGACGTCGGCTACCTGACCGACACGGGCGACGTTGACGTCCAGAAGCACGTCTGGGCGTACAAGATCTCCCGCGAGCTCTTCCGCCGCATGGCCGTGTACCGCGGCGAGCTCGCCGCCGGCCACCCGCGCTTCGCCGCGGGCTCCGCCGCCGCGGTCCAGCCTGTGGCCGCCGGGCCGGTCCCGGCGGCGGCGCCGCCCATCCAGTACACCGCGGCGGACGACACGGCCATCGAGGAGGCCGTCCGCGAGAAGGTCACCACGACGTGGCACTCGCTTGGGACGGCGAAGATAGCGCCGCGGGAGGAGAAGGGGGTCGTCGACCCGTGGCTGAACGTCCATGGGGTCACCAACCTGAAGGTTGCTGACTTGAGTGTGCCGCCTCAGAACGTGGGTGCGAATACGAACAACACTGCCCTGATGATCGGCGAGAAGGCTGCGGACCTGATTCGGACGGAGCTTGGCCATGCTTCCGCGTGAAATGTGATAGCATGTGTTTCTATTATTAGTATTATTATTATTTTAATTTCTTTATTCTTTTATATTTTTTTTTTTCACGTTGGAAACGCACTTGCAAACGTGTAACTCGCTCATAGGATTAAGTAGGCTCGCCATCCTGGAATGATCGTGATGCATATTCAATATTTCATGATTCGGCGCCGCACAGGCATGCTTTTTAGGAAGTGGGTCCAGAAAAAGGAAGTTGACTACGTCCGAAGCTTAATCTCTAGCCGAACTTATAAGCAACAGGGTCGCATATTTTTTTTTAAAAAAAAAACTATTACCAGACAGTGCCTTCTGTAAATTGTAACACTTGCTACTACAAAATAATCCTGTAGATACCAGCGGAAAAAATCGTAACCCGAGTCCTCTTGAGACCTATACAGACCTAGAGCCTTTGAGTCATCCTTCTAAACAAGACTTTAGGGTACCTCATAGTTTAGAGACCGTAGGTATGTGAGCTGTACCTTTGGTTGGGCTGAGAGGCACAGCCTAATTAGTCTCCACTTGATATCTATTTATGTCGGGGATACAACTATATAAACCTTTGAAAAGGATTTTTTGAAGTAAATATGTACAAGAATAGCCTATTAAAAAGGGCAGAGATGAAACGTATTACGGTCGTGTGTACTGTTAAACTCTGTAAAATGTTATGAAAACATTTTTATACGACTAATAATATATACAATATAAGCCTAAAACAAAAGAAAAAAATGAAACAATTAATAAAACAAAACCTTACTATTAACTTTTCTTTATAAACCGTACTAAGTATTAACTCTAGATTAATAAAGAAAATATACGTTTTATAATTTATTATTAATATTCGTTTTTATGTTTAGGTAAGTAATGGCTCTATTGAGGAAAAACAGTGTGAACCGCAAGTATACTATCTCTATACACGTCATACATCGCTACCGTCGCGACTCCATAACAAACTTTAGAAAGTTGAAAAGGCATAAATGTGTTTTCAATGCTCCCCTCTCTAAACCCATATTTTCCTTGCCTATGCCCGCAAATATAACTCTTACCAATATTATCATGTCCCTTAAGGCCTAAGCTTATAAAAATAAAATTAATACCTTGAAATATCATCAAATTATGGGTTTTACGAAAAAATTAATTTAACGAGCGTAAAATACACCCGTTACATTTATAAAAACATTTATCTGTTTTATATCAAGGGGCTCAAAACTAAACAACGATAATAATGAAACGTAAAAACGGGTATATTCTTGTTGTTATTACCATCGCGTGGTAGTTAGCCGTCTATCGAATTAGTTTCGTTGGGAAAACGCCGGTTAAATGTTTAAGTGCCCTCTGGTGGCCTCTCTGTACCACTGTCGAATTGATAAACGGCGTCAATACATAAGCCTTAACCGCGACGTTAATGGGCGGCCGTTGCGTAACGCCGAAACATTTAACCTCTTTTGTTGATGGAAATAGTGTTGGTAACAAACGCAATAATAATATCGAAAACGATAAGAATTTGATTAAAAAATGAACTTGCTACAAACACTGCGTTACTAGTTTTATCACCTCACCATGCGCTTGTCCGATCTCTGCCACCCTTTCTCTTTCGGATTTTACTTATTTCCTATAATAGAAATAAATATGATGGGAAACAGTCATTAGCATCATTATAACAGCTGTAGGAAAGGTATTAAATAATGAAAAATTGTAATTCGTAATGAACCAACACTATTATTATCGTATAGTTATCAATATTTACGGTAACATCTATGACGATAATAATATATCATGAATTTGACCGACAGGCGTAAAATACACATATTACTGTAATGATCACACTAAATATCCATGAGTATATAGAAGGTATCAGAGGGTTTATGTTAATAGTAAGGTAGCAAAGGTAACGAAAGGTGCAATATTAAGACTGTGTTCGTGCGAGTGATGATTAGAAGCCGTGAAGCTATTCAGGGTAGACTGAATACTTAGATTAATAACTGAAGAGCTATGAAGGAAATACTATCTATGTGGTGCTGACCGTATCCTTATATCCTATGGCCTTCATACCATCTTTAGTACTGGCTCACTGCTACTTACTAAGGCTCACCGGTGCTCACTAAGATTCAGTGAGCACTTGTAATCTAGATAACCCTAACCCTGGAGGATTGCCTAGTCTGGTGCTGACAAAGAGATGTTCCCCGCCTAATGTGTTGGACTTCAGGTTTTTGGTAGCTCAGCTGCATGCTGGTCTGTTTCCTAACCCGCCAACGTGCTTGAGTCATAACAATAACCGGTGAATATACAGCTTTATGATTACCATCGGATGTTGAACGTAGGCCTAGTTAGGTTTTAAATCAAATTTACGTGGTTAAAAACAGTTTTTAATAAAAATACAAGTTCGAAAATTCTTGGGGTTATAAGGAACTTCCGAATATAAGTTTTGCGTACCCTTCTATTGAGGGGCTTCTAAAATAATCGTAATCAAGTTTTTCAAACTTTTCAAAAAACGGTGTAATGAACTAAATACGCGATATTCCGATCTCCTTTATATCAAATATAACTCGTGAAACAGTAATCAATTACAGTATACTGAAGATGACTATGCTAATAGTAAATTGATTGTACCAACTAAATGTTAACCGTATTGTTTAGGTATTAACTGCAAGTCATGTATAATAAGTCCTTACTTTAGACTAAAACACAAGCTAAACAATTTGCCATACAAATTAGTATGGAGAACAAATAGTGGTTTGGAAAATTGAAAATAATACATCATCACTTTCAATGTAACATACCAGTTACTTCAACCATGGTACAAATCGATTTCATTGTAACGATAAATAAACATAAAAGCTAATTAATATTTATTAGGTTAAATATAGGTAAAATAGGTTAAAAAGGACTTCTTACGTTTTTTACGCTTTGTTTAAACAAGGTAAAGGAAATATTTTCCCGAAGTATATCCATAAGTCGTACAGTTGTTCAGGGTATAAAATAGAGATTACTTATAGAGTAAGCAGTAGGTTGCGGAAATTTATTAGTAGTGAAGGTATTGCTATTTAAAACACTAAGAAATCTTTATTAAACCAGTTCTGTCAACGTTGAATTCAACTGCCTCAAAGTCTTAAAGATCATTGAATTACCAAAATTACCAGACAGCTTAATAGCTACTACTATTGATATTTCTATTACAGGTAACAATATTGTAGATTTAAAAAAATTAACTTATATAATACCTCCAACTTAAAAAAACAACCAAATTTTCTAATATCAAATCTATCTCCCTACAAAAATTTACTCTTTTCTCTTGACTTTTAACCTTCGTATTTCGGAATTGATATCATTACGAAACTCATTAAATAAAATTAAGGCTATTGGTACTATCTTTGTTAAGAATCAAGATAACAATATTTGATTTATGGATACCAACAAAAACTTTTCAACTAAGCATCTAACTAACGCAATGGATCATTTCATCCTTAATTTAGAACCTATAGAAACCAATTGAGTACCTATTGCATTCGATGATTTTAAAAGATGGTTTAAAATCTAGACCGTAAACATTTGGAAAGAGACAGAAACATAGGTGAAAACAAGGTTAAAATCTTAACTATTCAATCAAGGTGTCAACTTCTTTAAAAAGAAAATAAAATAAAATAATCCGACAAACGTACTTTACAAATACATTATAAGCGATATCTCTCTGTAGATATAGAAGGGCAATGATAAAGTTATCGCAGGTGAAAATACCATTTAACGCGCTTACACAAGTTTACAAATCTTTGTTTAAGTCTAAATGCGTTCCTAAGACCTTTACACTTGTACCTAACTACTACAACGCACCGAAATCTATAAAAACGATAAGATATCAATAAATGTACGTGTAACAAATACTAAACTTTATAGCCAATCTTAAACCCATTGATTATCTATAAAAACTTCTATAATAATATAACTATTATTAAGTAAACTACAATTATTGATTCCCCCAATACATTCAATTATGACAAGCTCCTTAATAATACTTGCTATAATAAAGGAGTGGTTTAACGCGTAAGCCTATTATAGGTACAACTTCTAATTTTTCCCCTCTAAACTTTATCATAGGTAACTATATTACTTGTTACAACTAATAACCACACTAATATTACTAGTCGAAATATCTAGAAGATCCTTACAAGCAATATATTATTTCCCTCCCTTAAAATATTACTATAATGAATACGGATTACGAGGAAATAATAGCTTTCCTTGAAACTTGGGGACAAAAAGAAAATAATAACGGTTTTGATAGAGCCTTAGATGGTTGCAACGTTGTTGATTCGAATCGTAGTTGAAGTAATAGTAGTATTGCATTGGTCAAGCAGTAGATGTATTATTCTAGGTTTGGAAGACCGCTAGATAATCTGCACTATAATTTGTATGGCTAACTACTTGGCGCGTGCCTTAAGGTAAAGTGCAGCATACTGCACTGGACTTGCATCTAATTCGGTAAATCTATATGAAACAATACACTCAAATTGCAGTTCAGTATAATGAAATTTACTATAAGTAAAGTTGACCTACTGCACTGCATGTAATACCATTCCAATACTGGCGTGTTTTTAGTTTGTGCGTATACGTCAGTGTAACTAACCAATCTTTTTCGGTTACCACCAAATTGTCTCCTTATAAACTAGTAAGACCCCTATCAGTTCCAGTTGACTTTTATACTAAATTTTATTGAATTACATATAAATTAAACTTATTTTAACTCAATTAATTCATCGCTGAGAGGTCCGAATATATTAGTTTCTATAAAAATTTATTTTTATAAGCTTTTATAGGTTTTTACTTCAACCGTGCCAATTAAATACATTCGCATCATTAATTCCCTGGTAGTTTTCCAATTAATCACGATATCTCCAATCGCTGTTACTTAAATTAGGCTTTTCAGGTGGCCTATTAACGTAACCCTTAATACGTAAAATAAGCCCATCATTATTTATAACCTCTTTTAAAAATTTGGTGAAAATTGATTTCGTTATATCATTTGCGGGTTTATTTTCACCATTAATCCACTGAAATTCTTCAATCTCACTCTATGCGTAAACTTTATGAAGTGTTATCATATAGATCATCAGGTTTTTTCGCTAGTGGTTCCGAGCTTCAAAATGTATTCGAAAAGGCTCTTCAAGTCGGTACAAATTATTACCGGAATAGGAGGAATCTTGAACTATTTGGTAATATAGTTAAATGTTTTTTATAGTATTATATCAAGTTAAAGCTACCTATTATGCCGTAAACCTTTGAAGTTAATACTCTTCGTGTAATCTTCTTACACTTGACGGAGGTTTAGTAGGTTAGGCTACCAATAATGTTAAACTGGTTTTCCCACTTACTTTTATAACCAAGGATAATCAGGAAGCCAATTTAGCAAGATAAATCGATATTATTTATTGAAACCTCTTTTATAGAAATTACACATTCATTTTACATAGATCGATTAAAACTATATTCATCCCGCGGTTCAATTTTCTCATTTTTTACTTGAGCCTTTCATTTAGCCGGTCAAAGTCTCTATCTATGGGGTCATATACTTATACCGAGATAAAAAAGTTTCAAAAGTCTTTCATTTGGAATAATATAATAATATAACTACTATGATTACGTTATTTTACACACAATCAAGCCTTAACTATATCTTCATTATTAATTATAGCCAAAATAATGTCCTAACGTTTTTGGACAAAGATAAATATGAGGATTAACAATCTATTAAAATCAAGTTGACTACCCTTTATTAATATCGTTACTGGCTTTTAATTTCAAAAGTTAGGGGTCTTAATCGCCTGTTATTCCAATACCACAAAGTTAGCCGTTATAACTAAAATGGTATCATTAGTTTATATACATATTACATAAAAGTTTTTCTCATACGTTATTAATAAACACGGGTTATACGTTGAAAACTTTATCGTTAACCGTCATTTAAAATACGATTAATAAGTTAAAAAACAATAAATGTCTACTTTAGCTTATCCATATAATTGCTTGATATATTATTTCACTATTCCTAAAAATGAAAGATCACGTAATTCTTATTCAATTTCAATAATATTATTCGCTATAAATTCATTGTTAACTATGTATAGGTTTATATTATATCACAGTTATTCAAAGTAAATTTAACTTTAATCTTAGACAACAAACCTATTACCACAGTAATTATCAAACCCCAACGGATTTTTAAATCGTAAAAGATTACGTAGGGATATAATCTTTGCATTTATCGCCGTATCCTCAAACGATTAAAAATAACTTTTCCTACGGCTGCCCCGTATTTTTACCTTTAGCCTCATAAATTATCCTCGACTTAAAGATCGTAACGTTTGCATTTTGAAAATTATAATCGTGTTTCCGTATAAATTATATAACCCTTCGAGCTAATAAGGAGTTAATTTCGACCTTACCGGTTTCTTTACAGGGTTTACTGAAGGGTTTCATAATCACCTACATTAGAAGCTTTAATGTTAAGTTTTTTTTATTTTTATTTTTTCTATTTACATAAATAGTATCATCAATACGACCCAGTATATATTTATCCCTTTTAACTTTTTTTTATTCAGAGGTTGCCCGCACTAGCGGCTTTTTATTAACTTATCAAGAATAAGAAAAGGAGGTTTGTATTAACTCGGTTACTTGACTTAAGAGTCTTTATCGTTAATGATAATAATGTGAAACTTAATCTAAATAATTTTAATAAATACTTCAGAGTTCGCGATACTTAGTATTTTATACAGGCTGTCCTATTTGTCTAGCTTCCGTCACACAAAGACTTTATTTTGGAATAATAAAACAAGTACGTTAATCGTTATAAGACCGTTCCTGGTGTTTAAAGTATTATTAACGTAGCGGCGTATTATTTTCCTCTGTAATTTCAATTAAGATTTATCGTAAGCCGTAACACGTTTCTAGGTATTTAACGAGGGCAGAAATTTATTTATTAGGCGTAGGTACGCTTCAAAAACCAATAGAATTAATATTAAGTCATTAGAGTTTGTAGTATCATTTAGGCCTTTTACTTTTCTTTGTAAACGTCTCTCCGCATCTGTAAAATTTCCAATTTCCAACGTTAAAATGTTATACACTTGGCGATATAAGGCGTATGCCCCTTTAATCTTTTCAATACTTCAATATGCTTCTACAGGTACCTATATACACCGAATACCCATTATTTTATCATTTTCCTAAAATTTCACCGCCGTAAAGTTGATACTGGTATCGTAAACAACGACGTTAGGTAAACCTTAGTACGTATTAATCCATAATATCTTTAATTTTTCAACGTATTCTTTGCCGAAAAAGACTTTAGAAACTTAGCCCCGTAAAAAAAGGTTGCGAAATTAACAATGTAAAGGATAGACTTATTATTTACGTAAAACATATCGACAAAAATATTATAATTAAAGTTTTTATTGTTTTTTAATATGAACTTAAATCTCTCTAGAGCTTTGGTATACGTTTAATAGTAATGTCAAAGTCTTTTAATAGTTTTTAGGGTAAAATATTTCATATTTTAATACTCTTCCGACTTTAGGACTTTATATAACCCATTACTAGCTAGGTAATTAAAACTACGGTAATTAACGTATTTAGGTTTCTGTTAGATTTCATACCACTATTTATAGGCCTTAAAATAAAATTAAGGTGCCTATATTTGAAGGAAAATAAATACTTTTTTCTGTTTTTAACCTCTTCGTCTACGTTAACATTGACGTTAATGCCGAGGGTTTTTATATCCTCTAAATACAAAAATAAAGAGGAGGAGAACTTAAAAACGTCGAACGTATTTGCTTTTACAATAGTTTAAATTACCTTTATTCCTAGTAACGATTGTTATTCGTTTAATCTCAAGCTAAGTTTAGCCTTGCCAGCATGGTAATAATCAATTCTAGTAACTATAATGATTTTCTTCCGTATTATCACATACTGCGAATAGCTTCCTACCAAGTACATTACTGCTCTTATGTTTGGAATGATACCTTAAAATATATAGTCTGTATAATAATCACGAAGATTCAAGGTATATCAAGGGTTAGAGGTTTAGTCAAAATGAAGTTAAAGGTTTTTATTACCCAAATGTTACAAAAAAACGGAATCAACTAGTTATTGGGCCGCATTAAAAATAATATTTTCGTGTCATTCAATAGACTTAGGCTATTATCGCGGTTAATTAGCTCTTCGCCTTGAAAGTTTGCGATTTAATTTAAGTAATCCCATTTAAAAGTGGTATGATATTGGATGTAATATATCACCTTTCTGTTATTTCTCTCCATAATAAGGTGTTGAGTTAATTAATAACCTGATTTACTACAAATATAATATATCTTGCCAATATTACAACGATATTATTTACGATTAGTAAATTTTCCTCAATTATAGCCTTATTGAGGCTAACGTGGTTATTACCTTTAGATTATAATCAGTAGACCAAACCTTAGGCGTTAAAGTTGCCTATAACCGTATTTGCGGTCGACGTAATTAATTATCGTAAAGATTTTTTTGTTCGCGTTAAGGGAATTACTTTCTTAAAGGTAAATATCAAGCGAATTTGATATAAGCGCTATAACAATGGTAATATAGGAATGTAACTGGCTAAAAGAGTCTTTATAAGTGGTATCTGGGCGTTATAAAGTGAGTTTAAACTCATTAATATATGTGACTACTACCTGTATCTGCTAACAAAGTATAGCTTCACTAACGTGAGCTTTACTCATCATTTTTTTCATAAACAATCAACTTATCGATTATTTGGTTCAATATATTTGTCCGTATTTCGTCCTTTTTTTTCTTAACTATTATTGTTATCCACCTCATTGTAGTCAAATTTCTGTAATATTGCGTAAGGTGGAAATCTTATTCGAAATAGCTCTTTATGCTGTTATAAATCTTAATAAACGTGATAACTCGAGTAAGGAAGGTTAGATAAAAGTTCTGGACGTTCTTTGTAAATATTTTAAGAAAAAATAATTAAAAAACTAAAGTGGAAACCTCTATCTATTTATAAATATTTCAAATGGGAATTATTTTGTTGTTCAAAAGATTATAAGTCTTTTCTTTATAATTCTTTTACTTTTCTACAGATATCAACAAAATCCGTAAATAGTTTGTGGTTAATATTAACTCCATTAAGAGGCTTTAGTGATAGATTACGATAATTATCCTAGTTTTAATTAGTGTTTCCTAACAGTTTAAGCCTTAAACGTTTTGAAGCACGGTATTAAAGGTAGTTTCCAGTCGTTTAGCTGAAAAGGTAAAGTCCTGTAGTTAAAAATGTAATAAGCTCTCATATATAGGCAAACCTACCATAAAAACGTTTTTAAAGGGTTTGGCGATTTAAAGCAAAATGATAAAGTGGAAGTGGTACTTAAAAATATTAAAAGGCTTGAAGATCTTATTTAATTAACTGGTATAGAGCACCGACGTTAATACATTTAGCTGCGTGGATGGCCCTTACTTAATGCGCTCTGTCATCACTAAGAGCGTATTCCGCGTTAATACGCGAAATTGCTAAGCTATCGAATGGGTTAAGAGTTTCCTTATATCTAACGCATAAAAAGGCTTAAATTAGCTAAGGTTAAAGTAAGGGTTCCCTTACACGTATGTGTAGGCATTAAAGTCCCTCAACATCTTTTTCTTTTCCTTAAAGATCTTAAACATTAGGGTCTTAAAGAGGGTATTCTTATTAAATCAATTTAAAAAAGGTTTTTACCAGTCTCAATAATGTCTTTCCAGGGAGGTAAATTCCATGGCGAGTGACTTCCTTTTCTTATTTTGGTTTTAACCGTACGTTGGATTATCTTCTATATGTTAGAAATCCAGTGGTTAAAAAACTCGCAAAAGTCTTTAAAAGCGCGAGCGCTGCAACCAAACTCTTTACCGGCGTTAGATTATAGGATATATCAACTAATGTAATTAGTTAGGTAAGCTTTAGTTAAGGTTTTATTAACAACCAGAATCCAGAGGTATTCGGCCTAATAATTAACAAAGATATTTCAAGGTTTTCTTTTTAGGCGACGTTGGTAATAGCCTAAAAGTAAGGACCTATGGTATGTATTTTAACTTTTTGGCTTATGTAAAAAATTTAAATCTCGTAAGGCGAAAGACTTGGTAATTTTAGGTGTATAGGACTTGATTTTTTAATATAAAGTCATATAGAAATTTAAGAATAACGTAAAGTCGTGTGGAAACTTGGCGATTAAGCATAGAGTCGCATAAAGTGGCTTTTTCGGCGCGACTTGAAGATTATTAATGTTTCCCTCAAAACTGCTAACTTAACGAATAGATTAGTATGGGAAGAAATAAGAAAAAGTGAAGTAAGAGCAAAGGTTTGGTATAAAGAATAACGTCGAAGATCGTTTATTATTATAAGTTATTTAATGTGGTAACTTGATCATTTTTCTTATGGTAAAAGTACCTGTTATAGTACTAACTTATCTGTTTGCGAACTTGCCAAACTTTAAAACTTTTAAAAGTTGATCTTAACGTCTTTAAGAAAAATTTATAAAGATTTTTTGAAATTTTCGATAACAATACCGTCGCTACCTTTCAATTGCTGTGAGAACTGGCGTAGCGTAAAAGTCTTCTCTACTTACTATAATTAAAGCCAGCGTAACAGCAAAGACCCTTCGCAAAAATCTTTCCTTTACCCTAACCGTCGTTTAACATAAAACGTAACCGGATAGTAGCTTCTTCTTCTACTTAGCCAATCTGTGATTAACCCAATAAGCACTGATTAGTGTTGTTAAAGCCTTAGATCGTTGCAATATTGTCGATTAGAATCGTGGTCGAAGTAATAGTAGTATTGCATTGGTTAAGTAGTGGATATATTGTTCTAGGTTTGGTAGACTGATAGCCGGTCTATACCGTAATTTGTATTGCAAACTGCTTGGCCCGTACCCTATTGTAAAGTATAGGCTACTGAACTCGACTTATACTCAATTTGGTGAATCTACACGAAGTAATGCACTCAACTTGCAGTTCAGTATAGTCAACTTTACTGTAAGTACATTTGAACTACTGCACTTCATATAGTACTATTCCAACAAACGATAAGTTATATAAAACATTCAACGTCAATTTATTATAATTTTTCAATGTTTACCGTCAGATGAATACTTACTTATGAAATTTTCACTTGTGATTTTCTAACATCTTCGCCGGTTAAGGTATGGGTTTTCACTTTCATTCTTCAACTGATCATTTGATGTTTTGAAAGGTTTAATATATTTGTACAGCTCATTTCGAATAAGATGTCAATATTACCTAATACTACACCAATTATAATATCGCTAAGTTGATTTATATATTGAAACTCAGAAAATAAGTCGAAGAAAACACAAAACTTATGAATTAAATGCTTTCTAGATTGATGATTTGTTATAAAAAAGGTATTGAATATAGGATCCAGCAAAAGTATACTATGCTAGTAAATCCGTCCACTTGTTCCAAGTTGTATAAACTTCGAATACAATTTATAGTGTCTTAACGTCAATTGTAAACGCTTTGCTAACCAGTTACGTTTCTCGTTTGCGACTATAATAATATGAGTATCGAGCTTAACTTATACGTACCTCTAATCTCACGACTTTTACAACAACCATATAAACTTTGCTCACATCTATTCCATCAATCGCAAATATAAAAGGCACAAGCAATAGGGTTAACAAAAGACCTTGATATAAAATCCTAATTGCCAACAACCGTAAGGAAATCTTTTTTCTAATCTATAAACTCTTCAAATGAATTAGGCAAGATTTCGTAAAATACAAATAATATGAGATTTCTGTTAAATAAAGTTATTATTGAAATGTTAAATTATTATTGCATGCGAATGGAAAAAGTTAATACACTATACTTTATACTTATTTCTATTTGATTCACTCTATATTACACATATTATAAAAATAAAAACTATGGAGGTATAATATATACAAAATGAGCATCAAATTATGAGCCGCTTTTGAAATGATGGTGTTAGCTTATAAATTACGTAATAACTAGCCGGGAACGCTTTTTATATCATTTGGAAAATGAAAACCACTTTATTGTTGTAATGATAAAGATACTGCCCGTATATACTTATTTATAACTTGCGAATGTTACGGAAAGCACATCTTTAGACGTATTATACCCTAAATAAGGGTAATACGATACTGAATTAAAAATTATTTATAATATGTTTAATTCAAACAGAATATTAGTACTGTTACATAAATTGATTATACGTATACACATAGAGCTAAAATTGGATTTTTCTTTATAAAATATCTCGTCTCATTAGGATCAATGATTATAATAATGGTTGTTAATGTTATTGTTTTGCATATTTTGAAATCATTTACCTCATTTCTTCTTCACCTTAAATATAGAAAAAGTCACAGTGTTAACATTGATAATTGAACTAAAGAACTAATTTAAAATAACGGTTAGAGGTTCCTATTTCATTTGAAATACAGAAGTTGATGGTTCAACCTTTCAAAGTCCACAGCAATGATGTTAAATTAAATGAAGTAAGAACTAGGTTAACTGCAAAGAAGAATAAACGACTTAGTAACTAATAAAGCATATAATGTCATTAAGATTACTAGTTTAAAATATGAACTTGTTAGGATGAAGAGCATTTAAATAGATTTTCAATGACTATAAAATACATCTAAAACCCCAATTTAAATTCAAATCCACGTTAAAAAGAAGTAAAACATTAACTCTGAAGTTTTTGAAGACGCATTTTACTTGAACGAGAAGTCTATACTTTATATTATAATCCTTGTGACAATAGTCTACGTTACTATGTTACTTGAAATCAGTACAGAAAAGAAAATATAATAAATATTGGGTATTTTGTGATTTTATACATACTGAAGACCCCTTAATAAACTAATTCATAATGATGATAATGATTTTCTTAATATAAAAGAGAAAATCAATACCAAATCAATAGGAATTCAATATATATAAATCTTTTTCAAGGTTTACTAGGGTGTTAATAAAGTTTGAAAAGCTTATTTATTTTTTCAAACGGTTCAAGAAATCTGTAAGTTTATTACCAACAGTTTTTCAAGTTTAGAAAATCGATTGAAAATAGAAGTGAAAGGCTTAGAGACACTGCTTGTTCCAATGATTTTATACTTACTATGCTGGTATTTGGAGTCTGCCTATATATAACGACTTAATAGTTACCATAGTCAAGTACAATAAATAGAGTTATGATATATAATGAAGCCTTGAAGTAATGAAGCCAAGAATCAGCACGTCGCGACATTAATAAAGACATAATTACTAGGAATACACCATCAACAACGAATATACTATCTTTGATTTTTAAAATAAGGTTTCTATATAGAAAAGCAAAATAAATGAGTCGAACTTCATAAAATTATAAATATCTCCAACTTAAATGTAATGGTTAAAACTGTTAACAATACTATTACTTTGGTATCACGTAGGTTAAATTTTACAAAAATAACTTTGAGTCTAATACAATTACTGATGCTAAATACCCTACAACCAAGCGAATTAGCTAACTCAACCCTTCAAAACCGATTGTTAAAAGGCTAATGAAATGTTAACTATGTAGAAAAAAACTTAAAAGTAGGATATATACTAAAAAAGGAAAGTGATAAAGATTATAAACCTGGAAAAACATGCAACAATTCTTAGATGTCTTAACAAAGAAGTTCAACGGTAATTGAAACTTGAAATTTCAAGTTAAAGATATTTATGTATATGTCAGGTAAGTAATTGATAAGACATAGTCACGTTAAATTGAACAGGTATTCTATATGCGATTTTATTTAATATATATAGTTAATACCACTTCAAAGTTAAGAAAAAATGATTTTGAAATCGAAGATGATTCAGGAAGTTCATGGTGAGACCCAAGACCGGTTGTACGAAAATTTAGGGTTAATTACTTACAAAAACAGTGATAAAGTTAAAATCTATATATTTACTGAATCTTTTATAATCAAAAGCATTAGCTAGTATTTAATCGTTATAACTTCTACTAGTTTAACTGTTAGAAAAAGCGGTAAGTTCATCTTTAATAGCCGTATTATTACGCAAACGCATAAGTAATTTGACACAAATCGTCAATTGATTTTACTGTTAGAATTATTCAATTAACCAAATAAAAATATTTCATTAGGACGGTAATACGATACATCATCTTTTTAAAAATTGGTTGAAGCAATTATCCATCGATCTTGAACGTATAAAATTCACTTTAAAAATAGGCTGAACATTGAGTTGTTAACGTTTTACCCGTAATTACTGATTATGCATGGTAAAGACTTCGGCATCGTTGGTATAAAAATTGACGTTATACGCTTTTGTAAAGACGTTGAGTTTGAAACAGTAGAATGATATATTATAGAGAATTAAGACCTCTGGAAGTGAAAACCAATTGAAACTTTGGATTAAGGTAAATAAATTAACTTTCAAGGATTATCAATCTTTATTTACGATGTTAATGATACTTGTATTACATATTTTATATTATGGTTCGACCCATAAAGATATATCAAGTAGCTATCAAATGGAGTTTACAATTAAGATATTAACGAAAACTAGAGAAAGTTATTAACGTCTTTTATGCGGAACTTATGTGCACGGTCCGTACACGGTCCGTTATGAGCCTTTATATGTTATATCTGTAGACCGCACCTAGACTGCGCCTGGGCCAAGTACAGTATATCCCGTTACGTATACGGTTACGTAACTTATGAACTAAATAACTAATCACCTAAGTTTATAATATAAACCCCCTTTCAATAATCAGCAAAAATACTACAGTATTTCGCTGGCTAGAAAATAAGTCCGGACTATATCCGTATAAAACACGGCTTAGGCACGAATTAGGCGCAGAACATACAACATTATCATTAAATTATAATTATGTTGTATAACGCGCCTCATAACGCGATGTATAAAGTTCAATATTTTACTAATCACAGGTCGCTTACGCCGTATAATACGACTTTTAACGCGCCGAATGACGTATTAATATTATTAATCTCAGTTCACCTACACTATATAACACGCCTTTTAACGCGCCGTATGATATACGAATTCTACCAATCTCGTGCCACTTACGTATAAAAAATAGCCCCTACTGTAACCCATATAATCCCATTTTTTCTCTTTTAATTTATTAATCAGCCATCTGATACCTATTCTCATTAAACTTTTTTTTACGGCTTTAAACTATAATTATTTTCTTTTCATCTTTATTATAACTTTTATTCTCTCGCGACTATTTTCATACCTATAATCTATTCATTTTATTATTACCAACGTATCTAATAATCCTGATATAAATTATATAACTTCCGGTAATTTTAATGGTAACACTTAACCCTTTTTTAAAGTATATTATTTCTTTATATCCTAATACCATTATCGTTAATTTTATTACGTAACCACTTTTTCTAATATGTTACCTTCTTATATTTATTCATTGTTTAAATGAAGTCAAACTCCTTGCTTTATAAGTAAAGAATACTTGTTTATTTTATATCGATCGCTTTTTAAAATTTTCAAATATCTTGGCTTTATATTGGCATTTACCGCGCCTCTGAATTCCGGTTTTAGCGTGAAGTATATAATGAGATAAATTTAAATCTTAGTTCTGTATATAACTTTAATACATATAAATACACTTTTTCAATATGTTCAATTCGAATTTCGTCTTCATTTCAGCGGGCTCGCGCATATTACTTAAGAAAAGTATCGTAACCCCCTCAAACGACGCTTATATTCCATTAACCATTCGTAAACTTCAAAGTAATATCCTGAGTTATAAATTCGTTTTCGGTTTTACTCTTTCAAGTTAACTAACTAGTTCATTTGGTTTCGTGATATAGTTATTATTTAAGGCGTTTTAATAAATATTATTATACAAAATACAACGCCTTAAGCTCTACACTCCTTCCCTACCCTCCTATCCGCTTCTTCGTTCCCGAAAACGCCCTCATCCATTTTTCACTTTCAGTAACCATACTCCGTCTGCTAATTATACTTCAACCAGTAACATATTTACTCTAATCTTCGCCAATACCCGTTAAGGACCCACTAAAAGTTTTATTTGTAGTAATCAAAAAAATATTACTATTTGAAGTGTATTTTATATAATTAAGGTTCATCATAAATTATATAATTCTATAAAAATACTGAAAGATAAATCGTAAAAGCCTCATATTTGTGCGCGTTTTATTTATGAACCTTATATAAAACCGGGCTGATTAAGTAAACCTAACACGAGCTTATAACCGTACTTGCTTTAACCTCGTTATTTGAGTATAGACCTATATATTATGGTCGTTTATATCCTGTTTAAAAACGATTTTTCCAGTCAGCCCCGTATTATCTGCCTTTATCTATTTTTAAACACTCACCCCGCTTTTTTATATCCGTTCTTATTAGTATTTTATAACGGTCGCATCTTTCTACTTTAATCGCCCTTATTAATATCACATAACACTCATCCCGTCTTACATTGCCCCCCTTGCCAGATTTTTTTGACGTCTGTAGTGAATTATATTAAAGTCTTTAACTTTAATAATATCCTCGTTTAGAATATAGGAAACTAATAATAATATATTATATTTATAGCTGAATTAACCTTCATTAAAATCCATTTTACCGTTCAACATTTATCCGAAAATACCCGATATTTTATACTGGTTCCTGCATATCATAATGTAATATAACAATATTGAATTTTTCACTCTTTATTATTATTATATTACAATGTTTAGGTTAGAAGAAATGTATATGATATAAATTGCGTGAAGTGTATCCGAGGACAGTATTCAAAAGTCGGACAGTTATAAAATTGTGTATCCTTTTATTTCGCACAAATTTATGTGAGGTTATAATGTACTGGTAATTTTTTATTATATTTTATTTGAGCTCATTGTATTACTTGCATTCAATTTATATGTAATAGATACCATTCGTTGCCACTCTCGTAATTTAAACCATTTCAACTTTAAATACTTCGTTTATACCATTTTTGTTAACATCCGTAACGAGGAATAACTTCGTACGGGTGTTGGACGAAACCAACGGGTTAAAATGGTCTTTAGTTCTACGTTTTGACAAATTTACATAAAATACAAAATATTTACCAAAGATGTTTAAAACTACCTTTAACGGATTTAAAGCATTTGTTACATACTATTAATTATAAGGTGAATCGAGCTTTAGATTAAGGCGATTAATATTAATATTATCTAAACTAAAATAAACATAATAGTATAATTTATATTTTGCTTTAACCGTCACCTGGAGTTTACCATTATCTCCATTTATTATGAAATATGTATTATAACCGTTGAAATTAGTTTAATACCTTTATATAGGGATACTAATAATATGAAAACCCGGTTTACCAGATTAATTATCAATTCTTCATCCTCGTTAACTTAAGGAATAAAAGATATATCGTATTTGTTACCTGCCATATTTGTATTAAACCCGGTAACCGTCGACTCGCTATTATTTAATACAAACTAATTAACCAAAAGATATAATAATTGATTAAAATACGAAAAAACAATAATAATCGGTCCGTATTTCTAAACCTTTTATTTTCCTGCTCATTATCTCCATCCGTTCATTATTAGTATACTATCGACAAAAGTTACTTAACCCTTACCAAAAAACATGAGGTCATTTAAGAGACATTTAATCAATCCAAACCGTAATCGATAATAATGAGTATAAAAACTCTTTAAAATCGCCACTATATATCGCGACAACATTTCGTATATACTTGGGCGATCATAAACTATATAAACTCCAATTAGACGAATTTGGAAAATTGGTTTGTAAAAATGAACAAGTATTGTAAGCTGTTATCTATAATTGGTGATTTTACTATAAAGTCAACAGAAATATCGGATTAATGTTGGTAAGATCTCTATACATTAACGAAGAAGAAGAGTAATCGTATAGATTGAAATTGACTTGTAGTAGAAAGACATGATTGATTAATAAAAGAGGCAAGAGGCATTCGAAGAGTGTATGCCTCCGGTGGGAGCTTATAAACTCTCACTCAGAGCGTGACACTCTACTATGCACTCTGTCAACGTCTCTGCTAACCCGCGTCACGAATAATGTACTCTGTAAGAGTATATCATACAGCTTAATACATTATCATACACTCTGCAAGAGTATAGCCTGCAGTGTGGCACATTATCATGTACTTTATATGAGTGTACCTTGCAGCGTGATGCAATGCCATATGACTTATAAAGTGGCCCCTACGTATACTAACTATAGTGATATATAAAAGAAACTACAACTAATAACAATTCAAAATAAAAAGTGTTAAAGAAGGTTTTAACGCAAGGTACGACAAAATTTCGTACCGTTATATTACGTTTTTATTCGATATAAGCACTGAATAATAGCGAGTATGCTCTTGTAAAAATAATCTCGTTGAAAACCCCGAAACTAATCGGTTTTACCTAGGTTTTCCATAATGAATGAATGGTAAATTGACTATAAAATATCAGTCGTTAATGGTTTCTAATTTGATAGTTTTAAATGACTGCGATGATAAAATATATCATTCGGGTGAATATTAAAATTCTTAATTTACATCAAATAATTTTCTCAACCAGAAAAAGTTTAACACCTTGAATAATCGTTAAAAGTTAAATTGTATATTATAGGTCATTGATTGTACAATTTTTTTTTAACAACAACAAGAAAAACGGTCTAAAAGTAAGGCAACCATCCGATATTTTTGAAGTTGAAGGTATTAATTCGAGCCAAACCCGAGGCAACACCGTAACCATCGACGTTTCGGTATCATTCAATTCGCCTTTTAAACGTATATCATCGCGGTTAAATAACGAAACCTTAATCCTGACAAATTTATTTATTGATCCAACCGTAATATACATTTCTACCATATACGAGTATATTATTACCATATTCAATATATCCATAAAAATCAGTTAAAAGATCGCTATTATTGTAATATTAGTTAAATGCAATATAGTTAATTCAACTTTACATACTGCAAAGTTGATTATTGGTACTGTAAATTGACTGAAGTTTGTAAGATTTGACTACACTGTACTGCAAATGCAGTGCAGTAGGTGCCCACTTTAAAGTGGAGCACAAACCCAAGCGTTGGACCATGAAAATTAGTATACACACCGGCTCGCAGTCTACCAAACTTAGACCTTATAATTCAACCACAATCAATTTCAATATAGTATCAGTTATTTCGACCATAGTGATTCAAATCAACTACATTGCAACGATAAAGGCATACTAATACTGATTGGTATTTATTGAGTTAAGCACAGATAAAATAATTAGAAGAAAAAGTTACTTTTTGATTATGATTTATATAATTATATGGTAAACAGAAGAGTTTTGGGAAGGTCCCACTTTTACTGCGTTTGCAGTTTATAGGTAGCTAACAAAAAGATTTTTTTAGTACGTTTACTATTTACTGGTATTTGAATAGTAACAACGGTATCGCTATTATTAAAAACACTAAAAAACCATTAATAAATTAGTGTTAAAGAAAAAAAATCGTTGCAATCAACCGCTATAAATATTCAAAGTCGTCAAGCTGGAAAACAGCTAAATAAGTATTATTACTGGTATTATTTTATCAAATGGTAAAATGAATAAGTCCTATAACTTGAAACAAACACTAACTTTGATAAAAAAACATACGAATTTTCCCTCAGTACGTCAATCGAATCGTTGAGACTATTATTCGGAGCGAAAATAATATATCGCGTTAAGAAAATCACGTCGCGCGACTTTACGTTGAATCACTAAGTTCCTTCACTTCTAGATCATCAAGTTCTTTCACCATTAAAACTTCTAACAGCTAAAAGTTAAGATGGCTATCCAAAATGATAAGATTAATATTGTTAAAAATTTTATCAAGAAAAAAGAAATTAAAAGCCTTGGACCTATAGTCGTTGAGTATTTTGACAACAATTTCTGGTTTACGAATTATAAAAAAAACTTTACCCCCAGATACCTAACTAATTACGTTAGCCAGTTCTTCATTGACATCATCTATAATATATAGGTCATTAGTATTAAAACCTACAATAAATATATCGAGTTTTTAAGGGACTAGATCCTAATGATATAAAAAAGATAAAGAAACCTTTAGAGTTTAAGTTAAGGGGTAAACTACTTAAACGAGGTATTACGTTACCGTTGAAGATTAACAAGGACTGAGAGAATCTCGCTGAGGTACTATATAAATACGCTATAGATAAGAACCCTTAATAGTTATAAAAATAAAAGATAAAAAGTATTATTGGCGACAGCATTCCTTAACGGCTTCGGATACGTTTCCAAAGTCACGCCTCAACCTAAATTAGTTTGTTAAACCTTTTTATACAATATTCTCAACGTCTTTGTGTTACTAGATTTAAAGAATGAATTTACCTATACGCCGAAAGCTATTAAGTCTACTAATTAATTAAATAGAAACCTCAATAGACCCCTTAACACTAAGAGGAATATTACTAAGTTTCCCGCAGTAAAAACGCTTAGGTTCTTTCTCCCCAAATCTCTTAAAACTTCCAGTTTTAGTAGTTAAATTCAAGAAGGAGCTGTCTTACGCGCGAGCTTACTATAGGCTCAACTACTAGTTCTTTCCATTTAAACTCAGTTAAAAGTAACTATCTTACCATGTTGGTAATTTCTAAAACCTTGTTCACGTGAAAAGGTAAGTAGAAGAGTAATTGTGAGATTGATATAGTTGTAGCAAACATCTTTCTATCAGGAAGGAGTATTCCAGGGAGTGCATGCCATGGATGGGAGGTTATAAACCTCCTATTCGGGCAGTGGTCCTTTTGCCGTGCGATCTGAAATACTCAATCCAGACCGCTCCATGCATTGCCATGCGGCCTGAAATAACCATTCCAGACCGCTCCATGCATGGTGCACTTTACGTCTTGCAAGAGTGCAGCCTGCAGCGTGACACGTTATCGTGTACCCTACAGGAGGACACTTTGCCACACAGTACACTACCACTTGACCTATGTGTACTATCTATGAGGGTATATAGTAATATCCATATGCCTACTAATACAAACACTTTTCCCAGTACCAGCCAAGAAATTTAAAGGGTCTTTTCGACTAATACATCATCCTTACCCCTAGTTACGTCCCTATAGTAAATACAGATTACGCAACAGTTACTGCGTTCGTTAAGATTTAAGGAGAAAAGGAGAAGTATAACAGTAAACCGTATAACCTCCTCGACGCTGAATTACGCTCGTTTTTAAATATTTATCATCAAATCAAGGTTAAATTGTTAGATTTCTTTTTATTCCCTAATAATTATCACAGCTAAGTTAAAAATCACTACCACCGGTACCTAACGAATTGTTTATTTTTTCGCTAAATCTACAATAGCTTTAAAACCCACTTCTAATACTTTGTTCATTTTTCCTTTTACAACATTGATTAAAATATTATTAAGTTATCTTACATATTAGATTAGAAAACAGAGACGGAAAGAAAAATGAATCTCCTTGATTAGATACTTAATAGGTTAATGTTTTCCTAACGAGTAATAATAAACATAAAAGCCAGCGAAGGTACCCTTCACCAACAGATCCTCCAAGTTGTTACGGGTTACAAAGAGTTCGAATACGCCTTATAATGCCCTAATGCTACTTGTAAATGATTTTTTAGCTAGTTACGTTTCTTAATAACAACCGTAACGATTCGAGTTTCAGACTCGACTAATATATACCCCTGAGCTTTTAAGCTTAACAACAAAAAAAAAAAAAACCCCGTTTTACACATATTATATCGATTGTAAGTACGGAAAGCCTGCGACTAAGGAAGTAACCAAACTACATACAGAAAAGGGTACTTTTTTTGCTTAAGGTTTTGAAGCTAACCAAGTAAGTTTACTTTAAATATAAACCCCAGAATATATTAAATTTACGACAAATAAAGATGCTGGTTAATAGGCTAGGATCAGAGTGAAGTGCTTTTACGAATAGAGTTATAATAGATACCTATCGTCTAGTTTTAGTATCATCGAAACCTCCAATTGTCGCTATATAAGATATTGTGTTTACTATGTTCTATTATAGCATTGGACCTACAAACCTTACTTAAGTTGTTTATTTGTAGAAGTTGACAAAGGAGTTATAGGCTACGCTATGAGGATTTCTTTTCCTGGCAATTTGGAGACCTCAACCCTAACCCTTGGCCACCACACTCGCCTAATTAGCCACCACACTCGCCCAATTAGCCACCATACTCGTTTGCGCCTCAAATAGACATCTCAAGTCCAGAAAAAAAGAGTTTAAAAAGGGCGCTTGGTACGAAATAGCGCGATGGGCAGGCTTCCCCCGAGCACGACTCCAAAACCAAGCAGGGACATGGTGGGCGGGGTTTTCATGTTGACTTGTTCGGAGATCGTGAAATATAATATGGCTCCGATATCACTCCTGGTCTATCTCATCAAGACGAAGGTCTTGGGCTGGAGTTCATACCCACCAATGTAAAATTCGACCGTTCCATTCCATCTCCATAGCTTCTTACCGGTAGTAGAGACCATGCCATGTCATGCATCCATTCCAGGTCATTCGCCTTTGGACGTCAACGAGGCTTCCATCTTGGCCCTCTCCAAGACCATGGCATCTGCGATGGACTTGGCGAAAAACCTCTCGGGAAGCAGGTCCTGTGCAATGGCCTCAAGGTGGTGCAGCCAGAACGGGTGCATCTCGCGCCAGCCCCTTGCAATGGCCCCTTGTACCTTGTCAACAATACACTGCCCGACGTCGTCCAAGCTCGGCGACCACTTGGAGAAGGCCAAGCTGTGGCTTGTGCTCCTCCTCTCGCCTGGCAGAACACCCAACACGTCGATATGGCGGGTGGCCGGATCGAGCTCCAGTTCGCGTGCAAGGCCTCTGCTGAAGCTCCAGTTGAAGGCCTTGGCAGCACCATACACGACGCAGTAAGGTATGCCCGACATGCCGTCAGAGCCGATGTTGAGTATCAACGACCGCCGGTGCGTCCCGAACGAGTGGCCTCGCGCGTCCACGCCCGAGCCTCGATGGGCGAGGATGGGCATCATCAGTGTGGTAAGGCGAGCGGGAAAGCGCACGTTCATGGCAATCGTCGTGTCCACGTCAGCGGGCGAGTACGTTGCCAATTCGCGATAAGGCGGCGCCGCGACCGCCCCCGAGCGGACGTGGTTGACGAGGATGGACACCCGAAGCGCTGGATCCACGATCGTAGTCCGCACCGCCTCCTCCATCTCCTCGGGCGTGGCGGTGGCCGTGTCCATGACAATCGTCTTGACGTACTCGACGCCTCTCGTGACCTTGGCTGGGTCAGCGGCATCTTCGGCGTCCTCGTCATCACGCACGAGAGCGGCTTGCAGCGCGGTCGCTGCTTCGGCGAGAGCGTCGGCCTCGTGTCCGAGGAGGATCACGCCGAAGCCCTGCTTGACGAGGGCCTCGGCAATTCCGAACCCGATGCCGGCGCTGGCGTCGGTGACAAGCGCGTAGGTGGGCCTGGGCCCGTGGCGCTTGTACCCTTTCAGACTCACGCGAGAGATGGTAACATGGAAGAGAACGAAGTCGAAGGCACGCTCAGTAACATAGAGGACGACCAAGAGGCCGATGGCAGCAAAGATGTGCATCGTCGTGAACTCATAGCTGACGGCGCTGATGTTCATCTTGGCCCACGCTGTGACACGGGGGAAGAACGCAGGTCTCCACATGATGGTGGTTGGCCAGGAGCCGGACGATTCACGGGGATCCGGAGTAAAGGAGGCCTCGTAGCAGAGAATTCACGGTATGATGATTTATGATACTGTCGTAGGCTTCTTAGCAAACAGTTATCCTTGGCAGTCGCGCGGATCTTGGCCTGTTAGTGTCGCGTTGAGACTTGAATATGGATTAGATTTATCAAAGTAAGACAGACCGGAAATTTGTCCCCAACAAAAAAAAAAAAAAAAAAAAAAAATCGCGTGATCCTCCGAGTAATCAAGTTATCCTCCATGTCATCCCGGATTAGATATTCGAAATGGGCCGAAATATCCCAGGATAAAGCCGTACGCTAATGTAATACACCCTTTAAATAAATACATGTATTATAAATTTTGATTGAACCCGATTCTCAAAGTATGATTTCAAATTGTCGGTAAAGTCTCTATTACGTTAACGTAGCAGAAGAATAATCAAGAGATTGGTGTAGATTGAAGTAACATAAGTTTATTAAAGGGAGAAGAGGCATTCGGAGAGTGCAAGCTACAGGTGAGAGGTTATAAACCTCTCACCCAGGCAGTGGCACTCTACCATGCACCCTGTTAATCTCCCTTCTGAGCAGTAGCACTCTATCGTGTACTTTGCAAATGCCATTTTTAGGCAGTGGTACGTTATCATGCACTCTATAGGAATACACCTTGCAGAGTGGTACGTTACCGTGTAATTTGTAAAGGTATACTTTGCAGTATGCCTACTTACTAACTATAGAGATATATAGTAATATCAACGCAGACAATCTTTTCTTTTCCTTATTACAGCCCATATTCGCTACTTAGAAATGATAGTAGAGTTTGTAAGGTAGTCATTATCCGTGGTAAATTAATAAAAGTGTAGTTATGGTAAAAATTAAAAGGTTCGAAGTAGTAGCTTTTGGCTGCGGCAGTAATCGTAATAAAAGCCCAATTTGTTTAGTAAATGAGCAGAGATGTAAATTATTAATAACATTTGTTATTATTTCTTATATGAGTGTAATTACATAGGTATGAAATGCGTGTGATTATGTAGGTATTACAGGAGTGTGATTATGTAAGGGTAATGATGGCGTTACGTATTTTGGAGTAGGTATAAATTACCATTGGTTTAAGTAAAACTTTTTTTATCCTTTATTGTTGTATACATATGACGAATATAACTTTTTACTAGTTAATTAGCGTATATAAAGTTAACCTACTATTTTTAATTACCTATTTCAAACAGCTCCGATAAGGAAGTTATTTGACTAATTTCTATATACTAACCTTGCTTATAAATAAATGCCGCGTGAAAACCAATCCCTTAAGCGCTGTTTAACACGTCAGCGTAAGCGGGCTAAGGCAACTGCTATCGTAGCATATCGCGCTACCGACGCTATCACTGCTATTACTATCAGCTCTATCTCCTGCAATAGCATCTCTTTTATCCCAGACTTCTTTTTCGCCTCTCTCTCCGCCATAAACGTAGTTTAATGAAGTTGTAACAAGGTTTATATTGCTAATGTTTTCCCTATACTTCGTTGTATTAATGTCTTTAAAAACGAGGTGATTGAGGCGAACCTTCTTTGCCGCCTCGAACTATATATCGTCAAGGTACGTTGCGAAGCCTTTTTAACGCGTAAGGCGGTTGAGCGACGTATCTGGGTCCGTAACCACGGGATGTTAATAGATACGCTTTACATGTTATATATCGCGTCCGCGGCCGCAGGCAAGTCTAATAGCGAATACGCCTTTATTACAACAGTTTTAGGGCTATAGGCCGAGTCTATACTTCGGTCCGCCAACTTTATAATACGTTAACTTCAAATTTACATTTTTTGGTACGAATTTTATTCCTTCATTTATATGAATATATCACCTAGTACGTTATAAAAAATAACCACTGTTACAAATAATGAAAATATGCCGGAATTAATTATTAATAGGTGTTAACCAGCGTACCAAAGAGTCGTCAATCGCTGTTATCGACTGAAAACATTGTTTACATATATATTGCGTAAGAGATTTCGACGATGTTCTTTGGCGTTGATATAAACAGGATAAAAAACCCCCCATACCTCTACTTGAAGTTATGCAGCCTAAAGAGCGGGACAACCTTTCCGATAGCGCTGATAACGACGTCGATAGAGATAATAGCGGTGGCGTGAGTATAAAGGCGGAAGGTGGCAAGAAGGATAGTCGAGATGTAACGGTTTTGCTCTTTCCCTTTCCCTTTAATAGCGAATGACTACTTTTGTCCCTGGGCCAACATGTCCGGTTATAATATAAGACGCTACATAGTAATGTCGTTGCTTTTTATAAAATTGTATCGAAACTGATAAATGTAAAAGTTAAATAGTAAAAGTAGATCTAGTAAGTTTGAAATACATATAACAAAAAAATGTTAAAAGCAGAGCGAATGGAAAAACCAAATAGAATACCTATCGAAGCGATTTAAAAACAAGTAATTAGAATAATAAACTAGGTTTATATACATAAATCAACTGATTAGGACTTACATTAACTTTAAATACGCGTTGTTAAAGAAGAAAAAAAAAGAAGTTTGACTCAAGCCAATAATAATACATATTTTTATATTAACTTTCAAATACTTAACGGTATAATTACCTCTATATAAATAGGCACAAAAAAACCAAGCAGAATTTTCTTTTCGTAAACCGGTTTCAATGGCGGATATATACCGCGGCAAAATGAAGAGAGCGGCTAAAATGGAGGAGATCGAACCGATGAAAAATATAAAAAAAGATATAATCGTAAAAAAGGGAAAAATTAGAATGTAAAATATTTAGTATGAAAGGGGTAATAAAACCTTTCCAATAATATCAGCGAAGGGAGTTTTCGTTCAAATAAACGCGTTTAATACCCTGTTTGGGACGCTTTTAGTTAAAATATTTATAAGGTTCAACTTCCTATTAAATTATCTTATTTCTTTAATTTCGTGGCGCTTATGAAATTTCCGAAAAACTAAAACACGAATTAAATGTATTTTTCATTCGTAATACTAAATTCAACTAGGTATTTATAAAACGAAAAAATATTAGTGTAAAGAAAAAGTGAGGGGTTTCAAACCCCGGTTTAAAATAATTATCCGGATTTTTACTGTTATAGTAATGTCTAAATCGAAATTTTTAACTATATGAAAAAGTTTCAAAGCCACAACGTTTAGTATAACCCGTTTATATTTGGTCTAGTCTCAATAAATAATAATTTTCCGAAACAAGAATCCGTTTAAAATCGGTATTTCATTATTGAAAACAAAAACGAACTCTATTTACAAATCACAATCGGTGTTATAAATAAGGGAACCGTTAATAAAAATGAAAAAAGATTGTTATACATATATTAAAGAGTATAAATTACAAATAACGTTTTGAATTATATATTTTCCACGTAAAACATTTTTTAAACGCTTTATATATATTGTTTGAAAGGGCGGTTTTAATATTACGCGGCTACTGAAAGATTAAGCATCTTTTGCGATTTTATTACTTAAATAACACAAATGCCACGTATACGCCAGAAATATTTATATTTATTGGTCATATTTACGATATTTTAAGTGATAAGGATAACTTTATTTCATTCCTTTTTTATGTAAGGTTTAAAATATAGTACTAAAAAGTAATTATCGTGCTAGTAAAGTTGATTATATAATCCTCCATCAGGTACATCTTAGGATGTTTTATAAGCCACCTTTTAAAAGCTTCCTATTTTAATAATAAGGAAACCGCAGTGTTAGAAAACATTGAATTGTTATCCGTCTATATATTCATTAGTAAAATTCCGGTAAAACCTTTCATTCAAATTATTAGGTATAGGTTAAAGACCAAAATATCTATTTGAAACCATTCGTTCTAATTCTTTTAGTAGTTGTTATACTAATGTATACCAGCTTAAGCTAATTCATAAAGTAGTTTCATAAAACGTATAATCGTTTTGAGTATTTGGTATTTTAGGAACTTGATAAGTATATAGACGTAAATATAGCGTTTAAACCGCTTTTCTGATTACTTGTAAACTTATGCAATATTACACAACTTAATATAAAGGTTATTAAACGCAGATAGGGTGGCGGCGAATGCTAAAATTAAGAGATAGCTTACAATTTGTAAATTGATCAATGTGGTTATAATATCTTTCTTACTTATGTTACTGTATTATTTTATAATAATGCTTCTTTTTTAAAGAATTTTCCGGATTTATTTTTCAATTTATGAACCAAACTTATAGTAAATGTTTCATAAGTATTATAGATCGTTTATCAAAACCTTTTAAAGCGAAAGACTCTTTTTTCCATTAAAATAGTAATTTTTATCTTGGTAGACTACTCAAACCATATACTTTTGAAATGTATTTTATTTTTAAAGTCAATTTGGCGCCCTCGGCAGCGTAGTATTGGTTTCATTAATTCGAGTGGGCTGGTTTCGTATAATAGTAAAGGTTTATAGGTAGTATCCGGAGGGTGTATTAGGTTTAGGGTCGCTTTAAATTCGTTATGTTAGGAGTAATTTCGCCGGTATCGTTAGTTGGACTACGGTTTCAGGTAACCATTCCCTGTATTTTTCCTTTTATACTTTCGTACTATTATTTGAAGAAACGTGTTTATACCACTTGGAAAGTCCTCGAGTGTATCGTAGCTTTTAAATCCGTTTATTTTTCAATAGTGAGTCTATATATCCTTTATTTTCCAAAATAAGACCTTAGATTATGATGATAAATTCAAAAAGACAGTATTAAGAGTACCATTCCTTATAACTAATGTTTTGAAACTATTTTTAAAACCCTAAAAATGTAACGCTACTTTAACTTTCGCTATAACATTCGCTCTTTCAAATATTGTTAGTAAAGGCATAAAGTTTATATAAATCCTTGGATAAGAATTAAAGACAAAAAGCTTAGTACTTAAATTATTCGGGCCGAATGTATCATTAACGGGGTTAATCGCTATCTATAAAATCCATTCCTTAAAATTAGTACCTTTTAACCTTTTAAACAATACCGTAAACCTTTTTTAAAACGGTTTATAATACCGTTCATACTTTTGAATACCTTATAGTATTTTTTACTGATATTTGTTTATATTTATTACCGGAGATACTAACCTTAATGCATTATTTAATAGAACTTAGAGTTGTATATACATCGTAAATAATCCAGTTCGATGGCATTGCGTAATCATTTTACCAGAAATTTACCAAATCATTTTAACTATTTGTCACGGAAACTCTTCGCGTAAACCTCGCAACGTGAAATAATATTATTACGCCGATGGCGTATAGTATTTACTAGTCGTTAAGGTATACTTTATCTATAATTACCTTATAATTAAAGTTTACACCGTTTGAAAGTCAGTATTTAAACAGTTATAGGATTTACGTAGATATTTAACACTTTTGGTAAAACATTTTAATAAATTTAAACGTTTTTCTCCCTATATTCGTGTGGTTTATGGAACAAAGTAGCCGTAAAAAGCGTTTCGTAACTAGATATCAAAATCTGCGGTGTAATATTCGTAATTCAGCCTACGTTAGGTGAACGGCTTTAATTGTATATATTTTGGAGAAAAAACTTAAATAATTGAACTCAAGCTGAAACCATACGAATTTTCTATTCAAAGAGCGAACAAACTAATTAATATTATTTAGGACTTAGATTTAGAACTTGTTTATATTATCTAACGGTAGTAGAAATAGAGTTATAACGTATATTACTTGAATTTTGACCTGTATGAATCTAGTATTTACAACGACCATACTTAATAACAATGTTTTTCCTTTGTCGAATAAAACCACCCGATAGTTTCTTATTCGATGAAGTTAAAATTTTGGAAATTTCGCTACAAGTACGTTGAATTATTGCTTTCCAGCGATCTAAATTTCGGTCGCGTAAGTATTAGACATAATTCAAAAAAATAGTTTTCATATTTATTTTACAACATAAACTACGACGTTATAAAGGCGTTTATCACTCTTTTTTCGTAGTCCAAGCTTACATAATATAGTAAAAAGTCATTTTACAGGCTTATGAAAATAGTTTATGCTGTTTTGTTATTTTGAACTATTAGGTTAGTATTATAGCCTTTAAAATCCTGTTCTTTCGAGGTGTATTTGTAAGGATAGTCATTAAAACTATCTTTTTACGCTTTCGTATTCGGTTACATATGCTATAAAATTAGCTTCTGTTCGATTTTGAAGTAAAGGATTTGTTTGAAACTGTCGTTTGATACGAATTCATTCATATATTAAGTAGTTATTCAACTAATAGCCGATCTTACAACATATAATTAAATATTTTAACACCCATAAAGTTTCGTATGTTTTTTCGTAAATATTGCTATAAGTGTGGTTAATATCGCCTTTAAATGTAGGTTTGCCTTCAATAATCATTGTTTTATCTTAGATTTCTGGGGCTTTTTCCCTTATAATTTTCTTTTTAGTATCTGTATTCAGACCGTTCATTTTAACTTAGGTACATTTTAAATTTTCGGCACAAAACGTGGTTAATAGTTCCGGCTAAATTTGGTTAGGTAATTTAGCCCTCTTCTTTGGTTTTATCGGCTATTAATATTTATTTGAAGCTCGCTTATCGACGTATAAACTTTTGAACAATACTTGAAAACTCGTATAAAAAGCTATTGCAACTCTTTTAGACTGAAATAATATAAAATCGAAATATTGGTTTCCGCGGTATACTTTTATTCTTATTTAGAATAAGAGGTTATCATGTTTTTCTTCCAATTTAAAGGCCATTGAATACTTTCGAAACTTTGTTGAGAGGGCAATAAATACTTTTGATAGATTTTCATCAACGTTTTCACGTTAATTCCTTATCAATTACTAGGTAGTGTTAATCTATGGCCTATTGTAAAATTCGTAGTAATTTTTCATATCGAAGTGTGATTTTGGGCGGTTATAACACTCTATAAATGTATTTTACTAGTAAAGGAATCTATATACTACTTTCCTCCTTGCCCAGATACAATACTGGGTAAGATTATGTGAAATTATAACATTTTAATGTTTGGTTTTCTCCATGCATTTAGCATTGCACGTATTTCATTTTTAAGTACGCCGTATAGTTCGCTGTTGTAATTTTTGTTCTTATCTTATAATTTGACGAAGTTAGTAAACTTTATTACATTACTTTTCTTAGTTGAAGAATGGTACAATAGGAGGTTATAGTAAGTGTTGTAATTAACGTGTATTAATCTTTAAGGTATATATTGACGTTTCATACCGTTTATATCATCTTTGGACGGGTCGTTTATTTTATGCGGGTTGCATTTATTATTGCTAAGCTAATAATGAACAATGTCCGGAATATAATTTCACTTTAATATATATTTAAACATGCGTTTCGGGGAGGCTTCGTATTCAACTCGCGTTATCAATAATCTTTGTAATACTTCCTTCTTTTCCGTCTATTTTTTTGGTCCGTTTCCACTTCAGGGCGTGAGTTTCACTTTATTAAACTCCAAGTTTCTTATATTTATGAAGTCCTTTCTCTTTTGCTATTTGTTATTTCAAAAAGGCCATCCTAACGTTTCTTTATTAGTACCCCCTTAAAAACTATACCTTTACCACTTCTTCATCGATTTACTTTGGTATTTCAATAATTCAGGCCGTTATTACCAAAGCATTTGAAATAAGGCTATTATTGCTACCAGTCGTACTAATAATTTTACTACGTAATTGTGTGCGTAATAATCTAGAGATTATACTATTCACTATTCGCCATATTTCGAACGTGTAATTTTCAAATTCGTCCCTGAAACTATTAAACAAGCCGCGACCTTTAATATAGTCGATATAGTAACGAAAGCTTATATTAATAACGTACGTATTTGACGTCAGAAGGTCCAAAGTTTTTACTAGTACCTCGATTTCATTATCGTATAAGTTAAGGTCTAAATACTTTAAAAAAACATTGCAAAACGATGTATTAGTAAATAGGTAGCCAATGTATTTGTTAACATTTTCCAAGTTTTTTATCAGTGAATTTATGATTATAAAAGTATTAAGTATAATAAAGCGGTTAGAAGTGCGGTTTATATATATACCTGAAATACTAAAGCGGTATCAGCGTCGGTTTTACGTAGTAGATGGTATTCGGGTACGTTCGGAATACAGTTTTTAAAACAGTTTTGTCTCAATGTCTAATAACAAAAGGGGTACAAATACTTAAATACAAAGTAAATAAGGTATAACAAAGCGGTTGAAGTAAGGCATTTAACGCTTGCTAGTACAATTAAAATCGAAATAAAGTGTAAAAAATCGTATCTACAAGCTAATTGGACGTTTTAAATAGAATATTGAAGAGTTTAACAATCTCCATATTAGCTAAGAGACTAATAAATTCAAACGTGGCAAGTAATGAACACGAATAATCCGTGTAAGGTTATTAAAAGAAAGTGAAGGTTAGAAAGGGGAGATAAAAGATATAGAGAGGTACATGTTTTTTTTTGATCCGTTATAGTTTATGAAGTTTGGTTAGTATTTGAGCGGTTAGGATATTATATTATAACTGGTTTCATTATTTACAAACGATTCAGGTGGTATATTTTGACCGTTTTTGGGTTTCCAAAATAGTATATATAATACGTCTTATATTCTTTTAGGTTTTTGAAGCGGTTTAGATACTATATTTAGATATGATAGATCAAGCTGAAAGGTTTCATAACATGATGGTATTGGCTCGCGTAACCTGCTACGTAAGAAGACGATTTCCAAAAAGTGACCTAGTACGTTTAAAATGATAAAACGAGTTAACAAATAACATAACGGGGACTTTAGTTATTAAGCCACCAACCGGTTAATAATATCGAGGTAGAGTATTTTTAAAGTTACTCGATTTTTATAATCTTATTACCTTTGAAGTTTTGATGATGCTCCCACGTAATTTAATACTTCTGTATAGTTCTTATAAGTCATAGTATTAATTCACAAATAGTTGAAACCGGTATAATATACGGTAATAAATATTCAACTTCGGTTTATCCCTTTTTTGTTAGGCATTTGTAATCAACCTATTAGGCTACTGGTCAGTGTCGGTAAGATCTTTATTATATTCATATAACAAACGAGTAATTGAAGGATGGATATATATTAAAATAAAATAAATTATTCAAGTGAAAAAAGGCACTAGTAATGTTTAAGTCATAGGTGAAAGGTTATAGACCTCTCACTCAGGCAGCAACCCTTTACCATATACTTTTCCAATCTTCGTTCTAAGCAGTAGAACTTTATCGTACACTCTGTAAATGCCACTCCTAGTTAGTGGTACGCTATTAAGAACTCTGCAGGAATGTACCTTATTAAGTGGTACGTTACCATGCACTCTACAAAGACGTACTCCACAGTGTGACCACTTACTAACTATAGAGATATATGGTAATATCCACACAAATAATGGAAGTCTTGTATTGGTGTTTTATTATTTAGTTTTTTTTACAGTTGAAATATCTATATAATAAGTCGTTTGTCACTAAGAATAGTAATAATTTTTGGTATTATGAAAACATTTTATATAATCTATTTTAAATTGAACTGTACTTTTCCATTGCTTGCTAAGGTTTGAATTCATTTGTTATATAATATCTTCAATTACATATTTTTCCTTTTTTACATCCATTTCAGTTTAGTATAATGTGCCACAATAATCAATTTATAACCGTCATTATTTTGATTATAATGATTATGATTATTATGATGATTATGATGATTATGATGATTATGCTGATATACTAAATGTTTTTGAAACGTTGTTAAATCTTCTATATGTTGTTGTCGGTCTATAAAATTTGATTACATTATATGAAAAAAAATAGTTTCAATTGATTATTAATTTTCTATATTTGCTGGGATAAGCTCATTTTCTTTTTGTGGTTTAAAAACGGTTTAAAATAAATGTTAACAAACGTTTTAGTAAAATAGTTTACGGGAATTCTATTAGCAAGTCTAAATTTTAACCAACATATTCACTTACAATATTTTTTGAGGCTATATGCTTTTTATATTATTATGCTAGAATTCTCGTATTATTAGTGTTTTGTTGTGAAATTTTCGATTAGATCTTGACGTTTACATATGAAGAAGATAGAATAGTATTCATGTATGGTAGAAACAAATGATGGACCACATGTAGAAGGAGTACCTAGATAATCCACTCCTTACATGAGAGCTTATAAATTTTCACCTGGAGCGAAACAATTTACCATACAATTTTATAACGTGCTGATTAACGCTTGATACTCCATCATACAATCTTTTTATATGGTTTCCCATACTTACTAACTATAGTAATATTTAGTAATATCTAGAATAGTAACCCTTAATTTTATTCGAAACGTTCCGTATTTTCAACCTAATAATTACAGTATAATTCATCTAAGATTTTTATCAATTATTTGGTAATAAAGTTATTTATCTTTTATTTGGTAATAACGGGAGTATAAGTTGTAATTTGTGTTAAAAATATACTAAATTTATTACAGATGTAATTGACGATATTCCGTATTATACAATTGATGAGTAAGGCTATTCTTTGGTTGATAGTGGAAAACCTGTTACCATTATGATTTTTTGAGAAGTTCATGAATAGTTTTACTCCACCAATTAATGGGTTTAAGGATTGATTTTCTTTTACATTTAGGTCACTGTAGCCTTGATATCTATCCTAGAAAATAGGCCAATCTCAAAGGTCTTCTGCAGTAGCGGTCAAAAAACTTATCTTAATAGGTTTGGAAGTAATACCCTAAACGCATGGGTGGAGTTGTTAAGATCGGTTGTTGTTAAACATAATTTTCATTTATTTCTACTTGTTCATGAACGATTTTTACCTACACTGAATTGGTAAATTAAGTTCGTCAGTGTTACCTTTCTATAAAATTAACTTAAAGGTGAATTCCTTGTTAGCGAACGTTAGTTTTAACTTTTATTTGAACATATTGTTTACCTATTTCTCCATATCGTAAAAACGGGTTTCAAAGTATTTAATTTAATTATCCAAATCGTTGGTTCTGTAATTGAAACCTTTTTATTACATTTCAAAGATTAATTGATAGAAGGAATTAGCTAGGTACTTTATTGTCTCGTTTTTTCGACGTTTATAAAAAAATGTTATTATCGAAGTGTTAGATGAATAAAATGTCAAGCATTTATTTGGAGTTTTTCCCTAATGGGAAGGAACGATATTCATTTGAGGGTTATTCAAGGTGGTTTTAATCATTATGTGCTAGATTATTGAATAGGTGATTTTAACGTATATAGTTAGATCAATTAAGTGTGAATAGAATTTGACAGTTTTTTGTTAGGGAAGTTTGAGATTTAACTGTATTTAAACTTTGAAGCTTTAATATTTATTAACTTGACGTGTTTTACCTAGTTGGTTATGGCTGCTTGACAATGTATTTTTGATTTGAGAATTTTGGGCAGTCAATTTCAACGTTTGAGTTTCCAAACTGGAATAATCAAGTTGCTTCGCTGTTTTAGCAATACCGTAGCTACTTTCGAATTACTGGGGGAACTAACGTAATCTATAATCTTTGTCCATTCACTTCTGCAACATTGAAGCATGTTTTTTTTTTTTTAAAAAAAAAAAAAAGTCAGAATCTTCCCTTCGCTCCAAGTGGTTTTAAAACGTAACTAGGAAAAAAATTATCTTATTCCAATTTTCTTCGTATTCAACCTAATAAGTACTTATTGATATTAGTAGAATTTCATTATTTTAATGTATTCAATTTGAATCTTTAGTTCAAGTAACTACTATCGTATTGAAAATAGTGGAGTTCTGATTTTGGAAGACCACTAGCTGATCTATTCAATAGTTTGTATGGGTTGCAGCTTGACTGGTACCATATATTGAATTGAGCACCGAACTATGATGAACTCCAGCCAACAAAATTTAGTTGACCACACTGCAGTCGACTGTGGACCATTGTTTCAATACTCTGAATATTAATATGTCTTTTCTCATTGTATTTAAATTATGGTGATATTTACGAAGAGTCTCCTTAATCAATTTGGAAGTAAACTACATTGACAACAGATCATTATTTTCGTTACTCGTACTATACTATTTAATACAATTGTAAATTCAAAATATTTCATTATGGGTAGGACTTTGGATGTTGCAACGTTGTCGATTCGAATTGGTCGAAGTAACAATAGTATTGTGATGTCAAGTAATAGATGTAATGTTCTAAGCTTGGTAGATCACCAGCCTATCTTCCCAGTAATTTGTATCGCTATTTGCTTGACCCCTGCCCTAGCGTGAAGTGGGCGTATACTGTAATTGATTTGTAGTTAATATATTAAACTGATAAAATAATCCACTTAACTTTTTGTTAGTATCGTTAATTTTAATGTATGTAAAGTTGATTTATAAGATTGAAATTACTACTCTTTCAATATTGTCGGTTTTTTGTTTTGTACGCGTACGCCAATGTGGTCAACTACATCGTTTTAGGTTACCATTGAATTACTTCCGCATTAATTGGTCTAAACCCTGTTAATTTTACACTCAAATTAACCTTAATTATCTTTATTTTTCTTATTTTTCCGATTTTCGACTTTATTGATTCCTATGAGAAAATTGTTGGCTACGAACTAAATAGGCTTTCAACATAATTGTGCCAATTAAACAAGTTGATGGCCTTAACTTTCTAGCAGTTTTATAGTTTGTCAAAGCGTTCCCGTTCGCTGACATGTGCTTCAACCTTACTAAGTATGTTATTAACGTAATTATCGATGATTATACCTATCCCATTATTATTTTAAAACATCGTAAGAGCTTCATTGAACCATGTCTTCATATTAGAGTTAATAGAATTGTCTTAAATATCAATTTATGGGAACTCTTCAGTCTCTCTACCTTAGTAAGCTTTATAAAGTGCTATCACATCGATTATTTGGCGTTTTGCGCTGGAAATTCCAAGTTTTCAAGGTCTTAAAACTAGTTTTTCGAGTTCATACAAATTACTACCCGGATAAAGGAAATTTTTAACTTCTTAGTAACTATATCAAGCATTTATTACGATATTATATCTATATTGAAAACTGCTATTATATCGAAAACGTCTCAAGTCATTACTCTTTGTAAAATCCACAGATAATTCATAGAAGTCGAATTAATTAGTTTTCAATGATACTAAACTGGACTTCTTACCTGTCTTTATTAACGAGGGTAACAAGGAAGCCGATTTATAACAATATATATATATTATTCGAAAAATAGCGGTCTATATGAATTATTAACGTTTCTTTCGATCAATCAATCAGGATAGTATTAATTGTTCGATTTAAATTATATATATTCCTTTTGTTTAGTCAGTTAAGCCTTTCATATGTTAGCTTTCTTTAATGCACTATCACAGGGAAGTGATGATTGCCAGACTCACACTATCTGCTTCAGAATATTCATGTATAAACCGGCGGGCGGGATCGTAATATAAGCTTTGTTAAGGTACATTCGTGCCCATAGTACCCTACATTATCTCTCTAGTTGAGACCTTAGGGTACCCCGCTATCTAGAGACCCCCAAACCTTTAGAATAAAGCCTTGATTTGGAAATATTACGTAATACTTTCAATTTTCGCCTTCATTTTAATGAATTGGCGATAAAGGTGTATGCGTCTTCGAAAATAAAGCTCTATAAAGCTTTGACGATAATAAAAAAGCACGTGTTATAATAGAAGAAAGTAAAACGTATAAGAGCGCAAAGAAGCCCATGAGCGTATACATTTAGACATATATATATATATTGGTCGTATGGTATTGTCTTGAAAATACGTATTAAGACGACCTTTACACTTGAGGTAACTCGTACTCTCAGTCTTAAAATAAAAATGTATTTTTATTAAAACAGCTCTCCATTCAAATATTTTCTCATTATCATAATGAAGTTATATGCTTACTAGTATCTCCACCTATACCTTGCTCTTAACCCTTTAAGCCTTTGTAACATGTCGCGTCCTTCCTTAATATAGTTTCTTATATTAACCTATATAGTGGTATTATCTTCTAAAAACTGCTCTCAACATACCGCATGCCTATATACATGTTTCTAGGCACCTAAAAAATAGCCTGCTATCTAAAAACAGGCTTTTCATGCCTGTAACCMCTCCTTCTCCCCGTTTTTYTTCTCCCCCCCCCCCCCCTCTTTCCCTCCATCTCTACTCGCCTCCCGTAGCTACTCAAAGTATAACATTATACAGGTCATATTAAATCATTTTTATAAGGATTAACCACAGAGTTTATATTACAAGGAAAGAGTCGAAATTGAGATATTTCCGTTACAATAATAAGAGTCTCGCCAAGATAATAAAAAGAAATAAGGATAAATATTGATGAATAATTATAATCACGCGTAACAATGAATATATTTCCATCGATATCGGTGTAGCGAGGGTCTTATCCAAATAACGCATCGCCCTCGCCGTTATCATGTTCGTTAAAAAATTCAATCGCTTTGCGGTAACTTTTTTGTGTCTTTATTAAGGTGGCGGAAGGTGACGCGGCTTAATTCGTGGAAACGGAGTTAATTGGTTAGAGAAGTATTAATATCGTTAAGCGAGGGGTTAGCAATAAGTCTGACGACTTTGGTAACGATAAAACAATAGGCTTTATCGCTAATAAACTCATATCCGTCGTCATCGTCTCCACCACAACCTCTCCTTTCATTATTGGGTTCGTCCATACGCTCGATTCGTCCCCAGAACTTACTTTATTTTATAGGAACAAATACAGTTAACAGTATGAGGTCGAAAAAGTTTTAATAACGGCGGGAATAGAATTATTCAATGGATTAGATTTTTTGCCGGATAGCGTGTATCAGGTAGGTTGGAGGGTTGAAAATAAAATATCGCCGGCGGATGTAAAACGAATTCGTTATTGGCGGGTGGAAACGGCGGGTCGATATTTGTCAAAATCTTGATTTATTTCCATTTTCTTGAAATAGTGTATAATTTATATAAAAACCAGGAAATTTGTTGAATTTGCACTGATTTTATATATGTAAACTTCATAAACCTGTTTATATTGAAGCTTATTGGAATATGGTAGTAATGACTTTCAAAACTTTAATAAAAATCAATGGTAAATTAGGTTGGCGATGCATTTTTTTCCATCATATCAAAGGCAACATTCGTCCGCGTCCTAAAATCGAAAACGCCGATACTATAACGTAATATTCTTACAACTGTTCTTTATAGTTAAAAAAGATAGAGTAATAGTTGAGATATAGGTTCCAAAGACTAGGGGGGGTGGTTAAGACTTGTGATTTGTAATATTTCGGGCTGGATTAAACGAAATACATAATGCTCCAGCGACTATGAAAAAAAAAAAAAACCTTGCTCATGTCATAACATTCCTGTTTTACCTGCAATGAATATATTTTAAAATATAATTTAACCCTATCATTTTAATGTTAATTGTTATCGTTTAGGAAGGTAGAAAGTCCAGCGTCAATATTCGCAAGATTATCCATGACTTCGTTTCCATCGATACCTATATAGCCTAGATATTATTTTCTATAACATGGTTCGTATGAAACTTGATTATGACGTAGAATACATCAATGGTTTTTTGGGATAAAGTTAATAGATGAATTGTTTAATCACATATTACAAAATATCATTGTTATATATCGTGGTTTTATTTATTGTAGAATAAGTAGTTACGTTTTAGCCTTGAAATGCGCCGATAGCTCTAATATAAAAAATGTATATGGTAGGATAAAGCCCGAATAATACTTTTTATTATTATATGACTGTTATAGTGAATTACGTATTTGTATCCAACTAGTTCTTACTTGTTAAAACGCTGGACGGAATATTTTATAAATACTATCATTAAGCTTTCGCTAAGTCAAGGTATTATTCCTGAAATGTTGTGACAACTTTTTCCTTTGATAACCCACCAATAACAAAACTGAAAAGCCTTACACAGTATCGTAAAACTAGTACAACCGATGATAGAAAGTTTGGAATTTCTCCGTCGGTTATAAGAAAACGTAATTGAAGGTTCCATGTTAGACTTCGATGTTGTGGGCGAACAAGATCTTCGAAATCGACGAAGACATCGTATGCTATAAGTCTCTTACAGGATCTAATAGATTACCATGAATCCGTTAAAATAAAAAAAGTCATTAATTTATCTTTTAACGTAGTAGCCTAAACTTGAATGAAGGCAGTTGGCAAAAGAGTGGTAGCTATCATCGTGATTTATTATATAAGTGGGTGTCAGATTTCGAGGGTTTTTAATGGATAGGCTTAATTATGACGCTTTTCATGAAAAGTTATTTGATCGAAAGTTCAATCAGAGTTTTTTAAGGGCGGTAATATTAGACAAAGTCTTATATATCTAGATAATGACACTTGTCATAACAATTAACAGGACTGTAATTTGTTTTGCAAAACACTTTAATTTATATCTGTAGTATCAATTTTCTTCGTAATATGTAAATATGAAGATGATCGCGAGAGCGGGTTTTGTACGTAAAATGTATGGAGGAGGCCCATGATTTGTATGTGAGTATATCTTATAGTGCCGGGAGACTTTTAACGCCTTTATTATACGTTTTCCGATGTCAACTCATCCTAATCAAGTTTTCATCAATGAATATTCCAGTAATTATATATTATAGAATTATCAAGAATGGACGAATCAGTAACCGCGTATATCGATTGTGTAACGGTCAATATTAAATTATTACACAGTTTTAAAATGTTGCAAAAACAATAGTATTTGATCATATATAAAACTCAGACTTTTTTGGGGCTAAAACAAGCATATTATTAGTCGACTATTAATCTATCTTCTTTAGTTTAGCCTCGAGGTTTATAAGGTATATTTTTTACGAAAAATCCATAATCTAAAAGAAGTACTTTAATAACATGAAAATAAAACGTGGTTGAAGCAAGGATTAGTGAGATTAACTATTTAAATTATGTGAAAAACCATTGAAAGAAGTAATCTTTATAAAGTTTTAAAATTAAGATTTTAAATTCTTTTCATTATCATTGAATAACTAACTTCAATTACTCTATTAAATAGGATGGTTTTACAAGGGTAGGTAGATTTGATAAAATTGTATACGATTCATTCTTCATAATAAGAAGGTTTCAAAAAAAAAAAAGCGGTGAAACTATTTTATGTATTTCGTACTAATATCATTTCAATGTTTTTCTTAGGTAGAGTAAATCGAAATCGTAAAAAATGATGTAACCAGGTTTAATGCCGATGGATTCAACATCTTTTCCCTGTATTGGAGGTTATCGTGATCTTGGATAAAAATACTCCAATATGTACTTCGAGCTACGATACTTTTTAAACTTTTAAAATTGACTGATAGTAGAGCTATAGGTTTAGTCAACCGTAATTTAGAAAGGTTCTGGTATTCTTGTTTCGGTATTATTAATAACTTCTATTGTTGTAATATTTGTATCAAAATATTTAATAGTAGGCTTTTGTTATACAATGTATGAAAAGACATTATAATTAAGCTTCAATATATTTTAAATAGGTATGTGATAATATTGTTAGGAAAGGCCAATATAATAAGGACTTCAATAATGTTAACGCGAACGTTTTGGTCGAAAATATTCAACTATTGAATGATAGTATATTAGGATTTGTTTAATTGCTTAAATGGTTGTTATTAATTTTATCGATTGTTGAAAACTCATTCACAATATCATTTAGTAGTATCTGAGCTTATTAACAAGCGTCGAAAACGAATTTATTATATATTTCGAGTATCTAATCTTTTAACAGTTAGGGAGACTTATGCAAATTCATAATCCTGTATATCTTTGTTAAGTCAATGGTTCAATCGAGTTTGGCCATTTATTAACCAGCTTATACTTATTGAACCTCGGTTACAATGTTTTAACGTTTAATAAAACATGTATTACGAGGTCGCGTCGCGTTTATTTTCCTCATATATTGGTGAAACCTGTTAAATTTAGAGCTTTAGCATTCATTAGCATTTGCGTATATTTTGACTGGTTTACCGATCGCCTACCGGGGCTTTCTATATAATCGGATGAATAATTTTACGTATTTGTATATTATTGTTTCTTACGCGTTATCAGCAACATATGATAGAAAAACATGGTTCATAGAGATCAGGTTTTTAAACTTAAATATGGTAGTTTCCCGTATCTCAAGTCGCGAGACTCATAGTGTATAAGAGTCGCATATTCCAAGGGTTGGTATTAATAATTCATTGTGGGAGCCGTTATTGAGGTTGGGTCAGATTACTGTAGAATATCCGGTTATTTTAGTAAATAAATGTGTTGAAACGAGTTTTAGGTAGTACAAAGAAACTTTTACTTCGTTATGAAATTATATATCTGTTTGGAAAGTCTAATTATCTAAACTAAGTCCCCTTTAGCCGTTACCTAATATAAGTTTCTTTCGGTCATATATGAAGTTGAAGTTTCTTTGGACAATATTTTGAGAACTAGGTTATTTAACGAAGATGTTCGTTAATATTTCATCGGTCAATAAACTCCGTTATATTTTAATTATATTGAATTCGTTCACAGGCAATTATTTCAAATTCGTTTTCGTTGCTCTAACGTATTTAGATAACAATAGGGGAAGTTTTTTTTTCGAACCGGAAATAAGATGAGAAGCTGGGTTACGCAAAGTAATTTACGTTGATTCTCCCGTAAAAAAATGAATTCATCCTAGTTACGAACTATTAAAAAGGGATTTAAAACCAAAGAATATTATATGGAACACCTGTTATTATAATGTTTCACATATTAATGTTTCCAAATATTGATAATATCAACGCCCACAATATCGTAATTTATATAAAGTGTTAGCTGAACAATGAAAGTTTTACTTGTGTCCATGCATGTAATCGTATGTCCCGTATTTAATTTTTCATCTTTATAACTCCTCATCTACTTACTTGTAATTGGTGTCAATATATTCAATATTTACTCAAGTTAACTTCAATCAAGCTCAAAGGCGCAGTAAAGCTTTTTTTTGTTACATTACTTGAGGTTGAAGAGCTAGTTGTAGCACATTTATTGGAAAAAACATTGAAATCGAAGGGGAAATCGCATTTAGATATCAATTTAATCTTGGTTATAGATAAATAACCTTCATTATGAAAAGCTCCAGTTAGAATTACTAAAACAAATTGAGATTTAGTAACTAGAATATTTAAAGATTTGAAATTTGCCTTTGTAATTCTCGCAGACCTTAGCTTAATCTTATTCTACTTTTATTTAGCGATCGGCTTACCAATTGACCGAAGGCCGGACCTCCACATAGTAGCAAAATATCCTTTTATCGCAGGAAACTTGGACTTTATAACCGAGGGGGTTGGATGTTTATCAACGGAGTTTTTTTATTACCGCCTCCCTTCGAGTGATGGTAGTTTGAGCTACTTTGTAAAAACTGAGGTTTATGAAAGTCGTTAACGTAATAGGATCACATTAGTTTATAAGTCTATGTAAGTTTGGAAACCAGAAGTACTTGTAAAAAATGCTGTTGAATTCGCGTGTTTTACAGGTAAAGTATTAGCTATTACTAATAAAAAAAGGCTTTGTATTTTAGAAACTCTTTATTGGATAGATAATCTATACACTAGAAATAGTGGTCGTAATTTTTTTTGGCTCAAGCCTTCGTCTCCACGTTTGCATTGTAACGAGTGATGTCGAAGGGTTTATGTTTTTAACCGTTGTTTTAAGATACGGATATATTTCGCACGTATTTGTCTAAAATTATTCGGATAATTTTCGTTGACCTGAATCAAAGGTTTGGAATAGTTATAACAGGAAGAAATCGATACATGGAACTCAAAGCGTAGGTTTTTCACCGATAATGTAAATTCATAATATCTGTTTCATCGAATGAACGTTTATTTATATTATATTACAAATATCCATTATGATAAAAATGGAGTTGATAAAGTTTCTTTGTTACCTTCAAATGATTATAAACATGTAAAAGTCAAAATGAAATTACAAGTTTAAAGAACAAAATGATGTAGGTTGTTAGGTTATAAAAACGTTTAAATTGAGTTTCAAAAAGTAAGTATCGATCGGTATAGTCGTAGCATAAATTATAATTTCCTTTTTTCACTACCTTCAAAACCTCGATTTGTGTTCTAAAACTAAGGGAGTAGATAACGCGTATGTTTTTCTTTGTACTAGTATGTATATTAAGATTGGTAAATCGTAACGAAATTTCTTTTACCCAAGTGAAGCGTTGTCGGTATTATTTCCTCAAACAGGAGTTCATAGGGAATCAAAATGTAGGTATAGTATATAAAAAACCACGTAAGTGTTCTACTTAGCAACATAACAATAAAAAGATTTAGTTGTACCGATTTAATAAAAAAGTATTAAAAGATAAACCCTACAAAATCGCAATTGAAACCCCTCAATAATTTGTCACGAACCCTAAAATCATCATCTTTTACCGTTTTAAAATATAATGCGTTATATAAAGTGGTATTTTGGGTAACTGCGTATAAGGTTTGCACGAATTTTGATATATATAAATGTACTTTACGATGATAAGAGAAACAGAATCCAATTGTGGTTTGTTTTCACGATCTATATAATATTTAAATTTAAAAGTGGAGAAGGCTTCAAGTTTTTTTTTTTTTTGTGGTTAATAATATAGGAGTAATTGTGTAAGAGACGGAAGAAGGCGTACGAAAATCTCTTCGGAAGGATTTTTATACCTATTCGGTTTGTATAAAAGGTGAAAGGGGAAGAGGAAAAAAATTGTACAACATCATAGACCAACTTATATGCATTTTGAGTCCGACATGGATAATGCCATCGGTAATGTGCACCGCGATACCGAATACCAATATACAATGCTTGGTAAAATTAGAATTAATGAAACGTGTAACAAAGGTATTAATAGCTTGTTTATAGGTTTTTTTATAAGGATTCGCGAATTTCGTGATCGCGTTTTTACGAGTTATAGACCTTATAAAGGGGCTGAGAATTAAAGCATTAAATTTAGTAAATCGTTGTCTTCTTTTGCCTTTAAGGTGGTCTAATTATATGGAATTTCTACTAAGACCCTTTAGAATCTTACAAAAGTTGGGTGGCATCCCCCCAACACATTCATGGGCGGCTCCTACCTTTGTTAGTGCTGCCACCAGACTAATACATGATATTTTATCATAACAAGAAAAAAAAAGCAATAACTTCCTTTACAGCTGCCTCCAAAGTACCCAAACCGACTAGGCGGGCCTTTAGTGCGCCTGTAGAGAATTGTCGACCTTTGTATATTACCTAAAGAGCCCCAACAATAACGTTAGGTAACTGGACGGCCTCTAGCGGAAAAGAAACTTTCTACGCATCCTTTTTAACACTTTAACGCTAAGTCTTCATAAAGGGCACTTGATACGCAAAGGCGCGACCTTGAGTTTCACGAATCCATTTATAAGGTATATTAATAAGATATTAATAACTTTTTTATGCGTTTCAATGGTTCCAGCTTTATTTAATACTGGGAGTTAATACTATGAATCACGGTGTACACTACCGAATACTTTGCCGATATAGACTTAAGAATACAGGTAATATGTTTAACGTATCCCCTAATCACCCCTTGTATACTGGAAGAATAAGTGCAATAAAACACTCGAAAAATTCTTTGCATACCTTTACCGAATGCATTTACAACGGTTTTAATTTCGCTGGCAACTACAGAAAATAAGGATCCTACGCCCCTTATCTCCATTATACCAAACGTAACAACTTTATAATCTATAGTAAAAGGCTGTGATAGGATCCAGGTGCTCCTAGCATCGCAAAAGACCGTTACGAATACAAAGAGACGTTAAAACTCCATTCAAAACAATCTGAAATACGATACCGTACAACGTTTTACACCTTAAAAATGGCGGAAAAAGAGAGGATAAGGGTGTTTATTCAAGTCTTTAAGACACCTAAACGAAATGTTAAAAAGACTTCTCGCTGGTACGTTTGATTTAAAAAGGTATAAATAAAAACTATCGTTATTGATTCGGTGAAGCAAACCTCTACTAGATTAGTTATGAGTTTAACGAATATAGGTCTTAGTAATAAACTTATCTTTGACGGAATAATGCCAATCATATTATATTTAGTTGAATATAACTTCGATAATTTATATCAAATATGATATATATATGTAATTAAAGAAATTCCTCGCACTATTCCTTCACGTTTTTAGGAGATATTAATCGAGGTTTTGAAAGAAATCGAGGGAATAACTACTAATTAGGCTGAAACCGCGCCAATCGACACCCACTTTTAAAAATATGGATAAGACGTTTATTTAGGCTTAATTACTAGTATTGTTCATTTTTAGGTTTATGAAGTCCTTCCACTTTCATGGCATTAGAAAAAGAACTAGGGTGATGAATAAAAAGCACCGACTTCAATATTATTCCGATATGGGCCTAAAATAATATATAAATTCACGTTATAACAGTTCGATATATTGTTGTCATTACTCGGATTTCGTTAGAATTCATCATTTCGGAGCGTGTATTGCGCCCTTATAGTACTATAACTATTATAAACTCCGTCTTTTAGTATGCAAAGACTATGTAACAGTTCCTAAAAAAAAAGGGATAATATATTACTGTTTGAAAAAACTGGTTTTGAAAAACCATATTGTCCTCGCGAAACCAAATATAATATCAAGGTAATAATGTAAACCATAATAAAGGACGGTTTTACTGTTATTAAACCTACGGATACTATTATTTTCACGGAAAAAAAGTGTTATAAGTTAAAAAAATTCTATATTAACATCCGTGAATATTCGCCGGTAATGGTATCACGCGATCTGCGTCACATATATATAGCTCTGGCATTAGGGTTTACATAACTTCCCTAAATATTACTACCCCGTGACGTAACCTATCACATTCAGAACACACCTTATAAGATGTAGTTAGATTCAACGTTACCCAGTGAAAGGTTGTTACATAAGAATTAGCTAGTAAGGACCCCAAGACTTTTACCATACGAGCTACGGTACTTCAAACCTTTACGTCGAATATACCCGGCCCTCGATCCATAGATAAACAAGTTATAAATTCCACATAAATCGCAATGGGGTATTTTTCAACTATAGAAATAAAAAATGACATTAAAATCTTTCAAATCTTAGAGATCAGGGCCTAGATTATATTAGCGGCCGTTATCATGGCTTCGGGGAATAACCGCCACACGAATTGAAATTTAGCTACTTTTATATCTGAATTCTTGTTTTTGCCATTCCCGAGTACTTATCACAAATAATAAGAATATATAAGTCTTACGTATTAAAGTAAAGCTTCATATAATAGCCTTATTGCATACTTGGGTTTAACTAACTCCAAAGGTTGTAAATATCAAGTAAATCTCTTTAAAAATACATAATACGACTAGGTACTATTGAACGCCGAAAATGAATAAGGGATTTATGATTATTTAAATAACACTAACTAGAATTGACGCAGTATATTAAGCTTTGTTTATAGGATTTACAGATGAATACGTTCATTACATTAGTATATAGAACCGTAGTACGGCAAAATAGTTAACGGCTCAAGGTTTCTGTAATATTAGATAACTCATAACCTTCTTTGCCGACTCGAAACTAAACGTATTTCGCCCATATTAAGAAAGAACGATATAAACTGCTATTTAATACCAGGTCTTCGGTCCAAATATATATTCGTAAGGGATTTACTTTACCATAACGTAGTGAAAACCAAATTTGGGCTCAAATTCAACATAATTACATATTAATTAAATCGATACTTTCTACATTTACTAGATTCATTTTATAAATAAGGTCATGACTGAAACTTACAGATGGTCACTCGCATATTCAAAAATTATAGGCGACGATTTTAACCTATTATATAGCCGGGAGAAACCGATGTGAAATAACGCTCGCGAAAGGCGTACACTCGACATATAGGTACTTATTATCGGCATATACTTTATCGGGGATTTAGGAATGTCTATTTATCGTTTAAGGTATATTTTCAACCTTATTTTTACTAACATCGCCGCAGGTACTAGAGTGTTTTCTCTTATTATCGATCAAGTGTTTCAGTACAAGGTATTATTAACCACTTTTTTTAAACTACTGTTTTTTTTTTTTTTTTTTTTTTTTTTTTTTTTTTTTTTTTTTT